>FJOG01000056.1:213746-271873 GCA_900073065.1 Phialocephala subalpina | reverse complement strand
CTCGTCCTCAAGCTCTGTCTTCTCTTCTTGGGCCCTTTCTAGTTCTATGTGGAGCTCATCATTCTCTTCTTCGATGCCCTCGAGTTTATTTCTCTTTTTGGGGATCTCGTCATAATCCTCGTATTTGTCTTTTAGCTCTTGAGCTCGCTGCGAGTTTATTCGTGTCCCTGATCGTCTCGATAGTTTCTTGTAGGCGCTTGTTCTCGTTGGAAAGGTGGTCGTACTCTTCCTTTCTCCGTTTCAGACTTCGAAGATCTCCGATTTTTTCGTCCTGACACGACCATCCATCAGTATTGGTGGTATAAAAGACAAAGGTAAAGTTCTTACACGCCAGCGCTTGAATTCCTTATATCCATTCTTCCAGTACCCATCATCCAAAGTATTCGCGTCCCCTCTTGGGATTGTAGCAACTTCGCTAGCTTGAGCTTGAGGGGCAATCTGCTTGAAGTTGTTGTCGGCTGCGCATTGGGTTTATCTAGAAGAATCTTTCGCGAATTTTCACCAATATCTACGATACTGTTCTGTAGGACATAGGGACGAGGGTTCTGGCGGAGGTGTGCTGAGGAATGTTGCGCAAGACTGGGAGTTTCTGTGGTCGACTTGCTTTGCGCTCTGATTGTGGACGGGCTCGGTTGCTTCGAGATGGGCTTGAATCGACCTGTTGTCGGGTCTCGTATGCGTCCATGGATCTTTCGCTTTACTATTCCTCCTGGAATCGTGTCGTCGATGAGGCTTCCGATGCTGATGTTGATGTTGTTCAAGACTGCGGGGAAGACGCGCTCAGACACGAGATCATGCGTTTCTGTGATCTTCGCTTAGAATACCTCTTTAGGAATTTAGTGCGAGAGCTGCATGAAAGCTAAGTCTTAGGGGTAAAATATCCTCGTGAGGAACGATCCTTCCTTTTCTCAAAATGTTCCATCCCGCCCCCAACAACAGACACAACGTTGCTCCCAAATTCTCATCTTATGTTGGACGTCTAAATTGGAAATTCAGTTGAGGGCTGCGTTCACACCTTCTGCTCGCGCCGCCTTCCCACATTGAATGATGAATCCGAGGAGGTGGAGACGAAGCAAGGCTGCGAGCAATGCCGGAAACGGAGAGTCAAGGCGAGTATCCGAAGCCATTCTTTCCAATTGAGTGCTGACAACATGAATGCAGTGTGATGAGATGCCAGATTTCTGCCGGCAATATCTCCGATTCGGGCTGGACTGCTCGGGACCAGTTCAAGGAGTGACCATCATTGATATGACCCAGAGAGCCTCCAGCCCATTGTCATCAAGGAATGGCTAACGGCCGTCGAGACCCAAGAAGGAAGGGAATATCTCCCGAACCTTCCAAACCATCAGCGAAGAGCCAGAGCATATAACACGTGATGATATTCCCCTCACCGACTCTCCATCCGTGCTTGCCACCATAGGGGAGGGTTTCCTGCCAGAAGGCAGCAATCAGGCGGAAGCATACACGTTTTTTTGGATACCCTCAGACACCCCTGTACCTTCAGCCTTCAAGCATCGAAGCCAATGAACAATTCCCGCTTTCACAGCTCACCGAGCTCTCCCGACTTCAGGCGATACATGGCTTTCCGAAGCCTTGGATTGGAAGGCTTCCAGGATTTCTCTCAACTGCGCAGCTACCCGCTTTGAGATGCTTTGAGCGTACTGCCACAACATCGTTCCATGTATTGATGCACAAGGACATCTCAGCTCAGACTGAGTCCTGTCAGTGGTACATTGAGGGCCTAAATCGACACCGGAATCACCTGCTAAGCTTCCCTTTCACTCAACTTAACAGACGTTGTAGACCGGAAACTAATCCCTGGTATTGAAGAGGTTCTCATCCCAGTGTTCCTGTGTCTGTTCGAGCTTATCTCACGTACGACGACGGCAGCCTGCTTCCAACATTTGGCAGCAGCAGTTCAGATCATCGCTTTGCGAGGACCAGAGAATTGCAAAGATTGTCTTGCACAACAAATGTTCCGCTCGATGAGAGTATCGGAGGCACGCATTTCTATCTTCAGCGGGAAGCCATCGGTCTTTGCGGCACGCTGGTGGCGTACCTTACTGTTTCTAGGAACCGAGAAACCACCGTTGCACCGTTTAGTAGACATCATGCTCTTCATCCCTCTCTGTCTTGGCCTATCGGGTCAGGAAATACCACTGCTTCAGCAGATCACCAACCTTGCGACATCGAGTACTCGTGAGGTTGGCCTGCAAGAGAGAACAATGCAGCTTCTTGCAGAAGTTCAAGATTGGTGGACTGAGTATGAGACCTCGATGCGAGGCGTGGACCCAGCTCCTGAGTACAGAAGTCCATACAGGGCCGATGATGAGCAGCCATCCTTCGTCTTCTTTGACACCTTCACTGCGCTCACAGTCTCGATGTACAACGCCACAACCGTCATCCTACAAACTATTCTCCATGTCCTTTCAATCCGCGACTCACCTGCGTTTCTTACCTCCGATCGATTATTCGAAAAGTCACACCTCGACCATGTGCTGTCACATTGTACATCAATATTACAGATCTCACCATTCCATGAAGATCAATGTCCTGTTGGGTTCGACATCATGTGTGGGGCGTTCCCACTGAAAATTGTGGCCATCATGAGTCCTGACCTAGAGCAAAGGGCTAAAGCAGTGGTGACGATCAGCAAGTGGAATGGCTTAGGGCTGAGCTATATATTGAAGTCTGAACTAGGGTCGTGAGGTTTTGAAGCACATTATTTGCGCCATAATCTATCAACACGTTGAGCATGTAGTCCTGCATCTTTTGACGAATCCTGGGTCTAGTCTAAGTCTAAGTATACCGCCCAACTACTCCTTACTCTGCTTCTCCAGTTCAGCCACAACCTTCCCCATAATCTCCACCAAATTCTTCTCCAAAGTCCCCTTAATAATCCCAATAAGCAACTTCGAGCACGTCATCTGACTCTCATACACCAATTCCAACTCACCATTCTCCCCCTCCTTCACTATCCATTCAGTCTCGATAGCAACACTTAAAGGACTTTTACTCTTCATGAAAAGCCCCGTTTCCAAATCAGTGTACTCCCCAATGCTCTCAATATCGGATTTCCAGATCCCGCCTGGTATGTTCTCTACTTTGTCATAAATGGCGTAGGTCTTGGTTGGGGAGGTTGTTTTGGATTTGAGGTGGGATGGGAGGGTGGGTGGAGGATTTGCGGAGTTGGTGAGGAGTTTGTAGGAGGAGAGGTTGGAGTCGGTGTTGATCATAAACTCGTGGTTTTGGAGGAGGGAGATAGCGGTTTGACGGGTGGTGGAGGAGGGGAGGGCGGCGGCGAGGGTGAATGTTGCTGTGGAATTGAGCACTGGGTGTGTTAGATTCTTTGAAAGGCGGATTTTGGAGAGGTGGGATGTTTACTGCTGATTTATGTATCTGACGTATTGATTTGGATTTTTTTTTGAAGTTGGTGAGATGAAAGTGGTTGATGGGAAATGTAGCGAGGTGTGGATGTGCGAGAAGATGAGTTCGAATCCGAGATCTGATATTTGAGAATTAGAGCTATGGAAGAGGCTGTGAGGGGGAGAAGAGGCGGCTTTATTCATCCACCACAATCATGAAGCCGGAGAGCACATGCCTTGGCTGTTAAATAACAGCGATGATGCGGTACGAATTCGCTGTTGAGAATTCGTTGAGTTGAGGGACACGGACACGAAAACGATGCGAACCGCAGCTGCGAACTTGAGTTCTGACCTGGACCGAGCAACCATTCGCTTGGTGCCTGTTTCATCTGATGTGGTCGCCTATGCGGAACATGGTTGGTCAGACGTCGGAGATCCGAGTATTGGACCTATGCTTGGCCTAGTCTGAAGTCCATTAAACTGTCTAGATCTGCATACATATTTGTTAATGAGCAGAAATTCGAGTGGCACGTGACTAGGACAGTTTTTACTTCACTGCTATCAGCGCAAGGAATTAATTTTCAAAAGAGTTTGTTTGTACATTTGTTCTCAAATATATCTATTCTACCTCGGATGGAGATGTACATAAAGCGGTCCCTTGTCCCATAAGTTATAAACCTTCTGCTTCAACCACCCTTGACTTTCGTCCGCAAGTCTCATGTCAAAGTTGAAGATGACACGAGCAAGAATCAGCCTCATCTCGGTATACGCCAAGCTAAAGATGTCAGCCGCTTTCGACCCAAATCACTAAAAAGGAGGAATGGAAACCTACTTTTTCCCCAAGCAGTTTCGCGGCCCAACATGGAAGGGCTGCAAAGCATCTCGATCGTCGTTGGAAAACCGTTCATCGCCCAAGAAACGTTCTGGATGAAAGCCGAATGGGTCCGTGAAGTGAGCTTCATTATGGTACATGGCCCATTGATGGATCGCAACAAGAGTCTGTTTCTTCAGTCAGATTGGTTCAATCACTATTTTCTCACTCGAGGACTCACATTTTCAGGGACAAAGTGCCCACTGATTGTGCCACCACCTTGAGGCACCACTCGCGGAATCCCGATAGCGACAGGAGGATACAGACGCAAAGTCTCTTCGAGACAAGCCGACATGTACGTTAACTGACTGACGGCACTGATGTTGATTTCTCCCTCAGTGGTAAATGCTGAACGCACTTCGTGCGTCAGCTTTGACAATACCTCTGGATGTTTTAGTAAGAAGTATGTAACGCCTGATAACAGCGTTGCTGTCGTCTCCGATCCGGCTATGACCAAGATGTTGGCATTTGCCACCAGTTTTCCGAGATTCATATCCTGTGAAAGAATAAGTGAGCTGCGTAATGGAGGGGTAATCGAATAAGTACCCATTCCTCACTCTTCTTCAACAGCCCTTCAATCAAGTCTGGTCTTTCTTCACCTAGTTCCATCCGCGCGAGGAGTTTCTCTCGGGTATACTTCATCATTTCGTGATATCCACTCATCAAGGAGACTGGGACCATGTTGAGCAGCGTCTTTTTGAGCAAAGGATAATGACCCAAAGATTGGACCACAGTGCCCATCCTCGCCGCCTCGAAGATCATCTTCACCCACGGATGATAGTCTGACCCTTCAAGACAGCCAAATGGTTCCCCAAACGCCAAATCACCAATGATATCAAACGTCGTATAATTGTACCAAGCCGCGACATTCAAAGCCTTATCACCTTCACAATTCTCCCGCAATCGCTGGATGAGAAGATCGATGTACTGTGTAATCATTGGCTCCTGTTGCCTCATCGATTTGTCGGAGAATCCGTGCGATAGTTGACGGCGAAGTCGGGAATGCTCCTCGCGGTCTGCGTTGACGATATCTGATGACATGTTGTCCATAACACGACTGAAGGGGGTCCATTTTCCCATCTCTTGGCCACCGGTTTTGTGACCCATAATTTCTTTCCATGCTGAAGAATCGGAAAAAGCGAGTTCGTCAGGCGCAACGCGCACTACGGGGCCATACTTGTTGTGTAGATCCAGCATTTCGAACGCTAACGTGCCTCCAATAACGCCGACGCAGTATGGAATACGAGAAGCTCGGTATAGAAGCGGACCCGGAAAGTTTCGCAGGGGATGCAGAAAGAGGTTGTATATTACATTTCCTACGACGTACATAACAGTTGCCTAGGAGCACAGTTAAGCTTTCCTCCCTTGGGTAAATACTGGATGGGAGACCTACCACCGTTAGGCCTTTGGCCAGGGTTACGCACAAATGGAGAATATCAAGAGACATTGTAAATGGCATGGATAGATAAAAAAAATAGAATAATTGAAGTCAGAAAGCAACGAGAACGCGGTGAGTTATAAAATACATGCCTTGAAAGGACAACTCCGTCATCGCATGAAGACATGATAGCAGGGAGGCTGGCATTCGCAAAGTGGCTGATGATTCTTCGTGTTCGTAAAGATTGGCAAAAGCGGCCTGCTGTTTCTTTGTTTGAACGCCCGTCCTTTGGATAAGATGTGTGGAATGATCCAGTAGAAGGCCAGGATGTGGGGAAGACAGACGGCCTTGATCGCACCCGCATGGAACGATAGGCACCGGTTCAGACGATGGCCCCATGCCCCACCATTCACACGTCGGGAATATCAGAAAGCCCATCAACAGGGTGGCTTTTCGGGTGGCGGCAGACTGGCCATCCAAACCGAACCGCTTCCAAACATGAAACATCTCGCATCGTTTTGTTTGATCGCCGGTACGATCCGAAATGGCTTGGCCTTGGACTACCTCAAGGCGGACCACAGAGCATGAGGCGGAGGACGGGGAGACTCCCCACGTGCGTATCATTCTTCTGCTCTGAGCACTGCTGCTTGCATCCTTGGCCTTTCAGAGCGTCGTCAGAAATTGTGTTCGTATTTTCAGACTCAAAAAGTTCAACGTCACTGTCCACCAGCAGTCAGAGCTTGACCACAGAATTTACGTGCAGTGGGAGAAAAGTATTCTCAAATTAAAGTATAAGATCCGCTCAAGGTCCTGGACCTAAGGTAGTGTTCCACTTGAGTAGGTGTCACGTGGGATACAGTTATTCTGCCCACTCTTCCTCGCCCTGAACCTCCACGGAAAACACGATCGTACCGAAAGGACTGTTTTCGTATAATCAGCGGTTTCAAGGTAGTCTAAGTTGAGATAAAGGAAGAAAAGCCATCAACATCCCCAAGTATCTTTGAGCAGTTAGGTAGGACCACACAAGATCTGTTATAAAACGGAGCAAAGCACAACATCAAGAGAAAGAAAGTAACATGGTTTCAAAAAATGCCTTCACATATCCAGCCTCACCTGGAACTTGCAAGTTTAAATATTTTGAGGAATGGCTTTTACCCAATTGCTCCACGCGGCTTCGAGGGGGTCTCGAAAACGACTCGAAACATCACGAACTTAGAACATGGACTGACTGTCGATGCATTATTGTAATTTTCTTGATTGGCATGCTTGAATCGCGAGTTGTGCAATATCGTGGTTGAATTGGAGGAAGGAGTCGTTAGGTTGCTACAAAAACGCGACACGGTCGCCAGAATTCCAGGCTAATGCTTGCCTGAAGCAAGAGCTCGAGCTCAGCTTGCTCATGAAGACTCTTTCTTTCTTTCTCTCGTCACTAAACTATCTCTATAACACATCTTACTCCCAATAGTACTCGCACTCTACCTCAAACATGCGCTCGAACATTCTCGAGGCCTTTCGCGATGCTCCTCTCTGGGCAGAGCGATGACCCCACCAACATTCCCGATCACGTGGGTGGTAAATCACTCGTAACATCACAAGCTCTACTCTTGTTCTAAAACTGGTGCTGTTAATATCTGATGAGCTTAATCAAGATTCTCAGATCGAAATGTTTATTCTGTGTACAGATATAAAATGGCATGGTCACGTGAAGTCATGCACCTCGCCATCTCTGGATATTTCGATCGCAGGTGTCTAAAATTCTTGCGCTAACTACTTCTTTTAGCACAGACACTACCCACCAAACCCTACTAGCGAGGTTATAGCAGTAATTATCTAGTAGAGTTTCCTCAAACCCAAAGTTGTGAAGTTTTGAAATGTCCCCTCTTTGCCTGGACTTTGTCTGGCCAAGTCGCCAGAATGGATGCCAGTGGATCATAGATACTAATCTTGCATTGCTTACCACTACAGGTCCGCTTGTCTTGAGGCAGATTAGGACCCTGAGAATTTCAGCTTTTTCAGTCTCCCATGCAGAGAAAGTCCAGGAAAGGCTGGGAGATTGAACTGGCTGTTCTTACTCAATCGTCACTCTCCAGCCAGCAGTCCGACGGGCCAACGAACTCTTGCCCAGTGAGCTGCTTCCAAAGCGTATACCATTCTGGCTCTCCAAGCAAACGGATCAAGATCCCGAGTAAAGCCTTCTGCCTTGCTTCTCCCTCCTTCTGCGCCCCACATGCAGGTCACAGCTTCGCGGAAACTCATCGTCTTGAAATTCCTTTTCTCCGCATCCTCCCCAGGCTGACGCTCCTCGACGTACATGTCGATCCGTTTCAGGATTGAGTATCTGCCTTGGTACTCGCAAGAAGCACCTCCTGCTTCATCAGATCTTCTTGGATCGGCCCATCGATAATCATGATTATGGATCTGAACAATTTATATTTCTCGATGTCGTAGTATTGTGTGTATTGAGGGTTGGTCTCGACAGTCAGCTTCGCGTCGTGCTTGACTATCTACTCGAATTCCAGGTTACTGACGTCGCTTTGGTGTTTTTTCAAGCCGTTCTACGAGCGCCTTGTGGATGCCCAACACCTCTTGTGGCGGGGCAATTTCGCCATTATCTTTCTTCCCTACACAAATCAACTTGGTATAGAAAAATTTGTTCTCAATATCTGGGCTGGCCCCTGCTTAGCCTTCTAAGCCGCCAGTCCAATACTCGTAAAGGAAGTTCTCCCACCATTTCCGAGCCTCATAGGTCTGTGGCTCTGTACAATATATCGCTATCGTCTTGTTGCAGAGGTCTCGTACATAGTCGTAGCTGATGTCCTGCAAGGGCAGACTCGGTGCGACTTGCAGCAGAAAGCGAGAGAATGACTGTGCGATCATGGCTCTGTGGTTCCGCTTCTGGAGTTTGCGGAAAGAGTGAAGGAGATTCTTGTTTTGTGGAAATGATGAGATGAGATTGGGAGTCGTGGTGGAGATTCCTTCGCGTTTGAGGGTTTTGAGGGGGGCGGCGTAGAGCTTGGGATCATTTTCCCCTTGCTTGGTCTTATCCCACTTGAACTTCATTTTCCGGCTTTCTTACAACTTTAAATTCTCTCAGGTACAGCGAAAATGTTGTGTACGGTCGAAGTACTCGTCAAGTTGGGAGCCTGCCGCCTCTGGTCTTTGAGGAGCATGGAGAATACGATTAAATGAAAGAAATTCCGACTCACTCTACCTTCCAACCGAAGCTTGCTGGCGGTCTAAAACAAAAGATGAGCCCGAAATCAGCACAAAAAGGATCCTAGGTGGGTGCGCGGGCCGGTCTGCTTAGCAATACGGTACTCCAGTCTGACCCGAAATAACACTTGTTCTTGAAGTACACACAAGTAAAGAACACGTTCACGTACCCTTGGATCTTCCTCGAGGAAACAGTAATTCGATTCGTGGAAGCTGTGTTTCTGTTTTTGTTTTTATTTGATGGTCACCCCTCCTCTTTTAAACATTAAGCGAGGTCCACTTCATCCCAAGTGGACTGTGGGGAACCCGGCAACGTATTTGTACGCGTACATGAAACATTGAAATAAACTTCCTGGACCCAACTGCGCCTTGAAAATCTCCCAGCTCCGGTGTTCATCCAATGCTTGCGCCACGAGCGTCGCGACGAATGGCAGCCTCCTCAAATATCATGACGGAATTAGAGGTGGACTTTTCAAAAGCTTCAACGTTCTTCGGCTCCGCAATGCTGGGATGTGTCCATGGATTGATTGCGTGCCAAGTCGGCAGCCAAGCTTTGATTTTATGTTTAAATATGTCTTCGTGCCTCTCTGGCTGATGGGCCACCTTCTTTGTTCACTTCAAAAGTTTCATCTTTCTATCACTCGCTCTTCCATTCTTCGCTCTTCGTCAAAATGCGTTCTTTTACTCGCGCTACTGCTCTCGGCGCTCTCGCCGGCCGGGCATTTGGCACCGTGCATCATATGTTCTCTGGCGTTTTCAGCGGCACCGACATCTACGCCATTGAATTCGACGATGAGGCAAATACTCTCACACTTGCCAATAGCATTGTTTCGGAAGCTTCCAGTTCAAAATGGATTGCGATAGATGTTTGTGGAACCAAACTCACCCTTTGATGATGTGTACTGATCAGGTTTCAGGAACGCAAACAAAACATTTACGTTGGCAATAATGCACAGTATGACAGCTATACCATCACGAACAGTACTGGGCTTGATTACTCGGGTACAGTTGAGATGTCCAGCAATTGTAAGTCAAGCTGTTTCCAACGGATGAGGATCACAGCATTCTGATGCAACATTCACAGGTTCCAATGCAAACTACATCATCGCATCCACAGCATCGCCATACGTCGTCTTCGGCGCACCCTACAGCACCGGCTGCCCAGCAAACATGATGTCCGTCGACTCAACCGGCAGTCTCACCGGAATCATCGCAAACGCCACATACGATTCCAACGCCGGAATTCACGGTCTGGCCCTTAGCGCTGACAACCAATTCCTGTACTCAGCAGATGACATAGGAAACGCTATCTGGGTCCACAGCGTCAACATCACCTCTGGAGAGATCGCTGAAGTTCAATATCTAGCTGCTCCAACGAGCGCAAATCCTAGACATATGGTTGTGCATCCGTTGGGAAATTATGCTTATGTTGTTTTTGAGGAGGCCAGTGCGATTGGGGTTTATTCGAGGGATACTACGACTGGAGAGCTGACGTATACCAACACTTCGTATTCTCTTCTTCCTTCAAGTAAGTTACGATTGGTTTCCGGAAGAGATTATTAGCTGACAAATGCTCTTCCCAGCTTACTCAAACACCTCCTCCTACTGGGCCGATGAAGTCCAATTCTCCGTCTCCACAAACGGCACCCCCTCATACATGTACGCCGCCACCCGCTCCCGCACAACTACCATCCCTGGCTACGTCTCCGCATTCTCAATCGACACCTCTACCGGCGCCATCATTGAGCAACTTTTCCTCACAGAGACGACTGGAAGCGGTGGAAGTGCTAACTCAGTCACTGCGGCGCCTTTTGGAGAGGAGTATTTTGCGATTACGGATAGTGGAAGCAGCTTTGTTGAGGTATGGATGATTACTGCGAATGGGACGAGCAGTGCTACTGGAAAGGCGGTGGCGCATTTGGATTTGACTTCGGGGCCGAGTGATGCTGTTTGGTTTGATTGAGTGGATATTTCGCAGCACTGTACGAGGCGAAGTGTGCTTTGGATTGTAAAGACAAGTAGATCATCATTGGGATGAGTTAAAAAAAATTAGAAATTTCAATGAGACTCGAGCAATTTCGTGCTCGTATCTACCCCGCATCTGACAACGGTCTCATTCTATCATAGTCAAGTTTCAACGAATTGCAGGCGTAAGGAGCACATAGTCTCGACATGAAGCTACTCTATAGTGACTTCGCGAGTTATCATAGTAAGATGATTGATCAGTGGAATTTTCAAGGACATTTGAGGGGTTCAGGCGCGGGGTCCCTCAGCTTCAGGGGCTCGCTTGGCTGGTAATGCTTGACAACCTAATGAATGTCCCTCAGTGCCGAGGACTTTCAAGGCAATACCACCTGCTAGTTCAATCACCTTGTGCAATAATTGTGTGCTCTCCAATGGACCCAGGTGACTTGTGGGTTTGCAAGAGGTTACATTGATGAAACAACAAGCGCGCAACGTCTAAACTAGAAAACCAAACGAGAACGAAACGAACCAATCAAGCCAAAAATACCATGACTAATGCGATATCGATTCTAATTCGGTTAAATCAAATAAATCAAACAACACACGAAAATAATCAACGAGGAAATCTCGACGGAACCAAACCCCCGACGGAGCCTGGAAACTGAGACCTCTCACAAGTAGAACATGATATCCTTGACGTTGTCATACCAGGATTTGCATTGGTCCTGTTCCTTCCCACCCCGCCCAAACCTCTTTGTCTCGCTTGTAGATTCCAATTACATCGCTGCCTGGAGGTGGTAAGTCTCTCTTATTGTCGGCAATAGGCCTCATGTACATCTTCAAGCGATCGCACAAGGAGTCGGCGTATTGAGCTGGTAGCATCTCTAACGAGTCTCTCTTCGTTGAATATCTTGCAAAGCCAGGGTGCTTGGAAAACGACGATGAATGTTTCAACTTACCACATTCTGTAGCCTGTCCCCGCCGTATCCATTGTCGTCTAAGAGCACAACATCATGTGCTGCTCTAGCTGTCTCCAGGAGGCTGTCGTGAAAGCATGAGGGATGATGACCTCCGTATCCGGACGAGCAGAAGTGAAAAACCCGGTCTTCGAAAGATACAGCTGGCTGTACCTATCCTGCTTGTTGGCGTAAATGACATCTTGATGAGCTGGGTGCTGATTGACCGGGAAAAACTTCTTCCCTACACGACCACGCTGGATGCCTGGCATATTGATATCTTTCCAGACAACCAGATTCAGAATATGGAGGTCTCTATCAGGTAGATAGTCTGCAGGTCGTGAACCTGTCAAGGAGACGTATTGGAACAAGTCGGATACCCGCAGTCGTCCTTCATAGACGACTCTACCCCTGACAAGCTGATACCCTTCAACAGGCTTTCCTGGGCGATAGTGATCCACTTCATAGCATTCTCCAGCTACCGGACGATCGGCCATACCAGGGTACAGCTTTCCAACAGAAACAACGTGGGAAAAGAAGTCGGAAGCCCACATTCCAGTGGGTTTGAACTGATTTAGAAGCAAGTCCTCGATGATGCCTCTAGCCGTTTCTTTCTTTGGTGGCCTCTCGTTCTTCTTTTTCTTCTTGTCGTCTGTCTCGACTTCTTCCTTGTTATCCCAAAGTCTGCCGAGAATGATCCTGTACTTTCTAATGTCCGGCAGCTTATTCTTGTCCGCGAGTCCGATTGTGAACGAGTTTGCGAGTATTTCCGGACCAGAGGCGAGACCAGGTGGCGAGTACTTGGCCAAGTCAAGATTAGCTGATGCCCAAGCCGTCTTTTCTTTCTCATTCTCGGTTGGCTCTGGTAAAGGAGAAGCATCGACAACCTTGACGTTGGCATTCTTCATCTTCTTTTCAACTTCTGCGAGGGAAAGTCCTGGAGTCGTCTTGGATTTTGAAGGTTCGATGGCCTTGGTCGCCATCTTGACCTTTCCAGAAGCAATCGCCTGATCGTATTTGATCTTCGTGTACTGATTGGCATTCGCCTCTGTCTTCTCTTTGAACTGACATTTCTTGCTGTAGTGGTCATTATCGTGTCCGCAGTGGTCACAGAACATATCCGACTTGTACTTTTTACATTCGGGACCACCTGTCCCATGTGCTCCGCCCACCTGTCACATATTTTCTCAGTGTGAAAAGGCCAAGGAGTCTGATCGGGACAAACTCGAGACTTATGGCCAGTCTTCTTACACCTCGTGCAAGGTATTTCCGACATTATGGGGAGCTGGAGATGAGATCTATCGAAGATGAGAAAGGAACCCAGTCATGTCGGAATGACGACCTTAATATAGCCATGGAACGATCGAGACCTGCTATTACGAGACGTTCACATACTCGTGGGGAAATGTTATGTAATCATCCTCCATGCACGGGACGTTAGAGCTTGCTTGATCCGTTATCACTTAACCAGAGAGGCAGCGATGCAGCTCACGGCCACGGTAACTCTAACATACCAACGACCGAGTCAAACTCCTGAGCAGGAACACCATGAGAAGTTTATCAAACGCGTAGAATGGGGCATGTGATATATCCATGCCGGTTTGTTTTAGCAAGTATCACTTGCCGTCCTCGAAATATCGACGACGTGTTAAGAAAGAACCGAAATATCGACGACGTGTTAAGAAAGAACCGAAATTTCATCGAAGGGATAGTCTAGAAAAACAAAAACAAACAAGTATTATACGCACACGAAAAGATATGGAAACAAGACAACGCGGCGAGGTAATCTTGGAATTGGGCTGCAATGACAAAATAGTAGAATGGCAGCGGGCTTGGGAGAATGAGAAACTCTGCATTCAAGTCTTTGCAACCAGAAGCTATAGTCATCTACTATCTTAGACGGTGAACAAACAGCCCATCACCCACCCAGCAGCTAGAGGAAAAAGTAAACGCGATGTGACAAATATCAAATGCCTTCATGGTTCAATGTACAGGAAGGACGATGTTGGATGAGGCTTCAAACATTGGCCGAGGATGGCAAAGCCACCAGAGCGGTGGCAGAATTCCACGCTCCAACTTCACCTCAACGGCGCGCAATGCGACGTGCAACCTACATCCACACCCACCATAAAGCAACAAATCCTCCTACGACAAACCTACGAGTATCAATTTATCCCTCCATGCTGTACCGATACCTGCGAACATTCCGCGATTCACTTGCCACGAGCGATTTACCAAAGAAGATCACAACAACAGAAGAGATGGACGAGTGTGCTACCCAGGTTGAACACAAACAGCGTTCTGCGTTGACTCTGCATGCCTCTGTGGACTTGGATGTGAACTGATCGTATCTATAACACATCACCAATGTCGCGTTGGCGACTCTGAGACCGAAGGGGCGACTACCAGCTGGTGCTCGACTGTTCAGGAATACTCTAGGAACTCTGAGCTACCATCCCCTTACTTCCTAAGGAAACCCTCAAAACAAACGTACGAAAGGGGGTTTGCAAGATTCATGCAACAATAGGGGTAATTCTGCCATTCTACTAAGCTATTTACAGTATATCCTTAACGCCGCTCTAATAGGGAGTTTGAGCTCCCTTTCTGACAAGAACCTTTCTAATTCTTTGAGGAATAGAGTCGATATACTTATTGAAATCCTCCACAGTAATCTCGTTGTTCCAAATTTCCAGTAGAGCTTCCTTCAATTGTGTGAGATTCCATCCTCCATGCGGATTTCTAGTTCTTAGCCTTTGCTTCAAGATCCTCCACACGTTCTCAATAGGATTAAGATCTGGAGAGCAAGGAGGCCAATCAATAAGAGTGTTGATATGACACTTTATTCGAGTGGCGTTGCAAAGTCCTCCATTTCTCCGTGTGTCCTTCAAGCCATAGACTTTGCTTCCATCCTTTACACAAAAGAACCCTTGAGAATGCCGCTCTTCAAATATGCCTGCCAATGGTCCTTTCAAGATCTGCTCCTCGTACTTCTTTTGTGTAAATCCCTTGCCTTGTCTATCTATGCTCACGAAGTAAAGCTCAGACTTGAAATTATATCCAATTGCCGCCCAACATATTATAGAATCTCGGCCAAAGTTGAAAGTAAATTGTATGCAGTTTAACCGCTTTCTCTCTTCTCTCTTTCTTAAGACTTTGACTTGCTGCCGTAGGTTTGTTCTTGCCACAGTTTCATCGGTATAAATGCTTTTTCGCCAATATTCGACCGGTCGATCCCAATGCTTAATGGCGAAGACGTAGCGTACTAGCTTTTGAGCTGCAGAGAGAAAGGGCTTCGAGTCAGGAGTATGGTAGTGGTATCTCCATCGATCCCATGCTCTTAGAAGTGTCCAATATGATGCTTTAATACCGCAAGCTTTTCGTGCGATGGTTTCGAGAGGTAGGATTCGGCGGTCATAATGACTAGTGATCCATCGGATCATTTGATTGATATGCTCGTCCGTTACTAATCGAGGTCCGCCGAGCTTCTTCTCAGATTGAGGCCGAGTTCTGCGATCGGGTTCTGGCACTTGTTTCTTGGTCTATCTCTATGCTGTCACTCTATCGAGATTCAGCTCTTTTGCGGCCGTAGGAATAGACATACTGCGTTCTATTAAGCTAAAGAACCTTGATTTCTTCGGAGTATTCCATTCATGGCGTACACGTCCCATTGTGAGGTGCTGGTGGTGGTTATGTTGATGGTAAAGAGTGGTGGTGATGGAAGGTGGTAGAATTAAAGCAGCGGCAGAATGGGCTCACCGCCTTGTTGCATGAATCCTGCAAACCCCCTTTCGTACAGTTACTATCGGAATATGCGAGCCTGGCCAAGCCATCCGTGAGCGGAAAGAAGCATAACCAGAAGGGTATATTCCGAGCAGCAACAACGTAGAGGGAATGCAGATCTCGAGGGCAGCAGCAGACTAGGGCTTCGAGGATGTTTCTTGCTGGATTGCCCATCAAATCCGCCTGAGAATCGTTCAAGCTGATGATGACACCCAATGGCTAGTCGAGGTTGACAGGTGGCGGAATGGCCTCCTGTTGTCTTGAAATGGCTTCGTGGATTCTCATCTGAACCGTCGAGTATGACACACAATGATCCTCTTATGAACGAGACGCACTGTAGAACTGTGCACTTCCAAGATCTTGTTTCGAATATTTCCATTGAAGAAACAATAGGCTACAAGACACAATCGAAATGCGACTTCGCAACAGAAAGTGGGTGTTCACCACGCCAGAAGCCGAAGAAGCACACAACACAGAAGTCCTCAAAAGATTCCGCGACACCAGAGAGTTCTATCCCCGCTCCCATGTCAGACGCGCATGGCTTCGGTTCCCGCTGTTGATCACCCTGTCACCCGAACTTCAACTCCCTTTTGTCACTTTCGATCACCTTCAAGACTTCTGCAACAAAAGCATTGCCATCTATGGCGCGAACACGAACATCAACACGCTAGACTGCCAATATATGGAATGGATGGAGGAGTACATATACCATAAGTGGAGCTGAGGTAATGTGGATGCACAGGACCTCGACTTTAATCGGTTCCTGGCGAAATACGTGGGTCTGGAAGCAGAGGGCCGAAAACTTGAAGTGAACGAGGTCTTGACAGTGCATAGGAAACTGCTGCAGACGTTGAGTACGTGCGAGCCATGGTTCGGCTGACCCTTGGAAATCTCAATCTACGATGGGCATTGCATCTTGGTCCAGGACCAACCGCAGTATCATAAGTTGAAGCCTTTGTATAGAGCTTTGCTGATGGTGATTGAGGAAGAGACCGAGATAAATGGAGAGAAGACGCTCGTTAAGCTAGTTCGGATCGGTGTCACTGTGGGATTGAGCGCACCGATCAATTTCGAGGAATTTGGAAAGCCGAATGAGGATGTCATCACCCTGACTCTGGAGCAGGCTCTGGATCTCGTGATAAGGCTGGAAAACAAGGTCGAGGAAGCATTTCCTAGGCAAGATATTACTATACTGCACCGGCACCTAGGCGCGACACCTAGCTTGAAGAATTCTGGATACACTGATAAACCGATCGTGGGTCCTAGCAGCGATTGGTTCAAGGACGAAGTTTGAATAGAAATCAATGATTTGCCCTTCAGGTTTGATGACGCTTATTCTGAATTGTGATTCTGCTGGCGATGATCGGACTTCCATGCACGTCTTCCTTGGACTGGTTTGATACCTACTCGGGAATTTGCATGCTGGGCTGAGTAGAGCAGAAAGGAAGCAAAGACACTGGCAGCGTTTTCAATCTCCCAGCCTCGCCTGGACTTCATCAAAGGCTGGGCTGGGCTAAAGTATCAAGTTGACTAAAGCGGTATGATATTGGCCTAGTCATAGGACTTGCTCCAAGAAGGTAGGCTCGAGAAAGTCTAGGCAGGGCTGGGGCATTGAGAACGCTGGACACTATAATGAAAATTTTTGTACCTCATGAGATGGACACCGACGAATGTAATTTTGTGCTTCGAACGCTTGCTTGGATGAATCCATGGTCGACTGATTATAAATGCTGCGGAAGGAAGGTGCAAGACTTCCTTCTTCTGGAGAAAATGACCTTCCTTCAGATTTCATCTCGCTCTCACCTCCGAAGACCTTCCTTGCGACTCCTCGCCATACAACTCTGACATGCCCTTCAAAGGCCCGAAATTACATCCCAGACCCTCCTCCGTCAACCACGATATCAGCTAGACCCGATTTTAGCAAATGTCCTACATCTCGCCCACCAAGCCTGTCCAAAATGCAGAAAGGAGAAACTCACCTCCCGTCACGAAGCTCGCATCATCACTCATCAAGAACGCCATAACCTTGGCCACCTCGTCTGGAGTTCCCATCCTCTTCATCATGGTCCCTTCGCTCAATTTCACCGGATCAACCAATCCTTTACGAACTGCTTCCTCAAAATTTGCTCCGCTCGCGACCAGACCCCTACTCTCTGTCAGGCTTCCCGAAATTCCAATCCCGTTCAATTGTCTTGTCATGACCAGGTATTCGGCAACGAAGGATGGAAAGTTGAAGGTCAAACTTACGGCATCAGGCAATTAACCCTAATCCCCACTGGCCCGAACTCAATAGCAGCCGTCTTCGTCAGCCCCCTCATCCCCCACTTCGTCGCGCTGTAACTCGGCATACCACCAACACCCCTCATACCCGCTCCCGAACTCACATTCACAATACTTCCTCCAGGTCTCGTGATCACATTTAGCTGAGCACGCATACAATGCATCGTTCCGGTCAAGTTAACTGCGAGAGTGGTGTCCCAGTCTGATTCCACGATGTTCGAGGAATTGGTGTCAGGAGAGCGTTTAGAGAGTCCGGCAACGTTAGCAGCCCCGTCGAGACGACCGAAGGCGCTGTGGGAGATTGTTATCCAGGTGTCGACTTCTGATGCAATGGCGACGTCGACTTTGTGGATGAGAACCTGTCCTGAGAATTTGGCTTCTTCTCTGTTCACGTGGTGAGTAGTGAGCTGGTGAGAGGAAACGGGCTTGCTTACAGCAACTTCTTGGTTTCTTCTAATCCTTCAAAGTTTACATCACAGAGGGTCATGCCAGCGCATTTGAGCTCTGCACACCGGATTGCAGTTGCACGACCGATGCCTGAGCCAGCTCCGGTGATTGCATAGAACTTGCCCTCCATACTGAATTGGAAATTGCTAAATGTCTGACCGGAAGGGATGAAAAATTGTTGATGAAGAATTTAAGAAGGATTAGGAGAACTGTATATCAAGACATCGCTTGGCCACATGAACAATTCAAGAAGATTTCTCGAGAACGAGGTACGAAGACTCGGGTCCGAGATGAGCTTTCCGCGACTAAGCCAAGGCAACGTCACTCAGTCATTGAAACAAGACAACAACCAAGCTCTTCAAGACATATGTTACTTCAATTTCTACAACTAATGCACAAATCGTTCGGCTTCTCTCTGTCCCGACAGCTCTCAGCGCACATTCAGAGGAACAGATCTCCTTCGACCTAGGCCAAGTTCTCGGTCACAAGCGAATACGAGAATATCCCGAAATGATCGACGTCCTTCCCCGCGTTTAAGGTTCGGTACCTGTCCTCTCACCAATTGGAAAGGGGTTCTATCCGAGATATCTCGGACAGGACTTGGAGATGTCGGAAATCTGCAGGGATAATCCGACGCTCCCCTTGACAAGCGAATCATGCTCCGATGATTTGCATCAGTCCTTGCTCGGCATTGTTTTGTCTATATCGAGCCCGTCGTCGTTCGTCTGATAACCCTCCGTTTGGACTCAACTCTTGGGAAAGTCTCCTTCAAACTCTAATACTCGAATCCCATCTCTCGACCCTATCGACGTCGAAACATTTCCGAATCAAGATACATGCATCGGAATGCCATGCGTCGTCCGAACGATTCGGATAAAAGAAATGTGTCAAGGTCCCACTTTCAACTCTGAAATCGTACTCGCATCGTCTCCACTTCCCATCCCTGACTTCCGGTGGAGGAGGAGTACATATATCGGAGTTGCTTGCCTCTAGATAGGAAAGATTCAGATCCATTTTGTTTCGATTGAGAGCCACATCTGTTCCTGATTCGAACAATCATCTTTAATTGTCATCTTCGCCAGGACAAAATGTCGACCATCCTCGACCTCAACAGCAGCGTCGCCAGCAAGGTCGGTCTCGCTGTTGGCGTTATTATCACCATAGCTCTTGCGTCGCATCTCTTCGCCTCCTTCCGATTATCCCGCGCTCTTGCAAAGTATCCCATAGCAAATCCGAAATGGGGACCAGCAGAGAAAGTAGAGTTCACCACTTCCGGTGCTGCCATTCTTCAAAAAGGTGTCGAAATGGCCAAAGGACGTCCCTTCCGTCTTAACGACAAAAGCTTCCCGAGATTGGTCCTCCCCCCGAAGTATATCGATGAGATAAAGAACGACAAGAGACTAGCCTTTCATGAGTTCGTTGCCAAAGAGTTCTTTTCGACGTATCCCGGCTTCGATGCTTTCAGCACTAGTGTCAATCAGACCATTTTTCAAGATGCGGTCAGGACACAACTTACTCAAGCTCTCGGTACGCCTCTCTTCCTCTCTTCCAACAAAATAGCGGTTCGCGTACTGATACTCAAGGGCAGGCATGACTGTTCAACCTATCGCTAAGGAAGCACCCAACACCCTAAATCTCGTCTACGGCCCCGCTTCTGACTGGAAGGAGACAGTCCTCACCCCCGCTCTCTTAAAATCCGTCTCCAGAGTCTCAGCCTTGATCTTCCTTGGAGAATCATTCATGAATAACCCCGACTGGCAACGTATCTCGGTGATGTACACGGTCGACGCTTTCATGGCCGCCAAAGCACTGAATAACTGGCCTGCTCCACTACGGCCGATCGTTCACTGGTTTCTTCCCGAATGTCGGAAGATCCGCGAAGAAGTAAAGATCGCTAAAGATCTCGTCCAACCCGAAGTCGACAGACGCAGAAAGGAGCTCGCTGAAAATGGCGGAAAGCCAAGAAGGAAGGTATTGGACAGTGTTGATTGGTTTAGTGCCAGCGCCAAGGGGCAGGACTTCGATTACGCAAACGCTGAGCTGAGTCTGGCGATGGCTGCTATCCACACCACGACCAACACGTTAGGATTCGCCATGTTCGATCTCGTGGAGAATCCGGAGTATTTCGATCTTTTGAGAGAGGAGATCAAGCGGGTTTTTGCGGAGGAGGGGAAGTGGGAGAAGAGTACGTTGTTCAAATTGAGGTTGATGGATAGTGTGTTGAAGGAGAGCATGAGGTTGCATCCACATTCTTTGGGTAAGTTCAAAGTTACTTCTTGCCTGGGAGATTGAAAATCAAACTAATTGTGTGTAGTCAACATGCCCCGCCAAGCCAAAGAAGACATCACCCTCTCCGACGGGACCACCATCCCTAAGAAAGCATTCATCAGCATGGGTCCTGTCCTCATGAAAGACTCGTCCATCTTCCCCCACGCAGACAAATTCGACGGTCACCGCTTCTTCAACCTACGCAACTCGCCAGGAAACGAGAATAAGCACCAATTCGTCACCACGAGTCCGGAATGCAATGTCTTTGGTCATGGACATCATGCTTGCCCCGGACGCTTCTTTGCAAGCAATGAGTTGAAGTTGTTGTTGGTGCATATGATTATGTATTATGATTGGAAGCTTCCAGAGGGGCAGACGAAGGTACAGCACAGCAAGAATGGTGTTGGTGAGAGTCCGAATTCGAGGCAGAAGATTTTGTACAAGAGTCGGAAGCCAGAGGTTGATGTTACTGGATCGGTGACGAAGGCTTGAGGGATCTCGTCGTCCTTGGAAGAGAACAATTCTGCGGAGGAGTATCGGCTTCACGATATCCCCGGATAGAGTCAGGTGAGGTTTGATATGGACTTTCAAATTTTAGTTCTGTGGAACGCCCTGTTTATAATCTTTCTGCGGGAGTCCGGAGAATAGTGGGATATTGTAAGCTTCCATGAGAGTGTAACGCAAATATATCAATGTTATTTATAATCTCCTCATAGTTCAAGATGAACCAATTCTAACATGTTGACTTCCATGGACATGCACACCAACTCTGCCAGGTGCGGAGTGTCTTCTTGAGGACATCTTCGGGGTATGCAGGGCATGATAGTTTCTCGCAGGAAGCTATTTTAGGCGCGTGGGATGTTTTTTGCGAGGTATTTGGCTGTTGCGGAGGATTGGACTTGACGTTGTCCGCGTTTACAACCGTTGATTTGAGTGCACAGCGATTGGTGTTTAAAAAAAAAAGAACTCTCACACGACCTGTGAGAGGCAATCGCCCTCTAGTTTGTTCTGAAGCATTACCGAGGTCTAGGCGCCTGATGCCGTCGATAGCTTGAAGCTATATTGAAGCTATACTTTAGCTCGAGGGGACAATCATGACGACAATCTTGCGACATAACATATACCCGCGACACCCTCTCCCAATTATTGGAACTTATTTCGAACCTCAGAAACTATCTTCAACCTGATCCCTCTTTTGCCCAATATCGTTATTATTCGAGAACATTTGCAGACTTGCAGTAGCAGTAGCCAAAATGTCCTCCTCATCACTCTTCGACGGCGTGTAAGTTGCCAACATTCCCCTACCCATATACCCCGTACTCTCCCATTCTCAACACTCACTTACAAACATCCCCCAGGGTAAATCCCAATGGCATCCTAATGGCAGCCTTCGGTCCCGTCTTCCTAGTCTTCATCCCAGTCACCAACTACTTCACCTCCTCAAACGGCGTTGTGCAGAAGTCCGCCTCAACCTTACTGAGTTCGATTCCGGGAGAAATACCCAAGGACAGGGAGATTGCAGCTTTGTCTGCATTTTACATTTTCTGGTCGTTTGCTGCGACGGGCGCACTGTCTGCTGCGGGGCAGGGAGCTAGTAGGAAGGAGGGGTTGGATAATAATCGTGCGTTCTCCTTGAACCCTTCAGGTTCTAATCTTTTTTTATCAGGGAGTTCGGTCTGAGATGATAGGATCTGAGCTAGACTGATTTGAAACCGAAAATAGATCCAAGAAAGGACGTCAACAATCTCACCGGTCTCCCTCTCCGCCTTCGAAGTGCGCATTATAACTTGATGGAGATGTTTCCTGTATGTACTCCCCCATCTTCCTTTTCATCAGCCAATCTTATCTCAACATACTAATTTTTCTTCATCAGGGTTTCGCCCTCTCAGCCGCCCTAACCCAAGTCCTAAAGGTGGACTGGGGTCATGAAGTTGTTGTTGATGGGTACTGCGCACATGGAGACGTGACCATAGTAGTGTCAGTATAGGCAGTTTGGATTCAAAGGTGACAGAAGGTGACGAATTCAAAGATGCCTGCTGTCCTGGATCGGTTGAACGGTTCTAGATTCAAGTCCTAAGACGAGAATGCACAAGTATGTACACCGAAAATTATCCTCATAAATCATATACAAAAAGACAAATAAGATACTCCTCATGCAAAAGGTGGACTGGGGTCATGAAGTTGTTGTTGATGGGTACTGCGCACATGGAGACGTGACCATAGTAGTGTCAGTATAGGCAGTTTGGATTCAAAGGTGACAGAAGGTGACGAATTCAAAGATGCCTGCTGTCCTGGATCGGTTGAACGGTTCTAGATTCAAGTCCTAAGACGAGAATGCACAAGTATGTACACCGAAAATTATCCTCATAAATCATATACAAAAAGACAAATAAGATACTCCTCATGCATTATCCGCCACAATCACATCCGCCGCCTTCTCACCGATCATGTACACGGAGGAAACAGGAAAGAACCCCGGCATCTGGGGGAAGATAGAAGCATCGACAATTCTTAACCCGCTGATACCCAATACTCGGAAGTGCGAGTCGACCACAGCACCTGAATCACTTGCGGAACCCATTCGCGCGGTGCCCGCAGCATGATGACCCCACGCCTGGTTTTTGATATAATCCTTGATCTCATCTGTGGTTGTGACGCTCGCACCGGGCTGCTCCTCCGTAAAATCCTGGTAGGTGGAAGACAGGTTACCGTAAATATTACGCGTCCACTCGATGGCTTCAACTAGCGGCTGTATATCCAGCTCATCGGCTCCACCAGCCGTAGTTCCTGCGTCGAAGAAGTTGAAATTGATGTTGGGTGTATCGAGAGGGTTGCTGGACTTGAGCGTGACACTCCCGGCAAAGTCGTTCTCGTGTGCTTTGAGGATAGACCAGCTCCAGTGGTAGGTATCTGCAATGGCAAGCTCGGCGTAGCCTTGAAAGTATCCACGGAAATTGAAGGGCCCGCCGAAGACGAATGTGTCGCGCAAGCCAGCTGCAATGGAGGATTTTAGTAGAGCTGCTGCAGGAATGAGCGTCGTTGCGTATGGTCCCTTCTCGGTTGAGTTGCTAGTGTATTGAAGGTAACATGGGTCGTCGGCGGTAGAGAGCCAAGTGCATTTCTCTAGGAGAGGAAAGCTCGAGTTGAATTTAACAACTGTACTGATCTCGTAGTGGTCCATCAAACTTGCGCCAACACCTGGAAGGTCGGCAACCACGGAAATGTTGAATGTTTCGAGTTCTGCGCGGGGCCCAACACCGCTCAGTTTGAGAATTTGAGGAGTATTGAACGCGCCTGCTGAGATAATGACCTCTTTTGTTGCGTTAACAGCAGCGGGGGTACCAGTAGAATTGCCTGAGCGAGGATCTGCCGAGTAAAGGCTCTCTCCGTCAAGAAAATCGACCCCAATTGCCCTTGGTTCTTCTCCAGACGAAGCTTCGCTGAATCGTATCTTTGTCACAAAAGCATGGGTGCGAATATCCAAGTGGTACATCTTGGTGCCATTTGCATAGGTCGCGTTTGCAGTCTCAAGAAGAAACCCGCGGGGGCTGCTTCGTACACCATCGGACACCGCCGCTGGCAAGCGGTAAAGAGCTTGGGTTGCATCGCGATCAGGATACAGAGTGTTCATATCGAGAGGAAACATTGCCTCCAAACTTTTCTCGTCAGTGAGATCAGACACGGGCGGTCCGTTGATGACAGTATTTGTTGCATTGAGCATCGCAAGTATCTGGGGATCGGTCTCCACAAGGTCCAGAGGCATTTCAGATGTCCCAAGCCAGCCATCAAATCCATGACCGACCGCCGTCGAGTCTGTAGAGTTGATAAGGTACTCGTTTCGTTCAACGCGTTCCCAGTATTGTACCATATTATCCGGAGCCCAAGAGGAGTCCCCAGTGAGGTTCTGAATGAGCGACCAATCTTCCTCAAAGGGATATACTGTGACCATGGCATTATGAGCAGCACATCCGCCCAGTGTCGCCGCTCGAGGATACCATATACCCTTCAGAATAGAGCCTGCTGGAGGATCCAACCCGATGTAAGTCGTTCCTGCTGGAGTTTCATAAGTAGCCTTCAAGTTCAGCCCTTCTCGAGTGTCGTTTGAGTAATGCCGGACGAAGAAATCCCATGACATTGGCGCATATTCGCTAGCCGCCGGGTAGAGCGCGGGTATTGATTCATAAGGAGTAGTACCTTCATCGTCACCAGCCTCGAGTAGAAGAACCTTTTGGCCGTAAATTGCTAGTCTGGCTGCAAGCGGTCCTCCACCAGCACCTGATCCTACCACGACGTAGTCATAGTCCTCAAGCACCGTGATATCGGAATCCCGCTTCTCGTAAGAACTGAAATGAATTAGAGGCCACCTTTGCCTGAGTTCCTGGGGAAGTACGTACTCGGATGTTGCAAGAGAAGAGGAAGCGAGGGTGTTTAAAATGGCAAGAAAGTTCAAGGCACGTAAGGCGAACATATTGGCGAGTTCTCAAGACGAGGTTCGGGGATCGAGACTAACAAGGCACGAATAAGTCGAGAGAGACCATGGCATCTTTATAAACAGGCTTCGACGTCACTCTATCTCGTATTGACCTACACATCAAAAGCCGAACTCCTAGCTCGTAGGAGATGAAGCCACCCTTACAAGATGTCATCGAATTTACTCAATTACCGAATGCAGGAATTCCAATGTCATGCAGCACAGGACAGCTTCCTTTGCGGGCGCGAACGCCGATACTCCACGTTTTTCCATGGAAGTATCCTTGAGGTTGTTGCTTGCCTCCGCGTCTAACGGTTTCGTCTAACGGTTTACCTCGAGGGTAACGGGTGCCTGGGAACGGCCGGAACTGTCTACGAGTACGGTACCCCTTATTCGGAAAGCTGCGGAAGAGTTGAGTTGAGAACTGTGTAGGGCTCAGTTCTGCCTGCATTGACCTCGCCTAGGTCTTCACAATCGTAAACAAATCCATTTGATCGAGTTGCGAGTTGTGCCTGCAAGGTTAAGGGGGATACGGAGTTTTGCCTCGGTTCGCCAATGTTCTAGGGTCGGAGTGCCGCTCCGAGACTCCCGCTCCGAGACTCCCATGCGATCGACCACGCCTCGACCCGGACAAGGCTTCCTAACCGGGGCGGATATCCGTGCTCTATCTCGTAGCGTCAACGAAGTCCTATTCATCGAGGAGAAATTTTCCGCAGCAAGCGCCCGCAACGGCGCACGGATAATACTAATAAAGATTCGAAGTCTGAAAGAATATAGAATTTCTTAAAGGTAAGTTAAAATCTCTTGATCAACTCCGGAATTACGAATAGTAATAATGAGGTCAATTCTATTACTTTCAGCAGCGACCTTAAGTGCCGATTCGCCATCCCACGTAGAAGTACCCTCAGTAAACCCAAACGAAAACCGCGCGCTTCCTATGCAACCAATTTGAAGTATCAATCTCGAGATACTTCCTCTTAAACTCCATCTTAAAAGTATCCCCATCTCTATCACACTTCACAGCCTCCCAATCAATGTCCTCATCTCTCTTGATCTCATCCACCACACTATCAAGCTCCCACATAAACCCATGCCCATCCGACAACAAATCCACCCTTTCTACTCCAGGGAACCTCTCCAGAACCTCAACTAAGAACAAATGCCCCTCATCATATGCCTCCCAAAACTTCATCCCGTTCTCGTCAACCTTCGCATACTCCTTATCCTCCTCATCTTCAAAGTCTTCGAGTCCATTATTCCATCCCGTCACATCTACAGACAGCTTGTTGATCAAATTGAGCTGTAGAGGCTCGATGTTTTCGAGAATATCGTCGATGAACTCGGATCGCCAGTCATCGATGTACTGTTCGTAGAATTCTCTTGGAAGTGGGAAAGTGCCGCGGCATGACCAGAGATCCTTGAATGGATGGGCTGACGAGGCGATCTCGTGGCAGGTGTGGAAGAAGAATTGATAGAGGAGAGAAGGGTTGGTGGTGGGGTCGGAGATCAATTCTTGGTATATCATGGTGCGGATCTCGGTCGGGATGCCGAGCAAGGAAGCGCAGGGTACGGAGAGTTGTGCCATTTTGCAGTCCTTGCCGAGTTGAAGTGGGAGATGTAAAATGGCGGCGAAGGTGGGAGTGGACTGCTTTTTGATATTTAATGTTAAGAAGAGGAGTCGTTAGTCAACAGAATCTATTTTGGGACCGAGACATGAGCTGAGGTTGTGGCTGCAGAATGTTGGTCACACAGAGACATCTAAAACTTGGCGCCAAGGTATCAGAAGCGACAGTATGCAATTAATGCACAGGATGCATCCTACATCTTTACGGGGTCAGGAGAAGGTTCTCAAAGTCTGGCTCAAACTTACAGATTTAACATTATTATCGTAGCACGTGCCCACACTACCATGCAAGGTCCAGCTGATACAACTCACTACCATCATCACTCTCGTCAGCTTCCTTCCACTTCTCAATCCCACCACTCACACCCTCAGCACCAACTTCCCACCTCCCACTCTGCACCATCTGAACCCAATGTTCCAGCACTCGGAATAGCTCCACCTCATGCCTCGGAATGAATGGATTGCAACTCGTCTGATACAAGCCAGCTGCTAATCCCTCTCCGTCACTGTCTTCCAGAATAAATCCATCCGTACTTTTCGCATGATGCTCAGTCTCTTTTCCTTCCCGACCAATGACGTGCCTTGGTAGAAGCAGTCGACATGCGTCGTCGAAATCTCCGCCTTCGAGTATGCTTTCGCTGATCCAGACCCCGGAAGGGAAGGAGGTACGGTCCTTGTCGTATGGATCACGGAATGGGTTTTGATTTCTGTCTGGGAACGTTGTCTCGTGACTGTTGGTGGGGAATAGGAGGATGGGATTGTAGTATCTGCTGGCATGGAAATCTATGTTCTGAAATGGCTGATCTGATAGCGACTCCGGTGTAGGGAGGCGCAGTCCTGGTGCGATGAATTTGAGTTCCGGTCGAGTAGGATGAGTGAGCTGTTGGAGAAATTTGACAACAAAAGAGGATTCTGATACCTGATTCGAGGAGATTAAAGCTGATACAGCTTCGCCGAATTCGTTATCCTTCGCTTCGGTGATGGGCTCCTGTTCGCCTCGCTGTCGCTTCCGAGGCGGAGACGAAGGAGGAGAGTCGCGTGAATGGTTAGGCAGTCGTTCTTCAATTGTCCGGAGGAGGTTCTGATAAGCGGTGAGTGTCCGATCGAGGATCTTCTTGCTGTGCGATTGAAGAGTCCATGGCTTTCGCTCCATCTTGACTGTCTCCTCATCCCTTAGGTCTTCATCAACCTCGTCATCCGAATCATCCCCTGGAGCCGTAATGACCTTACCGAGCTCGATCATTTCCAAATACTGCCCCAAGATGGTTTGGAGAGGCATCCACGGTCTGTCCTCCTCGGGCACAATCGTATCATCGATCGTGATCGAGAAAACTGTTCTAGCCTTCTCCGTTTGTTGGTCAAACCTACCTTATATATTAGTCAATGCCCAACAAAAAGCGAGTCCACACTCACAGAATCCCACAAGGATGACTCTTCAAATCAGTAACATGATACAACAGCACATATCTCGGCGGTTCCTCATCTAGCCCCTCCAATATAAAGTTCTCAGAAAGTATCGTCTCCGGTATCGCCAGACCTTGGATGTAGTAAAAGAAATTCTGATACGGAGAATCGTGCCTTGTGTCTTCCGGATCTGGTTGCAGAGCGCCTTTCAAAAACTCGACGATTTCGGGTATCAGGCGTGGGGTGAGATCTTGCTCATCACAGTCTGTGCCATACATCTCCCACCAAGTTTGCATCTCAGCATCCTCGAAGTTCTGACCGCTGCCTTCCCAGCCTATTTGCACAAGCTGGTTGTGCAACTCGATGCATCGCTCAACGTCGAATGCACGTGACTGAGACTCGGTGGACATGGCGTGAATCGCGTTGGAACGACTGGAAAATTTTGTGAAAAGCCAAGCAGCGAAAGTTCCTAACAATACCAGGCAGACTGTATTCTGAAGAGCACGATATGGAGGCAGCTTCATCTGTGAATGATGCGATACCTTGCTTGGAAGTTGGAAATGAAGTTTGAAAAATGCCGGGTCGGAGTAAAGTCCAGCATACACGCTAAACTCTTAGCCGCCCAAGCGAGAAGACAGGGGTACTCAGGGGAAGGACCGAAGCGGGAAATACCCCTTGTCATCCCTGATAGCATGTGGCGAAGCATGAAACAATTTTCGTTCGCGACTCATATCAGGCCGACACCAAAAGCTTCCTTGCCTCAACCCCAGCAAAAGACGGCTTTGGATTCAACTTCTCTCACTTTCACTTCGTCGAAAGAAGCAGCCATTTCCAGCACTCCCCGAGGCTTGTCGCTTTCAACGGCCGAGGAAATACGCAGTAGCAGTGCTCATCTTTGGCTTCCAAAAGTACATTTTATTATCATTATTTCACTCGATTGCTGCTTCTCTAACTCGTACAGGCTCCCGAATAGCAATTGGTACCAGCACAATAGTCACTTGTACTCCCACAGAACCCTGATGTCGAACAACAAGTCCCGAACTTGGAGCCATCACAAACATACGCGCCCGCTGAGCTTGGCCCGCATGTCCCATCAGGACTGATGGCAACAGAAGAACCGGTGTCACAAGCTCCTGAATAGCAATTCCCTGCTCCGCAGTAGTCACTGGTACTCCCACAATACCCAGAAGTCGAACAGCAACTTCCAAATTGGGTTCCTGTGCATGTCTTATTGCCTGCAAACATAGGTCCGCAAGATCCGTCAGTAGAGAGGTTGTTTGTGTCTTGACAGGCTCCTGAATAGCAGTTTCCGGTTCCACAATGGTCGGTGTCGTTTCCACAAAAGCCGTAGATTGAACAACATGGGCCCCATTCAGGATTGGTGCAAGTTGTTCCGCCATAAGATGGTCCACATGTGCCATCTTGAGTGGCTGTACCTGGTGCATCGCATGCTCCAGAATAACAGGTGCTATAGCTACAGTAGTCGGATGTGCTTCCACAGAAACCGCTCGTTGAGCAGCAGCTGCCGAAAGCAGTTCCATCGCAAGTAGCATAATCATGCGATGGTCCGCAAGTGCCATCAGTAGAGGGTGGTCCTTTCGAGACCGGAGCAACGCAAACAGCTGTGTTCAGCCAGAGGTTGGTGCATCCATCATTGAGATAGGTATTCAAGTCATGTAATTCAGTTTCATTGATGCCACTGTTCACATTAGTGTTTGCAATGTCTGTCAGGTCTTCAATACTTACAATCTCAAACAGATTCCATTACACTGAAGTTGTTAGCTTTTAATGAGATCATGGTAATCAGAAGAAAGTGGTGCTTACTGTATCTCCAGAAACCACGTTGTAATAGAGACCACAAGCAGATACCGAGCCTGTCTGGGTCGGCTCGGACGCAGTCGCTGTCGTGTAATATGATCCAGCAGCTGCTGGTACAGCGAAGGTGGCCGAAGGAGTGTAATGTCCTCCAGGTGGGCTAGAAAACAACAGTCAGTGTTCACTCAGTCCTATTTTCCCGAGCCAATGTTTCACCTCTTGCAGACTCGTTGTCCTATAGCCAGAAATCCACAACTTCCTTGAATTGCTTTGTTCCAGAACAGGAATTGCGTCAAGTCGATGCTCGTCTCAGTCGTAGAATATAGCTCCGTGAGGTTATCACTACACTCTGTGAGCATTGAAGTTCAGGTAAAGTAGAGGGCAATGTCTCTTACCAAGTGGGTGATCCCAAAATGGTATCCAGCTCGCAAGGAAGTGGCAAGCATATTGTCGTATTGAATTGGCAATAATAGTCATTGGTCGCCACTCGAACATCACCAGTCGTGACATTATATTTGTCCGTTACGTCGTTGCATGTGACCAAGTTGACGGGGTCTGGGTCAACCAATTGTCCCATACATGATCCGGTGGCAGTTGGGGCTGGGCTTGACGTGGCTGAAGCTCCCGATGTGGTAGTTGCTGCTGCCGACGTGCTGACAAGAAGTGTCTTGCTGTATGTCGTCACGGGCAGACTGGTTGAGCAATTTGACTGGATGTCCTCATATTGGTCTAGAAGGTAGTCTGTGAAGGTACTGTTTGGAAGCAGTGGCGAAACCAATCGTTGACGCCACAGTTTGATGAAGCATTCGCTACAGTACTGTAGTTATGAGTTAGCTCGCGTACAATATCATTCATAGATGCAAGTCTTACCAGGTCGGAATCGTAAAGCCTCGTGACAGACATCATGTCAGGTGAGATACTGGCTGGCGAGAAGTCTGTGTCATTACACTGAGGAGGATTGTCTATCGGATCATCGTTGTTACAGACATCTGGATCCCACCTGCAGTCTTCAAGTCAATTTTATCAATTACGAGGGGGAAAGTTGTAAAAGTACCTCACAAAGTCACTTCCTTCCCAATCTTGAGATTCCAAGAAGCACCAATTCTGTGAACTGTCTTGCATGCAAACAAGATCGTGCCCAGTCGTCCACATCAATGGTTCAGTTTCAGCGAGAACAACAGTGCCATCGTAGTTGATTGTCTGACCATCACAACTCGAGGCTACTGCTGAATGCCAAGAAGAGAGTGATGAAGCACAATCTGAGGTGCATAGTGCCGTGACATTCTCTGGATACCAATCTAAGGTATGATAAGCTCAAGATTATCCAGTGAAGAAGTCCGTTCAGCTCACATATATTGTCTGCCCCCTGAGCTGCCTTTACAGCATTGTTCTGATCGCAGTCGATTGTGGAATTCCTTGAATGTGAGTAGACGTAGGCAAACAGGGCGATACAATGACTTACAGCGCTGCCAAACATTGGTCAGAAATTCCCCAAGCTTCTTGTATTGCCAGAGGATCAAGGTAGTCATAGATCTGGAAAGAAGCTGTCGTGGTTGTCGAGAGAAAGGACACGACGGTAAGGAAGAAGAACGGTAACATTTTTGCAGTTGGTCAAAGACTGCCACTGCTTAGCAGAGTGGATGTCCTGGAAAGCCAAGTACTTTGGAGAGTTGATACACTGAAAGGTGAAATATAGTATCAGATCAGGAATGTCACCATCGAGTCAATATGACAGGGCTCATGCACCAGAAGAGCCATTCCAAGGCGCTATGTCAAGACGAGAAAGGTTCCAGAGCACCTGAATGAACCGTTTGAGCCCTGAATTATTTCCCCTGCATTAGCTCAATGTCAAATTTCGTTCGGCAATCATACCACGTTGAAAATTGCTCACCTGCCAAGGTATGGCAAATTTGCTAGAGTAGGTGGCAAAGATGGGAAAGTCAGCATCGAGGAAGTAACGGATGGGTCCAGAGAAGCGACTCCCGAGGGGATGCGAGCGAACGAATCAGAGGATGACAGCTTCATCATGAAGGAGGCGAAAATAAGGTTTCTCACAATGGAAGCACCTAAAGAAGAACGTGGGGCCGTTACTATCGTGACACTTCACAACTTTATCTCTTGATTCGGGCTGGAATCTTACGCCAAGATCTTTTAACTCAGGGGTAAGGCTGTTGCCGCACGGGTGACCCGGCGTAATTTAAGCTTAAGCGGGGTCGCTAAACGCTTATTTCAACGGTTAAAAGGGGGGTCTTTCTGAAAGAGGCAGTTCGGAACTTAAAATAAACTTATTATGCAAGTAATGACAGCGGGCAGCCTCGGTAGCGACTTCTCAATGTGAACCCCTGAAATGTCGATCCGTGAACAAGAATTTTCACTCCCAAAAGCTCGTAAAAAAGTGCTAATGACGGCTGTACCTGCAGAACTGTGCCATTCTCCTGCATAAAAAGACTCGATGATTTTGGAAAAAAATAATTTCTATCCGTTCAGTTCCGAGGGTAAAACTTAATTATTTTGCATGCGGTATGCTAGACGATCGATCTGTGCCGCATGCTAACGCAGGTCCCGAGATTCTCGAACAGCTGCAGCGAGCAATTTGTCCTAGTGTGTGCAAAATAGTTCTTCCTCGGCATTCAGTAACGGCGGGTTCCTTCAATGGGGGACAAGCAGTGTGCAGCGTTGGCAGGGGTCGGAGGAATACTCCTGAAGTTCCAGTCAATTGAGATGGCTTGCTTCAGAAGAATATAATCAAAGTCACTCTTTCTTCTCTTTCCAACCCAAGAGTTCTGCATTTTGTGCCAGAAGATGCATCTCCTCACCACTCTAGGCTTTGTCCTAGCCACTGTCCCTTCCGCATTTGCTCTCAATCGCACGGGTCCATCCAGCCAACTTCACAACAATGGCAGTGCACTATACAAACCCCTTCACACCTTGCACTCGAACTCAACTCCTCTATTCCACAACGTCTCAGGCGTTACTGTCAATCCATTGATCAAGGCTTTGCTAGGACCGAGCAACAGTACCGGAAGTCTTAATCGACGTGACCTTCCCGTTGGAACCTGTGCACCAGGAACTCCATGCGTCAATGGTGCTTGCTGCAGCAACGTAAGAGCAATAATGATTTTTGAACTTCATGGATAAGAGCTAACAGACAGATTCAGACTGGAATCTGTGGTTACTCCCCAGACGAATGTGGCAGTAGCACTTGCATCTCGAACTGTAATGCAAAAGCAGAATGTGGCCAGTACGGCGTACCAGGAAACGACACTTGCCCGATCAATGTCTGCTGCTCGAAGTTTGGCTTCTGTGGCACCACAGATGTGAGTAGGCGCGGTCCTCAAAAAATCACATTGCTCATTCCATGCTAGGACTTTTGTCTCGACGGATGTCAATCAGGTTATGGCGGCTGCGGTTCTGCCCAGGAGCCTTCTTGTGGAGGAGTGAGTGCTGGACGAACCATCGGGTACTATGAAGGATGGTCTTCAAAGCGGAGTTGCGACAGCCGTCTTCCTTCCGACTTGGATTTGACTGGCCTCACTCACATCAACTTTGGTAAGTCCGCCCCGATGAATCTTTTTAAGTGAGATACTCACATTCTAGCTTTCGCGTACTTCCACCCAACCACCTTCCAAGTCACACCTATGGATCCCGATGATATGAAGCTTTATCCTCAATTCACTGCGTTGAAGAAACAGAAATCGTCTCTTCGAACTTGGATCTCAGTTGGAGGATGGTCTTTCAATGTGAGTTGCTGATTTCGATGAACGGTGTCGCCGAATTGACCCCGAACCAGGACGCCACCAACACTCCAAATACACAAACTGCCTTTAGTGACATGGCGTCTAGTGCAGCAAACAGGAAAGCATTCATCGACTCCTTGTTGCAATTCATGACGACCTGGGGCTTCGACGGTGTTGACCTTGACTGGGAGTACCCAGGAGCGCCCGACCGAGGAGGCATCGACGCAGACACCGCAAACTTCGTCACCCTCCTCAGCGACATGCGCTCCGCATTCGGCAACCTATACGGCATAAGCTGTACCCTCCCCGCCTCATTCTGGTACCTCCGCTGGTTCGACATCAAAGGCATGGAACCCTACCTCGATTTCTTCAACGTCATGACTTACGATATCCACGGTGTCTGGGACTCAACTAACAAGTTCACTGGACCATATGTTCGACCTCACACCAATTTGACCGAGATTCGTCAAGGACTTGATTTGCTGTGGAGAAATGATATTGATCCTGCTAATGTAAATATGGGGTTGGGTTGGTATGGTCGTTCGTTCACTCTTTCGGATCCGAGTTGTAATACACCGGGGTGCATCTTCAGTTCTGGAGGGAATCCTGGAGAGTGCACGAAATCTGCAGGGACTTTGTCTAACGCTGAAATTCTCCGCATCATCCAATCGAAAGGCTTAACTCCACAGATGGATTCAGTAGCTGCCGTGAAGTGGATTTCCTGGGACGACCAATGGGCAAGCTATGACGACGGAGAAACAATGGCCCTCAAAATCGACGCTGCTGACAAGTGGTGTTTGGGAGGAAAGTTGATTTGGTCAATTGATCAGGACGACACTTCACACTCCAGCAATCTCGATCTGCTTGGCATGGGACCTAGCAACGGTCTTTCACCTGAAGTTGCGGCTGAGATGAAGACGGCTCAGCAACAGGCGGAGATCCAAGCAACGGTTCGGAACTCATGCTACTGGTCTTTTTGCGGAGATACATGTGCACAAGGATACTTCCCCGAGACAACGGCCAAAGGACAAGTTTTGGGCATTCAGCGTGATACTGTCTGTTCTGGTGACGATTATCAGACCTTGTGCTGTGCTCCTGGAACAAACACAGGAACGTGTTCATGGGAAGGGTGGCGTGGAGTTGGGCTATCTTGTATGCAAGGCGGTTGCTCCGATCCTTCATCCTCTCTTGTTGCGATGAATAGTAAGTAGGTCTCTGATGATGCCAGTCTTCATTTACTGATCAAACTGTAGCCAACCAATTCGTCGTCAACTCCGGCATCAACAACAACCTGACCTGCAATGGTGGCAGTCAATACTACTGCTGCGACGGCTTCGTCCCCTCACCCAAATTTACAACCTCCGACCTCGTCCTCGTCGGACAAAACGGCGTAACCAAACGAGGTGCAGGCTCAGGAAAGAACCCGGCATGTGTAGCAGCAGTCACGGTCGGCACCGGTCTTCTTGCTGGTCTTTTGGCGTTCTTTACTGGTGGTATCTCTCTCGCCTTTGGCGCAGCCGGTATAGGAATAGGAATTGCGTCCTGTCCAACAACAGGTTCTGGTACGGCAGGAGGGGCTGCGATCGGTGTCATTCCTTTGATTCCAATCGGTGGGGGAAGTGGTGGCAAACCAGGCTCTAATCCTAAGAACCCGACTACTGGTAAACCAGCGAATGCTGGGAAAGTGTACGGACAATGGGGGACAAAGGCTTCGTATGGAAAGGGAACCACTGACTGTGCTGTGACGTATACTTGCAGATATGGTCTTGGATGGGATGAGGTGAGTGTCCAAAGAGATCTCTGACAAGTTCAAGGGACTGACTTGACTGGTAGATCTGCGACAACCAACGATGGGCTATCGATAGAGTGATTGGAAGTACGACTTTCCACATCGACGTCCGCGCTGGAGATAGTTCGAAGGATGATTGGCCTAAGTGGCGACATGAAGAGTACCGCACCTTGGCTCAAGCCTCCATAAATCGAGTCGCAAGATGCCAAGTGTAAGTAAACCCAGTCAACACTTCAACGAACTTTCAACGTTCTGACATTCATAGGGATGAATTCCCAATGGGAGCATTGCTCGAGGCAAAAGCGCCCAATCCTCAAGTGGTGCGGCTCGTGAACGGCCCCGCAAACGGATTGCAAGGTGTCGACTTCAAGCAATGGAAGACGGCATCTTGGCTGCCTTGCTCCGCATTAAGAAAAGCAAACAAGAAGCCTGACCCACCAGTAACGTGGAAGTTCGGCCCTTATGCTGCTGGAGACAACCGTGGCAATGCAATCGGTGTTGGACAACACTTCATCCAGAAATATGGTGTAAGTCATGGTCCTTACGTAGCCTTTGGCATGATCGCAGCTGACATTGCACTCTTCCAGTTCGACTCTCAAACGCAATTTAGCTCATGTTGGGGTATGTGTTCGCCTGCATCTGAGGCAACTTCCTTCCTGTATGGCCTACTGACTCGTTCTCTGTAGCGACGTTCTCGCATTGGACCACTAACGCCCAGGGAAGAAGGCAATTCGACAAACTATCTACAGTCAGCGATCACGGATTCCGCGGCATGCGCGACGACCCGTAAGCTTCTCCCCAAAACATCGCAGCGAGACACCATCCTCTGACCTGTACATGCAGAATGTTCGACATCCCATATCGTTGGCCTGTAAGCAGGTACGACGTAGACCCCTACTACCTCATCACACCACCCCAAGACGTCGCCTCAGCAAACTATCTCAAGCGCAGTAATGCACAATCAGCACTCGCGGGCAAAATCCCCGTTGAATTTGCCAATGCAGATTTCGAAGTTGGGGAAACCCTAGATGCGTACCTAACAGATGAAGAGCTCGAAGAATTGATGGAAGCGGAATCGTATTATGATACTCCTCCACCACCGGAGCCGACGCATGTGAATGCGGGAAGTTCGTATGAAAGAGGTGTGGACGGAACGGCAATGGCGCCGAGTGGACCAACAGCTGCGGAGAGGGCTACGCAGGCTGCGACTGTGCCTTTGGATATGCCGCTGGAGACTGGTGTTCATGTTCAAGGTAGATATGCTGAACGTCTCCACAAACATCTAAACTCGTAGAGATAGTGGAGGGTCTGTGTGGACACAGCTGTGCATGATATGAGTTGTTAATTGTTAGCACCGTCTTCGATCTCCATCTAGTGCCACCGCACGTGAATTGCGTCTGCAATTAGGATCATGTCTTTGCGTGAGACTCTGTAGGTTAACAACAGTTGTTCTCACACATGAATATACAAGAGCAGGCCTTAAAGTCCATGAATTCGTGTTTAGCTGAGGCCATGTTTCTGGGAAGTCGCAGGCAGAAAGTCCCGCCAACCACACTCGTGGGACGGGAAATGGCATTGCATGACTCCGCTTTCGGGGCATACAAGGACACAACTTCCGCAGTCGCAAAAGGAACAACTTAAGGAAAGGATAAGGTAAATGGAATGGTACGAGCCGTGTCTCGTACCCGAAACTTAGGGAAGTGACCTCCGCTTCTGGGCCTGCTTTGAGTGGACGCCACAAGCTGGGTGGGTAGGACGACTAGCATCATGGGTGCCACGCTCATTTTCGTGAGTAGTACAAAACATCAGGTGTTATCAGTTGAGACGTTAGCAGGGCCTATCGCGTCTTCGATAATTACATGAGGCGTTTCTCATTCTTCTTCATACTCTGTGGTGCGGGGTACGAGATTGCCGGGTTGGATGACAGTCACCTTACACTAGATGAGTATGCCGTGTTCGAGGTTGTTGGCATGGCTGTCGTAGGATATAATCCAGACTTAGGACAAAAGAGTCCAGATCGCAAAAATCTCCTTCACTTTGACCCAACTAATTGACAAGTCTCAAGAGTCGCAAGCCAGCCATCATGGAGAATAAGAGCTCTGGTTCCGGCATTCTTGGTGCAGGGTTCGAGCATGTCGACATTGTATTGAAGGAAATTGGCAGTGTCACGCCTTCTGATGAGACGCTGACTGCTGAAGATGATCGAAGGATTCTGAGGAAAATCGATATGTGGTGTGTATCTCCAAGTACTTAGTGTTGAAAAGTGGTTGATATCAAGGTTGCCTACTTCCTGTTCTGGCTCTATCCTACTTCTTCCAATTCCTCGACAAGACGGCAATGAGTTATACGGCAATCCTGGGGCTGCGAAGCGATCTCCATCTCACTGGCCAGGCGTATCCATGGGCAGCGAGTGTCTTCTACTTTGGGTACTTCGCATTTTCGTATCCGGCGTCCGTCATCATGGTTCGGTTTCCAGTGGGCAAGTTCCTAGCAATATCGGTGTATGTATTTCCTTCCGACGCTGACGGCACAACTAAAGATGTAGCAGATTCCTTTGGGCTGGTATCTTGATGTGCACTGCCGCATCCCACAATGCGGCTGGTCTGCAAAGCGCTCGATTCTTCCTTGGTGCTATGGAAGCAAGTGTGACACCCGGCTTCAGCATCATTACATCCATGTTCTATAAGCGGTCTGAACAACCCCTCCGATATGCTGCATGGTTCATGGGAAATGTTGCCGCTGGAATTCTCGGCGGCCTTATCGCGTATGGCATTGGCCACATCGAGAGTATCCAACCTTGGAAGGTCAGTGTAGTGGAGGATTTTTTGTCTTCAAGCTAATGTATCCCAGGCCGTCTTCCTCATATTTGGAGCCGCCACTCTCGCTTGGTCGATCATACTATTCTTGTTGCTTCCAGATACTCCGATGAGGGCCTGGTTCCTCTCGAAGGACGATCGCATCAAGGCCGTCGAAAGGGTTCGGCACAACATGACCGGTATCAAGAATAACGAATGGAAAAGCGCACAACTGGTCGAGGCTCTGTTGGACCCGAAGTCGTGGCTCATTGTGCTCATCGCGTTATCCGCAAACATTCCTAATGGAGGAATCAGCAGCGTAGGTCAGGCCTTCGCACTTTCTCGCTAACATGCTAATGGACGATTTGTAGTTCGGTTCGATTGTCGTTAATGGAATGGGGTTTTCTGTCTTCAATACCCTACTGGTCTCGATGCTGGCTTTCGTCTTCCAAGGCGTCTTCGTCGTATTGGCATGTGGCGGTTGCACGTTGAAAGAGAACACGCGAACATACTGGATGACCCTGATGATGGCAATCTCAGTCGTTGGTGCGGTCATGATACGGAAGGTCGCCCGGGAATATAAATGGACGAGGCTAATGGGATACTGCTTGACAGCAGGATTCTCTGCCAACCTCCCAATGGTTCTTGCTATGGTCGCAGGAAACACAGCAGGTTTTACCAAGAAGACGACTGTGAATGCGATGGTATTTCTCCACTCCTCGTATGTGCCTCGGATGGCGCTGACTTGGAAGTAGATCTTCATGGCATACTGTGTTGGTAATATCATAGGACCCCAATTATTCTTCGCCCGAGAAGCGCCAAATTATAATTCCGGTTTCGCATCGATGATCGTATGCTTCTCTGTGGGTGCGGCATTGATTCTTGTGATGAGGTCCTATTTGATATGGGAGAATCGGAGGAGGGATCGTCTGGGAGAGGCTGCCGTCGCGCAGTTGAATGGGCTCGAGGTTTCGGAAACAGCTTTGAATTTGTTAGACAAGACAGATTGGGAGTTGACGCAGTTCAGGTACGTGTACTAGATAAGGATCAGTTTGGATTCGTAGGCGTGAAGAAGGCGGGGAAACGAACAGATGAATTTAGGTCAATGTCGGACTGCTGAATCGCTTTATCCATGGTCACTATGGTATATCCGACTATCTAGCACTCTTCGACAATCATAGCACTTTCCGACAGTCGGAATGTCACATCTTCATCCCGTCGTGGTGGTCCTGTCTGGTTTTCTCCTCACACGCCGCGCCGTGTGTGGAGGTTGTCGTGTAGCCATATGTAGGTTGTAGAACGCATCATCTCGGCAGGTATTCCGCAGGCAGGTTCTGCCACGTCAGTAGCCATTGAATTCCTTCCCTCATCGTGAAGTTGTGGTGTAATGTTTGTTGTTGAAGTCAGGTCGCGTCGCGGATGTCGAGATACAGACGAACTGTGTGGTGCCTGAATAACAAGTCATCGATTTATCACCCCGCCCCTATTTTCCCCGTAGGCTCGCAGCTCAAGCGAATTTGGGCACTAAGTATCTCGATGTGCAGAATAAACTACATACAGCAATCAATTATTGTACAATTTCTAGGAATTTGGAAAGGAAAACAGAGCTGAATCAGAAGTAATCTTCTATAAGAGCCTCGAAAGATTACAAGTGATTATACTTAGTTTCTCAGCTTTCATGTTCTTCGACTGTTCCAGATTTTCTGATACTTTGGTTGTGTCACTTTTTTGGAACACCGCGAGAAAGTTCACTGTGAACCAAAGACAAAATTTCGAAGCTTACTCGAGTATCATTTAATTTTTGGCATTATTTCCCTCTACAAGATTCTACTGCACATGCGTTGGATTGTCGTTGTTTAGCACTCAGCACCTTAGACATAAAATTGCGCAGAGTGACTAGATCCAAGGCTCCCAATGAAAAACAAAAGATAAACTTAAATGACAGTACCCTAGATCCAACAAAAACTGAAGTAATAAAATTTTGTGTTTGACTTAGTTCAAAAGTTTAAATGATGCTATATGGCCGAATTCGACCAGTTGCTTTCGCGTCGCGGAGGGGATCAAGCAAATAACCCGACCGACGGAGCATAGCTTAAGCTAGAACTTATCGCGAAAGACAAAATATGGGAATTCATTGGTACTTTCATATTGTTTTCAGGGTTAAATTAAAGAATTTTCTTTTGCAATACTGAAATAATCTTGACAAGGAGAATCTCAAGTTCGCTTGGCAACCAGCACCACTTCCCCCGAGAAAACCTGTTTACTAAATCAGTAATTGAAATATTAGAAGCTAAAAGATCGAGATTAGAACAGGTTAAAGATGGAATGATGAAATATGATAATTTCGTTCTTAATGTTCTTCGTCAGGATTCTGGATGTCATGAAACTTCATATTGGATGAAAGAGATAAGGGTGGAAATGCACTTGGAGACCAGGATGTGTCGCAAAAGATACCCCTGGTGCATTCGAGTTCACTGGGCAGCGGTAGAACTTGATGGAAAGAAATAATGAGACGTCTTCACGGTTCTTGGAGATACTGAGGCAGCCATTACCAGGCTAGATTAAGCACAAATGAGTGAAAGACCAGGCATAACAGCAATTCTGCTTTACTACTAACCTTCCGAGCAGAAAATACATTTGCTTGTCTTTGAAGACACGATTCGGAGGTTACTGAATGGGTGGCTGCTGTAAGGTAACTCTGGAGTCTGGTCAAAGTTGGATTTGGCTTTTGACGCGCTCAGATGGTCGTCGCTAATATTGTAAGATTACATTGCGTGAAAATTTTGGAAAAGTACTGGTCATGTGTGGGACATTGATGAAGCGTTGCGAGAAAGTTGTGTATGAAGTCTATTGTGTGTAAAGCTCGCTACCCTCATAAGTTCATAGCTACAATACATCCCCTCTCTCGAGCGCTCATTGCTTCTCAGGCATCCTCATTGATCCACTCAGATGATGGGGTATCAAGAGGACCACCTGTATACCCTTCCCTTCTTGAGAATCCAGTCCAATAACTTAGCCTTCCCAACTGGTTATGCAACACCGTCGGATATAGCTTGGGAAATGCTGCTTCTTCTCGGTCTTCTAGCTTCACCACGAAGTTCAAGGCTTCTTCCAACGTAACACTGACGACATCCTTGTCCATTCCAAGCTCTGCGAAGCTTACTGGCGCGCTCAATCCTGCAGTGATACCCGTCCGGACCAATTTCACCACCATCTTCTCTTTATCCTCACTCCGAGGCTTGATATCGGCAACAATAACCAAAGCGCGGTATAAAGGCTTTACCTTGTACTGTTCTGGCTGTTGCTGATCCAGGATACAAGGTCCGTCAAACTTTGAGATCGACAGAGGCCATCCGAACCAGGGCTGACACTTGCTCAATCTCGCCAGCAACTTCCCATGTGCCGCAACAACATCATCAGTATCCATCTGTCCTCCCTCTGCTGCTTCCAGAAAAACCAACTTCCCTAAGTATCGCCTGAATTCAATGTCTTACTTGTGCACATTTCCTCTACACCAGTTCTCGTAGGCGTAGTCTTCCAGCCACTTCATATTTCTACACCCGAATCTGCCATTATTGGGGGCATAAATGGCAACGCCCCTGTTGCAGAAATCTTGCAAATGGTCCCAAGTGATGAAAGGGATCTTAAGCGTGGGAGTAAGCTTGATAAACAACGGTTCTTGGGACCATGTTCTTTCGATGCGGGAGCGGTGGAGCCATTCTCTATTTTTGCGGAAGCTCCCGAGGATGGCTGCGTTGTGTGCTGTTTCGTCCTCCAGGGTAAGGAAAGTGAACTTGCCGTCTCGGAGACGCATCTTGACGATGGTAGATGTTTGAGGCTCGAGAGGGTCGTCGTGAGTGTCTGAAATTTGATTGAAAGGGATAGCGATGTGGTTGCAATATCGAAGTGATGACAGCCGGAAGCGCTGAGCTCGAGCGATGTCCACCTGCAAGAACCGAAATATTTGAGGCGTGTGAACTCGGGATATGGTCTGATTGTGTGCAGAGAAGTGTTTCATGCGAGATACTTGAACGCGATGTGTGAGTCATAGAAGCTGTTAGACATCATCAGTTCACATGGTAATCCGGACTGGATGGAAGGAGCGTTTCACAACGCGCTATACTACACAAGGCGTAGACGTCCACGTGACTCTCCTTTCGTTCACTCAGGTAATGATTATTGAGGAAGAGGGGGAAAATATAAGAGAAGAAACTCGCCAAGCTGGCTGCGTTTCTTCTGTGACACTGGTACGCCGTGGAGGAAATCGAGGAGCATCGCTGTTTGTGCGTAAAACTGGCGACTCCGCTGGAATTCTGGACTTATATAAACATGTGCCCGCCCACACTAGTCCTCTATTCCTTAGCCCCTGCAGGTTCACAGCTCAAGAGAATTTGGGCTTCTTTTAGGTATCGTCTACTATCAAGTTTGCTTTGAACAAAGCACGAGAAATGGAAGTTTACTTCGAGTGCAATTCCATTATCTGCATTCATTCCATCTGCAAGATTCTACAGGCGTTGGATGGATTGAAAATGTCTCGCGAATTTAGGCACATCCAGCGCTCTCAATCTCCTGGCCTCGCTTGGAAATTTTGGAACCCACTTTCTGTGAACAAGGACGATGGTTGCCCGATACCAAGAGACTTTACTAATTGCAGTATCTCAGCCTTGCCTGCCGCCTTGATTGTTTATGACAGACTGGGAGACTGAAAACGCTGGGCACATCGCATGGTAGGAAAGCTTAGAAGGGTGTGGACATACTGCTATGGTTTTTGCGGAGGTCTGACATGGTACAGTACACGCATCACCATACTTGACCATCCCGCTGTCCATCCCATGGACTTTCCCTATCCATCGTCCATTGACGAAGCAAAGCTTCCCTCTCTTGTGCAACTATTTCTTCTCCTTCTTGATGCCTCCACCAAGCCACCGAAGGAGACAGCACTTCCCCAAAACCAATCTGGCCCATCGATTCATTTCTAGCCCAATCCAATTCAGAACAAGAACTCAGCCTTTGTTCATGCTCCAATCTACCCACATTCAATGGTTCGAACGGCAATGGAGCCCCTAGCATCACCATCGGCTCTTTTGATGTCATCGACGTTTTGCGAGTCTGTTGCTCCCATCTATGAGAAGGAGTTACAGGGCGGTAACACACTTTTGCTGGTGACTTAGCATTAGTCGGCTTCTGACCCGTACGGACAATACCCAAAGATAAGCCTGGACTTCTCCGAGTAACTCTGTTTTGCGGGATCCGTAGCGGCAGTTTCGACATTCCAATCTCTTTCAAAACCCTGGCTCTCCTTTTTCATCGAACTCTTTTTCTCTTTGCTCATATTTGTCTCTTCTCAAGCTCTCAACCACAGCAACAAAAAGGCCTTCAGAGTGAAATTCGCATCATTGCCTCCAATATGTAAGTCAGCAAACTCAACACCGATCCTCGACAGCAAGCTTTCGAGTCTGACATCGAGGACGTGTCGTGGTGGATATTTAACCTGCTTGTATTTTTCAGGTAGCCACAGCCACTTCATCATGTCCTGCGTATCCAGAATCGCCGAGAACCTCGCATCGATATCAAAACCCAATGCATTGATAACAGCAATCTCATGCTCAACATCATGACCTATCAAGATATTGTTGCGTGATCTGTCGAGCAGTTCGTCGAGCTTGGAATAAAGGCCTTTGAGCGTAGTTTCTTCCGTCTTTCCGAATATGAACAGTTGATCTCTCCATTTTTCTGTGTTTCGAGTGGAAAAGTTGTATGTTTCCAGAACTCTTTCTGGGTCAAAATCAGACCTACTGGAAAGAACTCGTGCGTCGAAGATACAGACACCCATTTGTGAATAGAGTTTGGTGGATTTAGGGTTCTCGACGACCGAAGGTCCGTTCTCGAAATCAATGCAGACTAGAACTGCATCTTTCAATCTATCGGGAGTGACTTTGGTGTTTTGCTCTGTTGTAAGGGAACGAGAAAGACCGAGACATTGCCGAGCGACTGGGATTTGCTCATTAAAGGCTGCTTTCTGGAGGTCTTGAAAGCTAGTTCTTTTTGGGAGCTCGTATCGAAGTAAGTTGAGATCTTTCGCTACATCAAAGCCCCCTGGAGGCTCAAAAGCGTCTTGCATGTATTTGATAAGCTCTTTGGTGACCCCTGGCGGAGCATGCGGGCCAGTGTGGCCTGACTCGCCAGTCGAGGATTTTGGGGGCGTCGAACGGGTGGAGTCATGTTCAAAGATAGCAGGGAGCGAGTTCCAAACTGCTGGTATATCTACACTGGTGGACCCTGAAGTGACAGATGAGGCGGGCAACCCCTTTACTGAAGAGGTATCAGAGATGCTGGAAGATGATGCAGAATCTAAAGCTGGTGTAGCAGCGATGGCATCTGAGGAATATGCCTTCAGTCCCCACGAAGGCTTAACAGTCGCGACAGTCGAAGAAATAGAAGTAGTCTGTTGTGGCAAGCAGGAAAGAGTGGGCATGATCTTGGTGGTAGGATCCAATATGGCATCGAAGACCTTCAATTCCTCAGGTGGTAGGGATGAGCGAGCATTCTGAACCACTTCGGCAAGCCGCTGCCAGACTTTTGCCTTCTCTGGGACATTCTTCTGCGAAAACTTTTGCTGGTCCTTTGTGGCTCCAGGTAGTGCGGTTTTGATGGTATCCAAAAGGGACATGAACTAGAACTTTGTAGAGCTCGCCATCGTGTAGAAAGAATTTTAGTATTTAAAAATTCTGTAGCGGTTACGCATGACCGGAAAATAGGAAGAAAAGTGAAGGTGAAGGGATGATATATATTTCTACAGTGCGGTCCAGATGGGAATGTACCACGCTAAAAGTTAAGACCGGCGACATGGTGGTCACACTGTTGTATTGGGATTTGGACTGCACTCAACAGGAATCAGATCGAAAGGTCTCTATTTTCCAAACCAAATAGCCATTGAACGGTATCGAAGATGCTCATTATATTCTAAAGTGCTTTGCGAAGAGATCAATTTGACTACATCAATGGCAGCCAAACATTAACCTGTTCCTGTACTGAACATTCACACCGTGCGCGATCTCTAACCACGATGGTTGCCTCTGCGCCGCCGCTTTCCATTCCCTTAGCTGTTCTCTTCCAGCCTCCATCTTCAGCTCTAAATGTATCTCCCTCTTCGCCCTCTCGACTTTTTGCTCCTGTACCAGGAACGCCGCCTCCATCGATGTGAATCCTTTTTTGAGACTGCAGGTGGGGTTGCTCTTTCCACCAAGTACACATAGGAGAGAGAACCTCAGCGAAGCCGATGTGCTCTCTTGCCTCCTTAGTTTCGAGGTCTAGTGCTGTGGTCCAGGGGCGTTCATGTTCTGTCCTTCCGAAGGGCATGGGTTCAAATGGTGATGGAATGATCTTGAACACCGGTCTTGTTGTTGTAGGTACCGATTCGAAAGGCGATGGGATGCTCGAGCCGACGGCTATCGTGATTGCAGGTACTGGTTCGTCGAGTATAGATGATATGCCCGTGATCACTGGTGTCGTATTTGCAGGTACTGGTAGAGTTGTGCCTTGCCATGCAAGTTGTACCTTCCTTGGAAAGAGTGGTGGAGACTCAGGTCTCAATCGCTTAGAAGATGGAGCCACAGATATAGGTATGAGAGGCAGAGCCGAACCTCCAGGAACGAGAGGACGAGAGAACTGAAATCCCGGTGGAGGTACAATCGGAATACGCGCCGACGGGCGATTCGTCAAACTAACGCGTGCTGGAACATGGAGGGCAGGCCCCGAAGGTGGCAGCTGCAGATTGACTTCCGTAGGCAACCTAGCCCTTGCGATTCTGTCCAACAGCAAGATTCTTTCTCGAATAGAGGAATCAATAACTGGTGTGCGTGAGGCATTTTCGTTCATCAATAGCAGGAAAGCTCTCATGGTGAAGTTTGCATCATTTCCAGCAATTTGTAGGTTTCGATATTCGAGTCTGAACCTCTGCAACAGATCTGAGAGACTGATGCTGGGTCTTTTGGACAGTACCTGCATCATAGCTTGTGTGTCACCAAATCCAGTTATACCCTTCTGGAGATTAAATTTCAAAGCTTGGAGCACAGCAAGCTCATTCGGGATAGCATGCCCAATTAAGACGATATTCCGATTTCGATCAATGAGGTTCTCCAAGTGAGACTGGAACTTTTTGACATGGGTCATCTGAGTCTGGCCAAAGATGAAGTTGGTATTTCTACCGCAGTACGAGTGACATGTTGAGAAGTTGTAGGTTTTGAGAATGGCTTCCGGGGACTTCGGAGATGGAGATGAGCGGGATAGTGAGCGTGTGTCAAGGATGCACACACCCATTTGTGCCTTTAGGCAGCCTGTAGCGCCATAAGCACCCTGAATGATATCTTGTCCACCTTCGAAATCGAGTGCAACGAAGACGGCGCCCTTGAATGCGTCCGAAGAGAGGGTGTTGGTGTTTGGTGTTGCATTCAGGTTGGGAAACCTCAGATCTTGCGGATTTATTTGCGCAACAGTTGATGGCGGCTGGGCTTTTCGAAGCTCAAAATCGTATGTCGGTAGCGTTGGTGGTGGAACCTTAGGCGGTGATCGTTCAAGCACAAGCGTTGTCCAAAGAATATCTTTCTCTTTGAAAGACTCTTTTGGTACCTGGAAAGCATGTTTGCGGCATTGAAGAAGCTCTTTGACCGAGAAAACGATTCTCTTCGAATTCTTCGACGATGTTGAAGCCGCAGAAGCTGTTCTATAACTCGAGAGAGTCGATGCTATGGAAGTATGTGAACTGGAAACAATAGACCCAGTTGAAAGGGTTGGAGACGTCGAGCCCATTGAGGAGATAGAATCTGACCCACTGACCTGTGGGAAGCTAAAGACATCCAAAAGGGACGTGAAATATAGACTTTTTCGGGGAAACATGGTGGAAATGGCTATATAGAAACGATGCTGTTGTTTTCCTTGGTAGTGAGGGGTTGGGGGAAGTGAGAGCCAGGGTAGTAAGGACTATATAATATAGTAGCGTAGTAGCGTAGTTGAGATGGGAATGCACCAAGCTAGCGGTGAACTTGGAGCCATTGGGATTTGGACCGCACCACCAAACTTTCCGAGCAGAACGTGAAACATACAGATCCACCAGAATATTCTGCATCTTCTATTCTTTACCTTCCCAGCAATTTTTCAATGTCTTTCGGCTGACGGGACATTCAAGAACTGGTCTTCCAGGTTGTATTTGTCTCGTCTTTCCTACATCGATCCCTCGTTAATCCACTTCCTCACTATTCCTCCAACATCCCTCGTATTAGGTGACAGTATGGCCTCAAACACTTCCAGATCTGAATGTCCTAGCTTTTCTCGTGCATCCTGAATTGACGCTGCCAATCGTAGCCACGTCTGTGCTTTCTCCTTCCTTCGCTTGTAACCTGCAAACCCCTCTATTAGCCTCTTGTGATCTTGTTGTTGATACTCAATGTCCCAGCTTACCTGGATCAATCTCCTTCCACGAATGGGCTACCAGCGAAGGCTCAGTCCAATCCAATATGCACCCATGTAGCTCGTCGATCGCTGCTTCAGCAGAATGTCCGTCGTCGAAGTGGACAATCACGAATTCGCTTTGGGACGGTATGGAGAGGCTGCGCTTGGCTTCCTCTCTTGCTTGGATGTTCTGGAAATCTCGGAAGGTCTCGATGTGGCGCGCGGAGAGTGGTTTGACGATGTTCCAGATCTGGTGGGACATTAGAAAGGTGCTGTAAACGCTCTGTGGGTAGGGTGGCATACCTCATTGCTTATGCTACCGCCGTCTCTGAACCCAGAAAGCAGAATGGAGTTCGGCTCAGCTTCACTGCGCTCCGGTGCCTCGATTTTGACTCGTTTCGAGGGTTCTTGAATGTTCTCGTCGATGTGGGACAATGGATCTCGTTCGTGTTTGTTCGATTCGAGCTGCGCCTGCTTAGTACCCATTTCCATGCGATTCAGCTCATCTTCATCCGCCGCGGGACCGTAGTCAAGATTGTCTTCCCAGTCACCAACCCATGAGTCGTCGTCGCTTTTTGGCTCGTGGGCAGCCGCAAAGAGTTGTGTGGTGGTCTTCAAGGGTCCGAAATGCTCCCAGGTAGGATCCATCACTGATTGTTCGATTGGAATGTCCGAAGAAGGAAGAGAAACTGGGCTTGCGAAGAAGGAGTCGATGGTGTGGGATGTGTATGTTATTGCACAGAAGGAAAATTCAAGGAGCCACGCCTTGAAGTAGTCGACCTCGTTTATCTGCACGCGAAAAAGGAAGGCACGACAATCCTGAAAGGGAAGCAACCATAGACTGCCACCATACTGTATCGATTCGTTATATGTCTATCTCCCAGAGTAGACTACCATCAATAATTGCCACCGTCAATATCCCTCGTCCGCCGGTACAATGAATTCTGCATCTTCTGTGCGCGCCAGTCTCTAGTTACATGCATTCGCTATACGGCAATATCCTAAGCAAACGCGGCCTCCAACTCCTCCTCCGTGACCCTTGGGCCACAGTCAAACGGATCAACGTCGTCATCGTCCATAGCAGCCCTCGATGATGTCTTCTGGTTCCAGTCAATCGGCTTTAAGTCAAACATCACTGGCGTCTTGACATCCTTCGACCAGTCTCGAGCTCGGTGGTTCTGCAGGTAGGCGTAGCTTGACTCCTCGTCCCACTTGCTCTTAATGCCCAAATTATGTCCAGGTCTGATGCTCTTCCATTTCTTCCACATGGCGGCGTCGTCCTTGTTCTTGAAACTGGCCGCTGCCATGGCGTTGGAGCCTCCAAACTTCTTCTGAAACTCAACGTGCATTTCATCAAAAGTCTTGAAGTCGTAAGATTCGACAAGCAGAGGGAGTTGCTGGCACTTGAAGAAGGATGGCAGCTGAGAAGCGTCAAACATTTTAACCATTCTGACGGGGTCGAAGTGAAGTGTGAGAGATCTCTCAATATCGTCAATTGTGACTCCTGGCATGAAATCGAGGTCGAAAATGATAAACTGTCTGGCGATGCCGTACTGGGTGTATATGTGCAGCAAGTCTTCCTCCGGCAAGTCCTTTGGTCTCAAGACGCCTTCTGGGAAGATTCTGCGAAGGACTTTCCAATACTACGTGTGATGTTAGTTATCAAATGGAGTGATTTGGAAAGGGGGGCTTACTTTGCGCTTGGCGAAATCTTGAATAAGGTGAGATCCATTTTCCTCGTCAAGAAGCACCAACAAGACATTCTGACTCTTTCTATCAACCCAATGAACCTCTGAAGCCGCCTTGGGGTCCTTGATGCCTCTCTTCTCGAACTTGGCAAGGACTTCCTTAGCTCTTGCAGTGCGAACTCGCCAGTCCCAGTGGACTCGGGTATTTAAGCCTGTCATAGGGTCGATGATGGTATGCTGCTTGCGCCAGTCTGTAACATCTTCATCCACATCATCGGCATCGCTGTCTGAATCGGCATCGGAGTCAATCACGGCTGGAACCTCTACCACCTTTGGCTTTTGCACATTCAGCTTGATCTTAATGCGCCGGGCAGCTTGGGGCAATTTGATTGGAGCCGAAGGTGCTGGGAGGATGACTGGTGTAGCAACTGAGGCTTCCTTGAGGGGAGTGGATGGAGGTGTCGCCTTTCGAACGCCCTTTGGTTTTTGGGACAATTTCTTGACGGCCTTCTTCAGAACTGATTTGGGTCTTGGGAGCAGCATGTATAGAGTCTTCTTGCGACTGGCAATTGGGGAAGGGCTGCGAGCCCGCTTTGCAGTGCTGTTGGGTGCCATGGTGAGGGTGATGGTTTGCGTTGTGAAGTGTTGGGTTGAAGGAGGAGGAAGGTTGTGGATTTCAGAATATAGGTTGGTGTGTCGGCCGCCTCGCCTGGGTCGGAGGGTTTGCACAACCACCATTCCCTTACCCACAATAGTAAGAACACAATAGTAAGCGAACAGTAGCGGCACAGCATCAAGTGCACAATAGGAAATCGCTACTACTTGGAATACAGAGGCGTCAGCCGCGTCGCCCGGGTCAGCGACCAAGCGAGGGAAAAGAGCGCCCAACACTCCGATTGTGACAATAGCAAAGGCATGATAACTTTTAAGCGAACAATAGCAAGCACGATAATAGCATATGCAGAATGAGAAGCCGCAACAACACGGATGTGTCGGCCGCCTCGACCGGATCGGAGACTCAATGAGGCAATAAAGGACCCGTCACTCCGATTTCTCACAATGGCAAGCGAGCAACAGCAAGCATACAGTACTAAATCTACAATAGCGAAACCCCATATTATGTGCACGGTAGGAGGTCGTAACAAGGAGGTCGCAACGATATCTTAAGACCTCTAATCATTCACCGGAGACATCAGGCAGCCAGACCATATTCAAATCCGCACCATCTTGCATCTCGTGATTCATCCATCCAGCTGTAGTAGCAACTCACACACTGCTCTATTTCCGCCGTCATTGCCCTCTTTCTTTTGTGTTGTTGATAAGGGGAGCAGTGCGATAAAGTTCGATCAAGTCGAAGGTGACGTGCAAGAAAGGGGCTCGGAGATAAGCAAGCGAGATTTGCCGAGGTTTATCACCGAGGCACGAACAATTCTTCACACAGGTTCGAGATAGCATACATAATGTTGTTGAGGATCACGACTCTACTGTAATCGAAATCCTTGAAGTTGGAAAGGTAGAGGGCAACAATGGAATCATGAATCTGTCAAGGGACGCGGCGAGCGTCTGCTGCGCTTGGTCCATGGGCTGGCGACGAGACTGCACTGCCACTCCTTGATGTCCTTGCTGAATTGTTGTAGGAAGCTATCGAGAAGATTGTCACAGGGTTGGTGAGTACTGGAAATTGAAAAGGGTAGGTGATCAAAAAGGAAAAGAAAAAAAAGGAGGGGACGAAAGAGCGGCCCAATTACTTCAGCAGGAAGACATCTGACGGAAGTGTTCACAACTCGAAGAGAATGCACACACCACATTCACCTAGGACTATGGCCAAAGTGCTACAGAAATACGAACACTTCAGCTGCCGAATAACTACAGTCTCCAACTCGTTCATGCTCCAAGTGCTACATCAAAATCCATCCTCCCCCCCTTCGGCATGACTAGGAATCCATCATCTCCTTTCTCCTCTGGTTCCACATAGGAAACCCCTTGCAAAAACCGAAGCTCTTCTTTGTGGTGCTCTTTCGCCTCCTCCATTAGCTTCTCGATTCCATCATCGCCATAATACTCAGCCCAGTCAGGAGGTATCCTGAGCTTTGCCTCCCGTCCACTCTCTTTCTCTTTCTCTTTCGCAAACACTGTCAAGACATAATTCGCATCTATCTCAAACGATACCTCTATTTCTACCTCTCCCCTTGGCTTCTTAGGCAAGTTCGTCAGCTCCAATGTACCAAGAAGTCTGTTCTTGCTCGCAATCGCCCTGAAGCCCTCGAGGATCGGGATCACCATCCTTTCCTGATCATCGACCGTTGTTACAAATGTTCTCGCTTTTCGCGTTGGGATGACAAAGTTCCTCTTCATCACCCTAGCAAAAACGCCTTGACTCATCTCAATGCCATAATCGAGCGGCGTCACCTCCATGGTCGAGACGTAGCCATCCTCCGGAGGTCCCATTATAGATGCTTGTCGTGCGACACCGCGTACGATCGCTTCGTCAGAACTGACAGGATCTTTTGAAGGGTACTCGAATGACCTCGCTTTCATCTCACCAAGGTATCTCTCGACAGCATATTTGATGGAAACCACATGTGCGGGGTTGCCTGTAAAGACAAGGCCATCGACTTCGGTAGTTGCCAACTTGGCTCCGTCAAGAAGCTGCCTGACCAAGTCCACTGCTGCGTCTTTCAATCGGATGTCGTCGTTCCAGTCATTCTCAAAGACATATCCACCGAGGCTTTCATCGTTGGCTAGAGCAAGAGTCTCAAAGACTCCACAATCCACGGACAATAGCGCAAGCTTAGACTCTTTAGCGTCGAGGTGATAGATGACAAAGTATTCTGAATCAACCTTGGACCCGTAAGGATCCTTGGGAATATCGAGTCCGTACCCGATGCCCGCAGCCGTTGACTCACTGACCAGACGTATCGCATCGAGTCCTGCGATTCTTGCGGCATCCCTTGTCGCTTGTCTTTGATCATCATTGAAGTCGTCTGGGACAGAGATGATCGCGAGGGATACTGGTTCGTTGAGGTGAGCCTCCGCCATGGTCTTCAGCTTCGTGATGACCATCGCGGAGATTTCCGAATGGGTGTAGTTGACATCTATATCCCCTTGTATCGAAATGGCAGGTCTGTCATCGTTTCCTACGACATGGTATGGGAAGGTTTTGATGGCAGTCAGGACTTTTGGGTCCATGAGCTTCCGACCAATGAGGAGACTTGGAAGCCAGTCAGCCTCTGGAACTCGGAGGTAATATCCTTTGCTGCGAACTCACTTAACATCATATATCGTGTTTTCAGGGTTCTTCGCAGCTTGCTCGAGGGCTGCGTATCCAACAAGAGGAGGTCCATCGTTGGTAAATGCAACGTAGGAAGGTACCACACTGCGATTTTGCTCGTCGTGAATGAGTTCAAATGTGTTGTTTCTAAAGATGCCTACTCGAGAGAAGGTCCTTCCAAGCTCAATTCCAATGACTAGAATGAGAACATCAGCTGTGATCTCTCAATAATAAAATTGGAGTTGATGTACCACGATCCCACTCATCTCCTTCTGCCTGATGAGCATATCTGACACGCCACCAAAACTGCCTTAAACCCACGTTGACTTCCTCAAAGTACCCAGGCCAGTCTTTCGCTCTAGTCTGAAACACGGTTGAGAAACACAGAGCCGCCACTATACCAAGGATGAAGATGGCGATGTTCCTTCCTAGCCCTGGCATCACATGGGTGTAAATTTCGTGAACGGATAGCCGTGTTCACAAGAATTTCGAGGTTCATTTATTACTTTGATTTTTGGCGTCAAAGAAATACATTTTCATAGAAATGAAAGGAAAGATGAAGATACGATATGCTGCCTAGAAAAGAAAGGACACATCTTCCGCGGCGCAGCGGATCACATGTTAGAGAGTCACGTGCCGACACAACCCCTGTCTTCAAATGAGCAATCGAGGCTAACGTTGGGACAAGAATAGAAGAGAGAATGGTTCTGTTCATTCTATGGTGTCATTGTCACTCAAGTTCTCCAAATGTGGTGAGTGTGCATCAACTTCGCCATCTCATCTCTCCCCTCCCCGCACAATCGCGCTAAAGTCTCGAGGAGGCAAGCCATCTATGCCTCAAATCTCTTCTCCTTCATCGGCATAGTCATTCCACCGACCGTGAAATCAATACATGATTCGTAAGTCTGCTTGGCCGCCGTGCCATACCACCACCATTGAATGACCTGTATCCCGTCAGCTTCACTCTCTCACATGAACCCACAACTTCCACTTCATCCCTCCATATCATCCAAAGAAAAAGAACAACTCACACAATCCCCAGCCGTCGCACACTGACTCCCCAACGTCGTCGGAATAGTGAAATCAAACTGCGTATTATTCGCCGGCATCGTCGTCAATCTCTCGTCCGCATATTTATCCCAATACAACAATGGTTCTCCGATGATCTTGTTCGTCTTCGTGTTCACAACTGAAACATTCGCCGTTCCCTTCTCACTGTTAGCTTGGAATTCTAAGGATTGGGAGGTTGGGGACGGGGAGACATACGTGGTGCTTGATAGTGATCTTGACACTCATGCTAACTTTCTGGCCGGGTGTGTAAGCGACTACAGAGGATTTGGCGGAGTCTTCTAGGGCGAGTCCTGTGGGGTTGACCGTTAGCTTCGTGCACAGTCATTTCCCATCTGCTACCACCACCCGCTGCCGGTTTTGAAAGTCTTCCTCCATATTGGGTTCGTTCACAAGTCCCTTCATCGAACCTTTTTCGTCTCAACCCAACCCAGTCAACTTCTTATTCCCTCCCCCTCTCCACCACCCCTTCCCCTACCCAAAAGCAGGAAAGATCCAAAGAGCACAAACCTCGACACAACCACAAATTACACTCCGCCGCTTTGAAAGCCTTATCATTAATCGCCGCCTCCGGCAACCCCTCAACATGACTCGTCTCATCTCCCTTGATATTGTTCGTGACCGTCGGTCCGCAGTTCGCGAGACTAATCGCTCCTGGTGCCCTCGGAACAGGTTTGGTGATGAGGCCATGGCCTGCGATCTCGGTCGCTGCTACGAGGAGCGAAAGGGCCAGTGTGGAGAAGTGCATCGTGATGGGAGGGAGAAAGAGGATAAAAATCTGGGAAACTGGTGGAAGGTGCGAAGGAAGAGAAGAGTTGAGGAGGATATGTAGACGGTGCAGATATTTATGTGCGTGACCCAATGCGCACAGGGGAGACGGAGGAGACTCTAATTGGAAACAAAAAGACTGCGCAGAGAAAGGGAAGTTTATCAGATCTCATCAGGCTGTTTTATGGCCTTTGCAGGCTATCTGAAAGCAATATAAGGGCTGAGGTTTGAGCGACGTTACTTGGGAAGAGGGTCCAATCTGAAGACGGAAGGGACGGCGCTTGAGTCCGATCCCTTGTTCAGATCAAGGTGCGATTCGTAGCCGGCGGTGATATTGATGAACGTGGGCGAAAATTTCGAATAAACTGCGTTGAACATACTGAAGAACATGAATTGATGGAAGATCATGCAGAAGGGCTTGGCTGCGGGGAAGCCGCACCGGCACCACCAAGTACCGAGCCGACGCAAACAAACATTAGATGAACATCAAACCCCGAGCCAATAAATAATGATCGCGATATCAGATGGAGATGTGTTTGTGTAGAGGATAGATTGAGGCTTGACAAATCACCAAGTTTTAGCCAGCTCGCTTCCGCCACTTTGGATTGAGCCGCGAAGGAAAGGACGACCCCGAAAACAACAATGAACTTGGGGAAACTTTCCCGTAACTAGAGCACGAAGGGAAGAGAGGCCTCGAAACAATCGATATCATTCACTGACTTACTCGGCCATTATGTCTGCGGAAAGATGATTCATGATCATCCAACACTTCCTCACCTCGTACCCGCAGTTTTAGCCCCCATCTTACTTTGCATTCGCATCGGACTTAAGCCTCATGGTGACTGACCTCCATCCCCATCACCTTAACGTCTCCCTTGAAATCTTCCTGACTGCCCTTATCACCGTCGTCCCTCGTAATGCCAAGCCTGCGTCTGATGTCCGCGATTCTGGCCATATCCTCAACGCCCTGGTTTCCTCCGAAAATCTGGTCCATCTCCTCGATTCTCAATCCTATTCAAAGAGTTAGGAACTTCGTTCGCAAAGCTCGAAGCACACAAGGACGCGAGCGCTGGATACAGGCGGGAAGAGAGCGCCAAAGGCATGCTTTGACAATGCGGCTTCCCGCTAGGAAGAGGGAGGAGGCAGGAGGGACGGAACATACCTTTGGTTTCAGGAACACAGAAGTATACCCAGACGATGAGGATAAGGCAGAATACAAGGAAGAAGTAGAATGTTCCGAAAGTGATGGACTTCAGCATTCGTGGGGTGATGAGTGCGACGATGAACTGGTGCTGATGTTAGATGAAGCTCATCGAGGAAGAGACGAGACGAGAGGAGTGAGAGTGAAAGTGATCAGAGCAAGAGAGGAAAGGGAAAGCACGTACGTTTGTGAGCCAGTTGGTCGAGATCGCAACACCAACAGCCTTTGATCTGACCCCGGGTGGGAACATCTCAGACGGCATGATCCAATTCACACAACCTATTCCAAAGTCAGTCCCAAACTTCCGGTTGTTCACGCTCGAAATCGTGGTCTTACCAATACTGAAAGCAAAGTTCGCAATGAAGAACCAAACGAAGACCGCTGCAGCCCATCCAGCGCTCCTGTGTGTTTCCCAGCTGTGTTGGTAGATCGCGAACAACGTGCCAACAATCAAATGCCCAATACTCATATTAATCGCCCCAACAATCAACACCTTCCTCCTCCCCCACCTATCCAGATACATAATCGCCGGAATCGTCGCGAAGAAATTAATAATCCCCACCACGCCCGTCGCCAGCAAATCCACCGAATTGCCCGTCAACCCAATCGCCGTAAAGATTTGCGGCGCATAATAAATAATCGCGTTGATGCCTGTGAACTGTTGGATTATCTGGAGAAGGCAAGCGATGATGAGACGACGGTTGAGATGGCGGACGATGAAGAGTTCTTGGTATTGTTTGAGGGCGAGGGTGAAGCGTGAGTTTATACCGGGGAAACGGGCGATGACGGATTCGCGGTCGAAGATGCAGGCTGCTTTTATGTCGAGGAATTCGAGTTTTACGCGGGGGTCGGTGGCGGGGACGCGGCGGAGGCGGCAGAGGGTGGACATTACTTCTTCTTCGCGACCTGGAGAAGATCTGTTAGCCTGGATGACGAGATGGAAGAATAGAACATACCTTTAGACATGAGCCATCGAGGGCTGTAGGGCAAGAAGAAAGTGCCAGCAGCGAGTATCATAGACGGGAGACACTGCAGCGCAAGAGGAAATCTCCAAGCTGCCTCACTCTGTCCATCACCAGTCCCACCAATATGCTGCGTTCCATAATCCAACCTGAAGATGTCAGCAATGAAAACCAACACGATGAGAAGCTGCTTACCAGAAAGCAATCATAATCCCAACCGTAATCCCCAACTGCTGCAACGCAACCAAACTACCTCTAATATTCGGCGGAGCCAACTCTCCAAGGTACAGAGGAACAACCATAGACAATTGTCCGATCGCAAGACCAGCAATGAATCGTCCGATGAAGATCATTGGGATGTTGACTGCTGCGCATTGGATGACGGAACCGATGAGGAAGATGCCGTTCGCAAGGAGGAGATCCCAGCGTCGAGAGATGCGGTCTGCGATGGGGCCGTTGACGAAGGCTCCGAACATTGCTCCGAGGGTGAGGACGGCGACCATCCATCCTTGGAGCGTGGCGTCGTTGGCGAGAAGGGGGAAGTGTTTGCCCTGTTTGATATCAGCGAATTTCTGTGGGGTGATATGTTGGCAGACTTACAAAGTTATTCATGACCAGAACACCGGAGATGACACCTTGATCATACCTGCGAGGCTCGTCAGCTGGAGCCGAAGAGGATGTACAGTGGCTCTGCATCGAACCCAAAGAGCACACCGCCAATACTAGCGAAGCATGAAATGAAGAAGATGAAAGGCTCTTTGACGAGTCCCTTGTAACCTGTGGTGCTGTCAGAGAAAGATATTCGTCGTTGAATGAGAATGCTGTCGCATACCAGCAGGTCCATAGGACAAGTCCAAGTCGCCAGCGATGGCAACTCCTCCGGCGGCGACCATACTGAGAAGAGCAGAGGACTATTCGAGTAGATAAAGCAAGATTGTATTGAGATGAGAGGCAATTAAAGCCGATTCGTAGCCACAAAATTCGTCGAGGTTAATGAAGATCAACTTATCTCTGGCAAGAAGAAACCCAAAAGATCATCGCACTCAGGACATCATGAAGATTATATAGTCTTTTGCCATGGAAAGGCTTGTCGCTTCTCAGCACAGGAAGGGGAGAGTTCATACCCCAGACTTCTCCCCACAGTCGGTTAGCCCAACCCATCATCCAACGAATGTCCCGCCTGAACCCAGTCCCACTCGCCTGGAATGCGGCACAAACCTACGCATGGCCTGACGACTCCAGGTATCCCTCCCATTCTTTTGAAATCGGTCCACTGTGCTCCGATGCTAGTGATTCGGAATCGTGACGCATCTGGTAAGGGCACGAATCCTGAAAACTTGCTGTTGATGCTGTCGGCGTGGAGTGCTCCGACGAAACAAACCACTTGGACTGCACGTGACCCCCAAACTGTCAGAGTGGGAGAGAGTTCGGGACACTGTGCTCCTATGCCCCACGGCGGGGAAACGGTTGACACGAACGGATGAGGGGCTCCAGTTTATCGTAGGAAAACAGTGCTCCGACAAAGACGCGGTGGCATATATATGAGCGCGTCGAGGAAAACAAT
>FJOG01000056.1:173803-213462 GCA_900073065.1 Phialocephala subalpina | reverse complement strand
ATTGTAAACAGACCATACATTCTCTCAACATCTCCAGAAACCGCCAGAAAGCATCATTCGACCAACGCAAAATGCCCGCCACAAACGGAAACAGTAATGGCGCAACGCCAAAGTTCGTCGTTCCGACTGAAATGAAGGCCATTCGATACAACAAGATCAAGGACTTTTCTCTTGTGACCATGCCTGTTCCGGAGATCAAACCACATGAGATCTTGGTCAAAGGTATGGAATTCAGACATGCTGATGCAACATGGAGCTAACCGTATCGTAGTAAAATCTTGTGGAATCTGTGGTACCGATTTGCACATTCATAATGGCGACTTCGACTCCGCCATGCCAGTTGTCACTGGACACGAGACTAGCGGCATTGTCGTGAAGATTGGGGAGAACGTGAAGGGTTTCAAACTTGGTGACAAGGTTACCGCAGACAATTCGGAGCTGTGTGGATATTGCCATTACTGCCGACAAGGAAAATTGTTGTACTGCGAGAACTTCCAGGCGCACGGTGTTCATCGTGAGTATGAATGCCTGAGGTGTGAAGATATTTTCTGACCGAGTGATAACAGTTGATGGTGGCTTCGCCGAGTACTGCGCATACCCTGCTGAGAAACTGTTCCATTTCGAAAACTTGTCCTGGGAAGAAGCATCTCTTTTCGAGGCTGCATCCTGCGCCGTCCACGGTATGGACAGAATTCGACCAGAAGTGGGGTCCAACATCTTGCTCATCGGATCTGGACCGACCGGCCTCTGCTTGGCACAACTGTTGAAGGCGAATGGAGGCGCGCATATGGTCTTGGCATCGAATGAAGGCCCAAAGATGGAGCTGGCCAAGAAGTTGAACTGTGCGGACGAGTACATTGAGCTGAGCAGAAAAGACCCAAGCAAGCAATGGGCAGATCTGAAGGCGAAGTACCCATATGGATTTGATGTCGTCGTTGAGGCATCTGGATCCCATGCCTTGCTGGAGAAGGCGATTGACTACTGCACAAGAGGAGGCAAGCTCATCTACTATGGTGTCTATGAGAAGGAGGCTTTGATCAAGGTCGCACCCAGCAGAGTCTTTAGTGACGAGATCACCATGATTGGGTAAGTGATGTCCCTCTTCTGTTCTAGCATGAGCTAATGATATAGGTCCTTCTCGGAGATGTGGTGCTTGCCGCGTGCTGTACACTACTTAGAGACTCGAAAGGTTGATGTCCGTGGCATCGTAACGGACACGTACAAACTCGAGAACTTTGGCGAGGCGCTGGACGCCATCCGAAACAAGACCTGCATCAAGGCCGCCATTACATTCGATTAGCGAGAGCGAGACGTATATAGACATCCCGAATATAATTGTTCAGACAATCTCACTATCGCACCTGGCTTATGAATCGTACCTGGCATGGGCTATGCCTGAAATTTATTGATGCTGAGAGCCATTCTGCGGATCCTGCCACGACATATCGAAGTCGTCCATGTTGTAGAAGTCCCCAGAAGGAATGTAATCAAAGTTTTGATGTTCTTGTGTGCTTGGAAAGCCATACAGTCCGTCGAAGAGATTGGTCATCGGTGGTCCGTCCAAGAAGAATTGCATTGCTGGATCCGCGGAGTATGATTGGTGTGCTGCATAGTCCAACGAGTTCCCGTTCAGCGAATCATCGCCGAAAGCTGGGAAAGTTTCTGCAGCTGCGGGGACTGGATGGCCTGTCTGAGGTACTCCAGCTGATTGATGATGCTGGTGAATCCGATCAAGAACTGCGATGCAGCGTAGCGCAGCGGGATTAGTCGCACCAAGTTGCGTGAACGACTGTCTTGATCGATCGATTTGTGCTCTCCAGATGCTCGCTTGGTCGTCCTCGGGTGCTTGAAGGAGGCCAAAGTCGAGCACAAGAACAGCCTGGAACAGGAAGTACGTCGCGTACCAAGACAATCCTTGATGCAGCCTGCCATTTGCATCGCAGAACGCACATATCGCCTGAACTGTCTCAAGTGCAGCTAGAATGCAATTTTGTACAGCAGCCTCACTTCGCGCACGTACTCGACTATTTCTTTGACCACCTCGCCATAACATCATGCGCAAATTTTGCTCTTTCCACAGAATGACAGATCTTGGTCCATGGAACCAAGTCGGGGATTTTGGATCATAGAAGTAAAATGGGAGCGTTGTTCGCCATAGCCTGAGTTCATCTTCAAATTTGTGGGCGAGTTCTTCGCTGATCACAGCATTGCTGATGTGGGCAGATAGGAACTCGTTGTAGATCTTGTTCGCGATGACAGCCAGCTGAGCTTGTGCAATCATTGCAGAGTATGTTGTGGGGTGGTCTACTGGTGGAGAAAGTGGTTGTGCTAGTTCATCCGACGTAAGATGCTGGCGGCGTGAGCTGGGCGACGTGAGTGGTGGAATATGGTGACTTACCGAGTCCTCGATGTTCTGCGGCAACCGAACATCGATGAAAGCGTCGGAAGCAGTAGTAGGTCTGCCCATGGTGATACTGAACCCAGAGTCGACCATGTAAAGAACCCACCAAACTCGTCTCCTGATCTCTTTGCTCAATGTGTTTTGCTCGCTATCATGAGATGGGATCTCACGATGCAACCCAAGACCGAGAGCCATTCGGAATGCAATACCGATCATGTTATAGCCAGTATTCGGTCTATCTCGTTTCTGGAGATAGTTTCCCTACACTTTGTGTTAGTCAAAATGGATTGGTGACCAGAGCAAGTGACTTGCCATCAGCAGAAAAGCCTGCACTCCAGTGAGAGTGCCACTCTCAAGCATGCCTGCAGACATTCTGGAACGAGCTGCCAGATAATACGGCGAGTCTGCATGGTCCTCTCCAGCACTAAGAACCCAATGACCGATAGCGAGAACGGTGTAGAAGACCAACTGCCAGGCGGAGTTGCTGGCTATTTGAGATCTGTTCGCGTAGGTGTCTCGGAAGAGTTGGCTGTGCAAAATTGGGTACGATGTATTGTAGAATAGAAAGTAGGCATCAATGAGTCCGTCTGTGATAGCTGATGACGCCAAGTCACCCTCCAACATTAGTACACCGGAATCCGAGCGTTGTCTGGTTGCAATCAATTTAGAGAGTTCGCTTCTCGATGGGTCGTCGAGTGGTCCTCTCAAAGACAGCAACGAGCAGATGGTCTGAAGCATGCTTGACCCAGCACTGCTACCTGCATATGGTTAGCTATAAAAGGCAGCACAATGTTCTTGAGGTTGGACGTACCAAGATAGCCAGACTCCGAAGGATCGGTAGAAAGAAGCGCCATCCCATCTCTCAAGGAATGGGCTTGCTCATCATCATTCGACAATGGTGCTTCATGCCACTCATACTCATGTGACGATCCGGGACTTGCTTCGTCACCCTGTTGCGGGCTCTTGGGGCTGGGGTTGTTTGCAGGTGGTCGGGCTGAGGGTATCCCATTCTTGAGAAGACTCTCGATGTCGACATCTGGATTTAGAGATCTCAACAAGGAGGTGAGCTTCTCAACCTTTTGTTCAGCAGCATCAAGATTCCTTCAGATGATTGGTAAGCACGGATTCGTGGAGGATGCGGGGTGAGGGTGGGTGGGAGCTATTGACATACTTTCTTGTCAGAGGAGTCCTGACTGGACGTGCAGTATATATACAATTCTTCTGTGCTCTGGTACAATATGCACATGGACTTTCGCCAGTGCACTGAAGGAGGAGAGATGATCAGCCGGAATCCGGAGAATGTCCCAACAAGGTAGTCCAGGATGCCACATACTTTGCTTTTCCGTTTCTGGGCGGTGGATCAGCCACAGTTCATGAGCCAGTAGGTATATCGGACGAGATGGGACACATACCTGACATTCTAGACACTAGAACGAGTTAGCAACGGCTCTTACACGCGTCTCGTCCGGGTAAATGCCCATTGTCCACTTACCGCTCTCAGTTGTTGTGGTGGGCATTCGTTCAGAGTGGCGTTCATTGTAACAATGCTGCTATCTCGACCACCAACGAAAATTCGTCGTTTTCATCCGAAGGTGTCCTGGGCGTTTGTGATATGTTTGTGGGGTCGTAACATAGAGTTCATTAGATGCTGGAGAAGGAAAATCTGGAGAAGCACGCGACATGACTCGAGTTTGCGGGGGAATTTGATGCTTGGCCAAAGGTGGAGAAAGTTGGGTAACACGTGACTGACTTGGTGTTGGAAGACTGGAAGATGGTGAAAAAGACAAACAAGATGGAGAAAAATGTTTCGATAATGACAAAGTGTTGGTATTGAATGCTGAATATTGTTGAAGATACTTCGAGAAGCAAAATCTTGAGGTCGCGAAGGAGAAGGAAGTAGCCTGCTCTGAGATATCCGCGCTAAGAGCTGCTGCACGTATCTCTGAGCACTCACTCTAGCCTGGTAATGTAGTGCAACCTCGACACGACGACACGTCCTTTCTTCCTCACATCCGTATGTAGAGAAGGAAGTTCTTGCTCTGCATTCTATCTCGAACCATGGCTTCTCCTAGTTGGACTCCCGATGACTCTGCAGAGCTTCTCCGAGTGAATCTTCTGATTTCTTTGGCGACGGCCACACTCGCCCATCCACCGGAGTGGACTCGCCCGATGCGCAGTCCATATAAAAATGGATGATGAGGTACAGTAGGGCAGGTGCCAATTTCATTCACTTCTCTAACAATAGGACATTCATCTTCTCTCGAGCGACGAAGATATACCCTTATTCTCGACGAAATCCCTCACTGGAAATTACTTTCAATCCCCACATCCTCACGAAGTTTCCCCACCTAACCTTAAACTCTTCACAACCCCGACGACAGGATATCTCCCTCCTCTCGACGCCTGGCTACCTCCTCTCGAACATCCCCTTGACCTGCCATCCTCACAAAACCCCACCATCACAATGGAGCCAGTCTACAAATCCCTCACCGACCGTGCCCTCTCCCTCAAAGCCAACCTTATAGACAGCAAAGGCCAATACCGAGTCGTGATCATACTGGCAGGTCCTCCCGGCTCAGGCAAAACCACAATCGCCAACAAAGTCGCAGAACGTCTCAATGCTTCCTCCCAAACACCATTCGTCGCAGTAGTCCCAATGGATGGTTTCCACCTCCCACGCTCGACTCTCGATCAAATGCCCAACAAAGCAGAAGCCTATGCGCGACGCGGCGCATCCTGGACTTTTGACGCAGATGGTGTCCTAGGGCTTGTCACCAAGCTCTCGAATTCCAGACTTACGGTCACAGAAACGATCCTCGCTCCTTCGTTCGATCATGCGGTCAAAGATCCAGTCGCAGATGGCATCACGATTGGGAAGGATACGAGTTTCGTTATACTAGAGGGGAATTATCTACTGTTAGATGAGGAACCATGGAAGGGGATCAAGGGTATGGTGGATGAGAGTTGGTTTGTGGATGTCGATCCGGTATTGGCAAAGAACAGGATTGCGAAGAGGCATATCAAGAGTGGCATCGAAGATAATTGGGAGGCGGCTGTCGGGAGGGCCGAGGGCAATGATTTGTTGAATGGAGATATCATCAGGGCGAATTTGGTGCAGCCGGATGTGGTGGTGCATAGTGTCGAGGAATAATCGACTGCTCTTTCGATATATCCGGATACCTGCAGGCATCTGAGCGGTGGTGGTAGTAGGTTCTGCATTTAGAGGCGTTCTTTCAATGCGACGGTTTATTTTCCCATCGCCAAGACCGACATGAAGAGCGAGGGTTTTCACACAAGTCTCTGAAATTCCATTGTTCATCACTGTGGAAAATTCTGGATAGGATACAATGTGCAAGTACAGATATATTGGGGATGAGAGGAGCAAGGGGTCTTCTAGTTCTTTACAACGCCTTCTCGTCATGTCGCCGCTGAGACCGAGCAGCCTGATACCCAACTATGAAGTGTCCAATCTCAACCAGAAGGAAGGTAAACGACGCAAAACTTAGTTCAAGGTTCTCCAGCAGCAAATTAATCTCGTCGTCATAATACCTATCGGAAGTTTCCCATGATACGTCCCAGGGCTCTGCCTTTTCTGAAGTACCAGTGGGCCAGATTCCTCGCCAGCAAGAAACTCAACACGTCACAACTCCGCTAGAACGAAGCTGCGTGATTTGAAATTGAAGTTTGAGGACTTCCGTCCCCGGGGAAACGTTTCTTTCGTGAAATTTTGGTTGCCGTCTAGGAGCAAGGTCGAGGTTTGGGACTGCTGGTGAGGCGATGATGGTTGAGAATTGGTGAAGCTTTGACGCGTCGAGACTAGACGGAAAAGGCGGCGAGTGCCTCCAAATTGAAATCTGAGCACTACAAGTACTTGAAGTACATATCTGTTGTAGGATTGTGCCTGTTGCCAGCAGGCAGGGCCGAGGTTTGAACAGCCAGGGTGTCGAGGATGCAAGACTTCAAATTGAAAGTCGAGCATTTTCGGTCCTCAAATTATGTTTCAATGGAAAGTTTTGGTTGTCTTCTGCGCCCAAGGTCGTGGTTCTGCGAAGTTGGGGTTGTGGTAAAGCTTGTGGTGCTCGCTACAGCACCGAATGGGTGTATGGAGGTATCAGCAACGAGATCAGATTCAATTTTGTGGAAGTCCAATATTTGCGAATATAGTGAACAGGCACACAAGAGGGATATAGATATTATTTCTGATAGAAATGCGGCTCGTCGTGTCCTGGTAGCTTGGCCGGGTGGTGCAGGTGCAGCGTCAAAACCCTCACTCACCGCAACATGAATCAGAATGCAATGCACCACATCAGCGAAGCTCACAATAATTACTCAAATACATCTCTACTATGAGTCTATGCTCTTATAAGGGACCTCTCGCCCACTACACATTTGGCACTTGTACCTCCCTTATATTCTCGTCCTCCCCCTTAGAAAAGAAAGCTTTCTACTTCCCTTCTGTTTTTGAAGGAGTTTCTTTTTTAAGGTGGAGGATAAGAATATAAGGGAGGTATAAGTGTCAAATGTGTAGTGGGCGAGAGCCACCTCTTTGGGAAGGAGTTGGTGGTGATGAGGAGGTTGCGTAGTGAAAGGCTTGGCGAGTGGGAGAGGAAGGAATCACTAGAAGAGGAAAGGACAACGAGGAAATGGGCTCTAAAGAGTTGTTTATGTCTTTTCTCCCCTCTGAGCTACTGTCTTCAATGTCCGATACATTGTTGAAGTTTGAGGGTAGCCATCAAGCAAGTGCTTTCATCAAAGTTCTGCAATATCTCATTTGATGCCGAATCTTAGGCTCTTGCAGCCAACGAGAGCCGTAGAACATCAACAACCACACAGCCGTGCACAAGTCAAGAGCACTATAACGGCTGCTATAATCCTGCCAAATGTGCCAGAGGTCAAGGTTTGACCGTTCGTTTCTTGGATTTGCCCCCTTGATCTTTGTGTCTTCTTCTCCGTGCGGATGTAGTACGATCGCCAGAAGGAGGTAGGGGTATATGAGGTATATTAACATGTGAATCTTGTAGATCGTTCGGTATTGCGTGACCTCCATTCCCTTTTGCCGGCTGGGGAAGTGGTCGTGATGAATTTTCTGGATCAGATTCTAGTTCTCCTACATCGTCGGACCACTTCGCCCACTTCGAGTGATACTGCGCAGCATGTAAAGACCCGCTCTCATTCCTAGCTCGATTTTTACGGTTCGCCCTTGAATAGTATAAATCTGCGTGGTTGTCTCCACCGGCCCTTGCGAATGGGCTACACCAGCGGTCATCCCTGTAAATGCAAGCGCATTCCTCATTAGATGGGTACAATGGTACATTGTTGGCCACTAGGTTTTCTGGTATATCGCGCGATTTCCCGGAAAACAACACATTTTGGATCCGTTCTGTGTTTATTGGGGGCTGGGTGGACTCTGGAAGGACGAGTTGAAGATATTGGTTGAGATCGCTCTGACGCAGAGTAGGCCAGAGGAGTATGCTCGGGTTTGAAGATGATGAGAACACATCAAAATGTTCATCGAGCAGAGGATACGGCCGCACCGGATCTTTCACATAGATCATTACCAGGGTCCCCGGCTTGATAACTTCAGGGAGAGTATTGGGACTGGCGTTGATCATCTTTTTGCCCGTTACAATTCTTTCCCACAGTCCGATGAGTAGCTCATGCTTCCCATCTGGTACGAAGAGACCAAGATCTCGGGACTTGGGGAAGGCACGTTTGAAGCTTTTTTTCAGCGCCTGAAAGGATTAGTGTTGAACGATGTCATGTCTCAAGTAGTTGCAGACTCACCTCCCACGTCATAATTTTCGACACAGGAAACAACCATAAGTGTCTTTGCGGGTCCTCGAATATTATGTGTGTCTCAAGTAAGGCTTTAAATACATGGAAGACTGCAATTTGTCTTCGTTTCCACTCTCGCTCGAGGTCATCGGTACCTTTTATTGCGCTCGTTCTGGGGACATCGAAGTTTGTAATGGCCCATACGAAGTCTTTGTTTTTGTCTTCGCTCGCTGATACCGGGTCTCGAGATGGTGCTGAGTTATCATTTGAATTGGGGTGAACTTGACAAGGATCCAGAGGATCTAAGTGAACGTTCTGTGCGTCTGTTTCCTCCTCAAGAAGCGGTTGATCCTTATTGGAGAAGCAGTTTGGATGTCCGTTTGGCACGAAGTCTTCGTCGAGGATCTCTTCAACCGTCGCGCATTTTGCGCGCAGGACGACGAGGGCAGATGCAGCGTTTCTCATCAACCTTGAGCCTCGGTTTGGCGAGGATGAGATATTGGCCATTGGATCCAATGTCGGTGCAATGCTCGATTCGTTCCCACCAGAGTCTAGACTCCCTTCAGTTGTCCCGCCCGAATCAACATCACCTCCTGCTTGTTCAATTTCACTCTCTGCTTCTGTGTCTGCTCTCCGTCGACCACTATCCGTATCGTCATCCTCGCTACTCGTTTTCTCCGATTCTGCTCCATCAATTCTGAGTAAACCTTGGGCACTATGATCGTTCAAACTACAGTCTACTTTCGACTCTGCTTCCTCATCATCATCTTCTTCGTCTTCGTCTTCTTCTTCCTCCTCACTCAGTTGATCGAAGACCCCCCTTTGACCAAGTTCCGCGACATATTTTTTCGAAGTCCCTTATGTTTGTGTAAGACCGAGCTGCGATACCCTTCTTTGACGAGTTCTCGTCGTAGCTGTCTCCAAAACTCCCTATCGTCGTTTTCGTATGATGTCCAAACAGTTCCATCGCCGCTCCTCGCAGTCATATTCGCAGCAATCCAATCGACCTTTAATCGAATTCCCTCTAGACCCCCTCCTAATCGTACACCAACATCATTCAACTCCTTCTCAACCCGTCCTTGTGATCCTAAAGAGCATAGATTCAGACTCATGTTTATTGCGGTTGTGTATGTTGAAAGCTTTATCCTTATCTCTGCCAAATCTCTCATTTCTCCATTTCCAAACCTGACTTTCTGCCAGAGCCTTCTCGCGGTTCTCTTCCCATCTTGTTCCGACAGCTTATTATATTTCGTCACAATCGCGTCCATGACCTTCAACACAGACTCGCAACCTCTGCCATGTTCGTCCAGCTCTGATCGCCTGTCATCATCGGCTCGATTGAGGAGGGACTCGGGATTCGCAAGCTCCCGTTGCAGACGTTCGAGAACTTTGTGAAGGCTGGAGACTTCGCGCGTGAGGTCGTCGTGCTCGCCACATGCTTGTCGAGCGCCTTGAAGGACTCGATATGCCAGTTGAACGAGGGCAATTCCATCTCCAATTGAGTAGCCAAAGCTCATTTCGATCGTGAGCCACGGGCTGGCTAAGCGCCCACCTCCAAAGAGGGGATTTTTGGTGCTCTAGAATCCTTGCAGACTGCTAGCTTAAGCTTCCAAAGGAATGTTCATATGAATACATCGCGTCTGTTAAGCAAAGAGAAAGTTTCAAAACTCATTGATGAGTATAAGGAAAGATACGCTGCTCCTGTCATGATTCCGAAGTCAATCAAATGCTCAGCCTCGAATGTGGCTTAGTAAGGTTACCCCACTACTGCATGAGTCCCTTTGCGACCCCGCCACGCCACAAAGTACTAAGCGAGAGGAAAGGAGGCTGAGCACATGGGTTACTGCAAAATGGCCTATCTTCAACGCAGGAGAGTACTCACAGGAGTCGATAGCAAGTTGATCCAGTTCCAGTTTATTCATTGCCAACTGCAGAAAAAGAGTTCTCGCACGAGCTTTGACTTCGCATGGTCCGTTGTTCAGAGGGTTCAGAAAGTGTCGATTGCGACCCGACGACAATTCGTTTTGAAGTACTTTACTGTAAATCACTTCACACTTGAACTTTTCTCAAAGAAGAGTATTATAGAGAAGCTAATCAGCAAATGTACCATACCTCGAAGTTGAGGTTACACGACCCCTCCTCCGGGAAGAAGCCCTCTTTTTGAACAGCCGATGATGTTAAGAGGATTTACGTTCCGTCCCGACCAGCAGAGCCGATTCAATTATCACTAGCCTTGTCGAACGTATCCGCATTTATTCGGGGTATGGTCGCAAACTTCAGGCAGCTCAAAGCCGAATGTATATTACACCAACCAGAACTTTGGGGCTGAACTGCAATATGCAGCCACAAAGCTCGCTGGAAGCAGAGCGTCCAATCACGGTCCAATCACGGCATCACCTTAGCATTCATATCAGAAATTAGGCAAGCTAAACCGCTTTTCAAAGAGCACTTAGACGCACGCAGGTTTGTAATCTCTTCGTCGCCGTTAATGTGACCAAATACACTCGCCGTACGAAGCCACTGGCATCCCGCTCTATCTAGTTGCGTGGCTCATTATGGTGTTCAAAAGTGATAGGTTGAAGCTGAGAATGAGAGCATCAAGCCGCCTCGAGTTTGGTTCGTCGAAGGATACCAGGGATATGTTGTACAACATCAAAGCATTTTTGAAGAAATCCGAGGATACGAGGCTGTCCAAAGCACGCGGTCTTAATGTTCGATCAGACGTCTATATGACCAGGCTTCGGACAGCCTCTTATGTTTGCACTCTCGGAAAAGGATTTGCATTGTCAAACTTTTCTCCAAAGAGGATCCAAAATTTAAATACCAACATTATCGCGTCAACTATAACACCGTTCCAACATGGTCTACTACGACCGAAGCTTTTTCAAGCTCGTCTGGAAGATGTATGGAACTCGTTCTGTGTTGTTCTTCCTCTGGATGAGCAGCAGCCACCAATTTTGCACGATATTGAATGCACTGCATTTCAACAAGCATCCCGGCGGCATCTGGAAGGTGCAAAACAAAATGTGTGCCATGGCATCAGTTGGGGTAAGTCGACTTTTGAGTTTCATCGCATATGTATACCATAATATCGCCAGAACACTGACTGAACCATTAAGAGCACGGTCGTTGCCTTGATAGCCGTCACCTCTTTGCTGCTCCCTTTTCCAACGAAGTAAATTGGTTAGCTCCTGCCTTCTGGATCGCCAGTATGCTATCAGCATTTCTTTCCGTCACAATGCCTTGCAAACACCAATTTTTTATGGGGACTCTTATCCTTGCCGACGATGAACGCGATTTGCGGGAATTCAAAAAGTTCCTTCACCACAACCCCCATGGGCCAGCCGCGAGACCTAAGCTTGGAGTGGTATTACTTCTTTCTTCAGCAAAGATGTTTTTCGACATGGCCTTAATGTTATATATCATCAGTCTCGGCGTATACTTAGGCGGTGTCTGGCAAAGGGGGTCGGACAAAGGTGCGGACATGCCTGGGCAGATGGATAGTCGTAACACATTCATCTGGTTCCTGGCGTTTACTGTTCTATTCATCTTTCTCTACTTGGCGATAGATCGCCTGACGAACACTGGCCCTATGCAGGGATGGACTTGCCTTCTCAATTGGTACAATGCTGGTATTACTCCATGTTTGGATGGGAGATGCAGGGACAGAAAGCTGTGCAGCCATGACTATCCGACCCACTTCAAATTTAAGCAGACTAAGAGCGTTCCCAGCAAACCAACGCTATTCGGAAGGCTGTGCACATGGCTCCTCCCAGGTCGATCACATTGCGACGGAACTTGTTTAGACAGCGAAACTTGCTGGGGTCAGACTCGCGATCTTAGAAACGGACCTTATTCAGATAGCTTATCCATGTGGAAGCAAGAGTTTGACATATCAATGCTTGAAACGTCTTCGCAAGGTCAAGAAATGTTTGAGCCCTTCTTCACTGCTATAATCCAATAGTATGCTGCTGACAGGCTCCGTTCAATCCCACTGAGCAGGTCATCTTCCGACAACAGGACATTGAAGTCCACTACTATTGTTCTGGAACTTGGATATACTGCAAAAGCATAACGCCTGTATTTGACGAGTGAGTACTGTTCTGTCCTGTGCTAGGTTGATCCTCTCCCAAGGCTCTACTAAACTCTTCACTCTCCGACAAGACTTTGCATTCTGCAGCTGAAATTTTCATCAATTATAGGATCTCCAAGTCAGCGAGGTTCAAGGATATCAAGTTCGCCACGTTTACAAGCGGCAAGGACTTGCCAAAGAATCCTCCGAAACACGTCCCGACAATTCGAATCTTCAAGGACGGCAAGAAACATACGGAGCTCGTTGGCCTCGAAGAGTGCCAAACGCTGAGCAAACTTCTAGAGAAGAAGTTCGTATTGGAGAGAAGCAGTTGAGAATATGAAACCAGGATGTGGGGTTGCCACGGGGGTCGAGGTTGACTTCATGACGTTCCCCTAACGATTCGGTTCCTTCACCGTTAGATTTTGAAAAAATAACGGTTTTGTCTAGTCACTGGTACAAGGATACCTGTTTTTTTTTTTATCAACATCGAGAGTTATTTGCGACTGGTGGACGGTGGAAACTCCTGCTTTTATCCTTACAAAAGTTATCAAGCTAAAAATATTCTAGTAATCGTGGTATTCTACGTTGCTTTATTCACAGGTACAGAATTTGTTTGTCAAGCACCTTAGGTGGCATGTGCTAAAGTAGGGATGAGCTGAAAGGTGAAAGGGGAGCAGATGCCGGAAGCGAGCCAATTAGATCATCGTAAAGCAAAGTCTGTGAAGAGCTGAAACACCACAACTTGAGGCGGTACGCCACATACGCCAGAGCTGCCACGTCACCCCGCACACTTTCCCTTTTGATCATACTTTGTCTTCTATCCACAATGCAATAACATTCCTATTCATTCATGCGAGACCCATACACTCGAGTCGCGAGTATCACCCCTGAAGATGCTTTGCAGTGCTTGCGAAAACATCGACCTTGACAAGTGACCGAGGAAGGCGGCCACCAACTCCATGCTAACTACAATGCCTTGACCACTTCAGCCGCACAAGGATGTGAACTCTGCGGCTTCCTGAAGGAGAAATTACCGCTTTACAAACGAGACCTCACGCTATTCAACGTACAGCGTGTCGATGTTGAGTCCAAAGAGTGGCTTGGTGGAGCTGAGGAAGCCTATGAACCTTTACCTTCGCTTTTCCCAATGAAAAAGTTTGGCAAAAAGCTCTCAACCGCCCCTGTTGTTCTTCGAGTGCACCAAGAAGAGATTGAGTCCAACGATGGTGGGATAAGACACGTTCAAATCGCAATTCCGGATTTCCACCGACATGAAGATATGAGATATGACCTCCGGCAGGAGATTGAGTTGTACGTCCACGAAGGTCAGTGTTCGGGATTCTCTTAATATGAATGGCCATTTCTGAGTTGCAATAGATGATGCAGCTGCTTCCGTCATCAGAGGAAGACCAGTTGAAAAAACCTGCAAATCAGATGTAACCTTCGAGCTTATCGATTGGTGGCTTAAAACTTGCCTCTCTGAACATGGAACATGTGGAGGTAAATCGAAGAAACGACTACCTACACGAGTTCTCGATCTGAACCCAAAGGACCACACTTCCGATCTTCCACTATACGAAACCAAAGGACGCTCAGGAAACTGTCTTGCCTTAAGCAATTGTTGGGGTGCTGCTCAAATGGTGAAGACAACAACGCAGAGCTTCAAAGCTCACATCAACAGAATCAAGTTTGGAAGTCTCCCAGCAAATTTCCAAGATGCCATCACGATCACGAGAAGATTAGGATATCGATATCTATGGATTGATTCCTTGTGCATCGTTCAAGACTCCGCGGATGATTGGGCCTACGAAGCTGGTCAAATGCATAATGTTTACAAGAACGCCGTCTTGACAATCATGGCAGAGGTATCATCCGAAGGGGGGTCGGGAATTTTTGCAACCTGGGACTCGAAAAGAGGAAGTGATTCACACTCCATCGAGGTGCCATACACAGGGGTAGAAGACGATGAGTCTTCCAACTTCTACATACGGGATTGTCTGGCTCCCGGAACTGACTCTCTTACGCCCCTCCGCACTCGAGGTTGGGTATTGCAAGAAGATCTCTTATCACCTCGCATCATCAAATACTCAGCCGAGCAGTTATTCTAGGCCTGTCGGAGTCTCCGCTGTTGTGAAGCAGACCCAGAAACAGATCGCAGACTGGAAGACATCTTTGACCAAAGACGCCCAATCGATGAAGTAGATTATGTGGATGTTCCCAAATACGAAAAACCCAAAGACTACCTGAACTGGTGGTATGCCGTTGTCGTTGATAACTTCACCCATCGGAAGCTGACTTTCGCCACTGATGCTCTTCCTGCGACTGGAGGTATTGCTCGACAGGTTCAGGAAGGTACTGACTTCACGTACCTTGCGGGCCTATGGTTAGAAGACATCCTGCGTGGCTTGCTGTGGATCTCTTGTGGCCAAGGGAAACGAAGTGATGATTATGCAGCGCCGTCGTGGAGTTGGGCATCTATGACTTTTGATCTGGGAGAGAGGGAGTGGATCTACGACTACGTCCATGTGATTCCTGACTGGAAGTATAACCTCAAAATCATCAGTCACAACGTCACAGCAAATTCCAAGGGTCCATTTGGAAAAGTGCAGGAAGGTTGTGGTCTCAAAGTCCGAGGATACTGGAAGCTTGTGGACCACTTAACGGATTGTCCCAGTCCTTTCTTCGACAGTGCGGAAGACAGGAGACTTCTGTACCGGAGGTTTGAATCACTTGTATATAAGGACCGCTCATCGGAACTTGAACCAAAACAAGTAGTATGCAGTCATGATACTGAGCCAGCTGTGGATGGAGTTGGCCCAGACATTTTTGGGAAAGGTATCATTTACTTGATGGTGCTGAAATCCGATTTCCCGTTTGAGGGAGTCGGTGAGGAAGGAGATGGAGAGGACGAAGGAGAGGGTCAGAATGAAGACGAAGGCACCGAGGATGATGACCAAGCCGACGACGAGAATGAAGGGGAATGGGAGGGAGAAGATGAAAACGAAGGCGAAGCGACCGACGATAAGGATGGGGACGAAGACGACGAGCATTCAGGCACAATCTATGCCCTCCTACTAGAACCGACCGGCGTCACGCGTACATACAGACGTATTGGAGTAGCACAGGTCCCAGAGGATGATGGTATGGCCGAGGGATGGGAGTCAAGGGAACTAACAATCATCTAGGATGAACTTCTACTTTCTCATGTTGATGCTGCGCAGCTTCAGGAACCAAAAAAAGTGTCCGTCTAAAGCGAGGTTTGGAAATGATAACTTGTATTGACGACACGATTTGGATTGAATTTAGACAAATGAGATGGTTAGCTCATCTGCACTTTCATGCACTAATCATTCTTTGCATCTCTTAGAATCTCAGAAAGAAAGCAAGGTACCCATCACTGAAAATTTTCTTGTTCGGGTTTGGAGATTCGAGCTATTTGCCGCGATCCGCAATATATAGCAAGGTATATCTGCCGAGTGGCTCACTTCCCCTTTCCATCCGAGTTCCAGATGCAGCGATCAGAAGCGTTGCAGGTCATTCGTATTTACCCACAAACTTTATGAAATCGAGCTAAGAGCCTAAAAACAATTAATGAGAATGACCTTCGGCTTCCAGATTTCAAGGTGGCTGAATTGTCGGTCGCCACTTTTCATTCGGTACTGCTTGCTGGCAACAAGACGTTGCTTAGGTTATGTTTCCCTTGAGAGCATATTCATATTAGATGCAGCCGCCTAAGTCCATCGATAACTTACTCCAGTATCATTGGGTGGGTAGCCGTCTTTCATTGGACAGAGAAGTCCTCAATCATCGTAGAATAAAAAGCCTAAGGAGACCGCACATCCATTCCTCGTCCATTACGAATTTGATTCACCAGTTTCAAGCCTTCGACATCGAATATGGCGGCCATTTTAGCCCTCGTCATTCCATTTCTTCTCCTCTTCCAAACATCGCCGGTCTCCGCAATCCCAAATGTAACAGCCATCCGCATCGGCCAAGGTGACTGCTCCGCTTACCCAAACTCCTACTTCCACGCCGGCGACAACGCAGACGCCTTCATCTTCCGCCCCGACCAAGCAGACAACAGCAGCATCAACGGACTCCACACCCGCATCGACGGCCAAAACCTCTTCGTTTACGAAAGCTCCACAATCGACAGCACAATCTTCTGTTGCGATAGAGGAGGTACTATTCTAGATGGCATGGGAGTTCAAAGCCTGCTCTTATCGACGAATCTGAAGGATTCGGAACTGGGGTATTTGAGTCAGGGGATTAAGCCGGAGACGTATGCGCATGAGGTTGATGGTGTGAGGTTGGATGGTGTGTTTTTGGGGAGTGCGAATGTTACGACTTGGGCTTTTAGACGGGCGGGGGAGGATTATTATCAGGTGCGGTTGCTGGTGCCTGGAAGTGCGAATGCGAAAGTGGGAGATTTGCTTGATGGAGAGGTTAAGGGGTTTTTGAAGGTGTTGCCTCCCTAGGTGTTAAGGTCGTCAGATGAAAGATGCAGTAAAGAGTTTTTTGCGAACTTTGCGGGGTCGACGAGCAAATGGGATGTATATATCCAATACTCTATTGGTTTTCTCTAATAGAAACATTGAATGAAAACAGCTTCTTCCTGGGACAGTGGTGGGCTGGCTTACCTTCAAGATAATTTTCCAAGTTTACCAGGTTGCGCTGGATACTTAAGACAACCTCTTCAAAGCTAAACCCAAATCGCGCTATTTTATCTGATCTTTTCTAGTGACATAACTTTGTTTACATGAGATATAAACACCGGAAGAGCGCAAATTCTCGACAAACGCTCTTCGTCCTTGACTTCCTTGCGGGACAAAAATGCAAGCTTCGAGTCTGATGCCAGCTCATCACGACATTCAAGCCTTCACGATGAGCCACGATCTTACTCGTACCGGACATGGCGCGCGCCAGACGCGCAAGGTATTGAAAGGAATGCGACGCAAGATCCGAAGACTCCTCCGAAAGTTGCTTCCCACTTGGCACGCTGGCGCCCGTGAAGTCGCATATTTCGTCCAAGAAATGCCCTTCAACCCCGATCCATCCTTATTCGAGCACACAGATCCGCAGATCAATTATGAATTCGACCAAGGGCAGAGAATCCTCGACTCATTCGACCGCATCCGAAACAAGATAGGAGACCTGCCGCAGACATTGTTGAACGACCTCCCCGCGCGCCAGATGGCACGTCGTATCGAATGGTTCACTAAGAAACTGTACTCAATGGAGAGGGGCTATGCATTCGCTTCGTATAATGGACAAGAAGCTTTGTTGACGAGACGACTTGCGATGTTGGAGGAAGATCTTGATGTTGATATTGAAGCTGTTAGGAGATGGCTGGCGAGGGGAAATTCGCAGGATGAGAGACCGCCACCGGTGTATGAGGAGGGTATGCAGCCTCCGGCTTACGATGAAACCCCACCAGGCGATGACGATCCTCCGCCATACCAGGAAGGCTGAATTGAGAACTGAGTGGGAGCTGATAAGAATGAGTTCTTGGCTAAGATACACTTCGAAGGCATGAGGTTACTGGCATGGGAACGAGAGTAAGGGTACAAAACGCCTTGGAATTGCCAACGAGGCTATTGGACAATGTATGATATAGGACGACAGGAAAGGGTCGTAACCAAGTGAGCGTGTGCGAGCGAAGCGGCGACGTATTGAGAGGTAGGAATACATCGACGGGAAGACGGAACCACAAAAGGAGCAGAAAATTTCGGCCTGAGAGTGTGACCATTTAGGTCGATTTTGGTGGCAGCGTGTATTATAGTAACTAAATATCTATTATCGTATTCCTACATCTTGGAGAATTTAGTGACTGTCCTCCTCCCTCAACCATCAAGTGGGGGTGGACTTTACCTTCTATTCCCTTTTGCTACAATAACGCTAGCACAATTGCGTGGAAGCATCAAGTATGGACCTGTTGATAGGCGGACGTAGTTGGCGGGAATACACTGCGATGTATCAGAACGACAGAACTTGAGTTGGTCTCTGAGTGCGGGGTAATTGAGGGGCAACTTCGCTATTTCGGGGCGCTGTGCGAGTTCTTAGGGCGTTTGGAGCCTGAATCTTAAGCGACTCACTCACTAAACTCCAACCCCCATACAGAGATCAGAGCGCTGTACGCGTGTGCCGATACTGACGGGATATTGAACCTTGCAACAGGACCTCGAGCCTCCTCTGCTGGCATTTCAAGGCTAAATTTCACTTTGCCTCTCAGGTCCCAAGTTCTTCAGTCTAACCCTTGATAATTATGCTCGAGATCCCGGCACAGTGGTGCATCACTTCTTGAGAAACCAGCGAGCTAAGCTGCAATAATAAAACTGGCCTGCGAAAGCCTGGCAGCAAAATTAAGAAACTTCAGAAGCGAAAATCAATCTGATATTTGGGGAAGCAAAGAAGTGCAGGTGCAACGAAATCTCATACAAAGAAACCTAATCTTGCGGTATGCACTTAAGGAAGTACAAGGTGATGTTCGGTGAAGACTATTTTAAGGCAAGGAAGGAAGAAAGGGGTGAGGCGCTCGAGTGAAGATGGAATACCCGGGCGGTGAAAATAAGCGTGATCGCTTGCTATCAGCTGGTTCGTATCGTGATAGCAGGAAGAGCAAGACGACAAATAGAACTTTTGAAGTGGACTCGAATGTCCTTTACATACACTAGGGTTTTCAGTCATCCAGCCATGCCTAGAACATTCATGTTCAACCTCTCTCGAAGGGCTTTCTTTAGCCTGAAAATATACGTCAAATCGACTGACTAATCCCATAGCATCAGCAAACTCCCAATCGAACTTCGACGACCTCGGGAATTGACCAATCGCCAAGCCAGGCTGGGAGATACAAAACGCTGACATAACCAAGACGAGCTGCTAGCTACGTTCGGAATACGAGAGCTTTTATCCAGATTCAGAATACGAACCTCCTTTCTCCCTTCTCTCTCAAACGCCACACACGGGTCATCATTCGCAGATCACCACTCCACCGCTCGTTGTTGCCTCGAGACGATGTCCGAATATAAGAGCAGTGGAGGTGGGCCTTCTGCATTCGGGATACGACACACAAGACATGGAGGGTGCTAATTTTTCATTCTTCGTGGTGGGAGATGAGCCAGCGCGGCTGCAGAATCTGAAAGTTGATGCAAACGGGGACCCGATTCGGAGGAGACAGCAGCATCGAAAGTCTAGGAATGGGTGTAAGTCGTGCAAGAAACGAAAAGTCAAGGTATGTTCTCGTTCTGTCGAGGTGTACAAGATGTTCCGATGGAATGCATTCCAATGTCCAGCCTGCCAAGGATGATCCATGAGGCTAAGATACTGCATGCTGTGAGGTCTGTCGGTCTCAACCCCGATCGTCCTGCTTTTAGAAAGCAAGTTCAAGAAGGTCCAGGCAAGGCTGGAAGACTGAGCGCTGAATGGGAATGTACGGGTGAAATACCTAGGTATGGTGGCTAACACGTGACTAGTGCGATGAACAATCCCCCTGCTCGAATTGCAGGAAGAGAGGCATCGATTGCAGTCTGGTCGGCGTTTCCAAGCCACATGGAAGCAGTGCAGAACCGCCTACCTTCAAAGATGCTGCACAACAGTGTTCATTGCCGGTTGAGAGTGAACCTGTATGCCCCTCTACCTGGCATCAACAACCTGTAAGCCTCATATTCTCGAAGCAATGTTCTACCTCCGGTGCTCTCTCTAAAGCTCCATTCGAATGTCCCGCTCATCCTGAGACTTTTTCAGAACATTGAAAACAAGCATACTGACTCCGGGATTTCAGGAACATGGACAATGTCCCCAGCAGCCAGCCCCCACTCCCGAGGACTGGACTGGGATCGAGATAATTGATGATAGTCCTCGGAGTGCGCCTACACCGACGATCTTCAGCAATGTCGACTTGATCTTGAGACACAGTGCTGCGGATAGAGAGCTCATTCAACACTTCGAGAGGTCTACGTCCCGCTTCTTAGCAATGTCACCCACGATCTGGAGTTCAGCAGTGTACGATGCTGCTTTACGCAACGACCACCTAATGAGTGCGGTTATGCTCGTCGCTGCAGCACACATCAACCACTACCTCTCCAAAGACGATCCCAAACGTCGCCCCGTTCTCCAACATTTCGTCAATACTCTTTCTGGACTTCGCATGGCCTTGGCAGAGAAAATCTCCATAACTAACTTCGATGCCATTATGGGTTGCTCACTCATGTTGATACAGTACCGCTGGTCATACATCGATCTGGATCTTAGCAGCGGGGTCGAAATAGCTGATCTATTTCTCGAGAATATCAATCTTTTCTGCGGGCTGAAAGATTGCGTGATGGCCGTGGTGGGCAATCAGCCTCCGGGCGAGGACTTCATGGATCACACCATCTGGGGGAGAATACTCGAGCACAGCCCGAGAGAAAAGATGGAGCAATATCTTTTTACTAACAAGGCAAGATGGCACGGTAAACAGCACGACTTCCATCACTGCCTTTACTGTGGATTGGGATCCCGCGATCGCGCAGGTTCTTCTCCTGATAATGGTGAGCAACATTTTCTTCCATCTTGTTTGTTGATGTCGATTTGAGCGGGCTCCGCCATCTCCGCCTTCTCCGCCTTTTCCTCGCGGAAGGGAGTCACATACTAACTTGCTGTAGTCAATGCCCTCTCACGACTTATTATTGTGTTGAACACTATCAAGGTTGCATACCCCGACCTCGAAGGCTCCGGCATGGCGGATGACATCTACCGGTACCTGTTCACTTGGCCACCTTTCCTCACTGATGGATTTATGAATCAACTGAGAGAACACAACTCCGTGTCTTTCCTCATACTGTTTTACTATTACGCCGCAATCGTCAGTGTCTATTCGGAAAGAATTTGGTGGATGAAAGATCGTGCATTCTTCATGTATGAGACGCTTCGTGGAATGCTGGACGGAAAATGTGAGCGGTGCACATCACCTGCTATTGCATTAGGTGGTGGTGATTTCGATTGGAGTTCGAACTACACGACTTTTAAGACGTAGCATCTTAGCTGAAGATCGAGTGGACGCTCAGTTTGTACAACATGGTTTCAAGGATCATCTCACCTCAAATGTCATCTCCTCTCAGGGACATCCTATTAAACACTCTGAATCGGAAAATGGAAGTTGATGATCGACGACAAGCTCCGTCGACTATAATCATTACAGCGTGCATGGAGCACAAAGAGAACTATTGGCCTGAATTCGGTCCAGGCCAAACTCGGTCCTGGACATCCAGCCATTCGCTGTGACGCTCGGAGTTTAGCGAGTCCGGAGTTTAGACGGAAGTCCGTACCGTCGCATCAGGCACAAACCGCATCAAAGGCTTCAAGCCAATCCTCATCCTGGCATTTCTAACTCGAGATTCGCCAAGAAGAAAACCAGGAATACGATTCGGTCCAGTCTATCTTCCGCCACGTCGTTTTCAAGATAACCTCTAACCTCCGCACGTATTCCCAAATGGGATGATCTACGCTTTCCCCTTTCGAGTTACGAAACATGCGCCGTAATCCTGCATCCGAGTACAGTCACTGGCCGGGACTGGAGCTTTGGTTACCTCCATCACGGGTGAGGCTGCGGATGGATCATCGCCCGAAATTCGATAAGATTATTTTGCTTCTGTTTATAACGACGTCGCTCCCTCCGACTTTGAAGTCTGTCTTACATATTCACCTACTTCTTTCGTTGTCGTTCATTCTATGGGGTCCTAGAGCTATTAATTTGTCCCTATTCGAGATTCTTTCCTGGTGAGGCTGCTTCTTACCTCTGGCCTTTCATGAATTTTCTCCAGCCTTGTGCGACCACGATTCAATCCCCGCCAATTCACAACCACATTCTCCGAAGTCCTGCCGGTTTCTGTCAAATCTTTTCTGAATTCGATAGTCAAGATGGCATCCGAAAAAGAAAACGCGAGCAAGGAGGAGACTTCGATAAACATCAGAGACGGGGCCAACCACAAGGCAACTTCGAGCAATGGCGAAGTGACCTTGACTCCCGAGAACGAAAAGGCCTCGAACCCACGCTTCACCGAACAAGAGCAACGCATTCTGGATAGACAAATAGATACTCCGCTGGTCAAGATCTCCTATTTCATGCTCTATCGATACGCAACCAAGGTCGATCTCATCATCATTACCATCTCGACAATATGTGCCATCGCAGCCGGTTCCGTGTTCCCCTTGATGACGGCAAGCATCCCCAACACTTCCTCTAAAGCCCCAACTTCTAACAGCGACACGTAGGTTATATTCGGGCAAATCACCGGCCAATTCTCATCCTTCCTGTCTGGCGACGGATCTGTATCTGCCTTCCGCCATGAAATCAGTCATCTAGCACTCTACTTCGTCTACCTCGCCGTCGGAAACTTTGTCACCATCTACATCGCAACAGTCGGCTTCATCTATGCTGGTGAGCATATGACGCAGAAGCTTCGAGAGAAATACCTAGCTGCCATTCTTCGACAGAACATCGCATACTTCGACAAGCTTGGAGCAGGGGAGATCACGACTAGGATTACGTCTGATATGGCTGATATCCAAGGTGGGATTTCGGAGAAAGTTGGGTTGACGCTGACTGGTGTATCGACTTTCGTTGGTGCCATCATTGTCGGCTTTGTCAAGGACTGGAAATTAACACTTATTCTGTTCTCGGTTATCTTTGCGATGGTATTCTGTATGGGTGGTTTCGCGAGACTCATCGTCAGGTTCATGACTGAGTCAAAACAATATTCCGGCACTGGAGCAACACTCGCAGAAGAGGTATTCAGTTCGATCCGTAATGCCACAGCATTAGGAACACAAGACCGACTTGCGAAAGAATACGATCGATACCTCTTGAAGGCCGAGAAAGGAGGATTCAAGATGAAGACCGTCACTGGGACGATGCTTGGGGCGATGATGTTCATCATGTTCTGCAATTACGGACTGTCGTTCTGGCAAGGTTCGAGGTTCTTGGTCAAGGGCGAAATTGGCCTCAATTCGATCCTCACTATCATGTTGGCGATGATGATGGGTGCCGTCTCGCTTGGTCAAGTTGCTCCGCATACTCAGGCGTTTGCTGTTGCTATTGCGACAGGTGGACCGGTTTTCAGCTTGATCGATCGGCCATCTTCGCATGAGGAAGTACGGACCGGTAAAGCGATGCCAGCGGTCGAGGGTGAGATTGAGTTGAGAGGGGTCAAGCATGTGTACCCATCTCGACAAGAAGTCGTTGTCATGAAGGATGTCAGTCTCACAATCCCTTCTGGCAAAGTCACAGCTTTGGTAGGCGCCTCTGGTTCCGGCAAGTCAACAATCATTGGTTTGATCGAACGATTTTATCCTCCTGTCGCCGGTCAAGTTCTTCTCGACGGGGAAGATATCCAGACTCTGGACCTAAAGTGGCTCAGGCAGCAGATGGCATTGGTCAGTCAGGAACCTGTGTTGTTCCGTACTTCGGTTTATGGTAACATTGCTCATGGTCTCATTGGCTCGCAAATGGAAGATGCGAGTGATGAGAAAAAGATGGAGTTGGTTATTGGCGCGGCCAAGACGGCTAATGCTCATGAATTCATCACTTCCTTGCCTGAGGGGTACGATACTGATGTTGGTGAGAGAGGATTTCTGATGTAAGCCATGCCGAATTTGCATCCCTCGCATCAGTTTCTAGTTGCACCAAGGAATAAGCTGACAGAAACACACAGGTCCGGAGGGCAAAAGCAACGTATCGCAATCGCACGAGCCGTCGTCAGTGACCCCAAGATCCTCCTCCTAGACGAAGCGACATCTGCACTGGATACCAAGTCCGAAGGAGTCGTTCAATCCGCTCTGGACGCTGCATCGAAAGGCCGTACCACTATCGTCATAGCCCATCGTCTCTCGACCATCAAAGGCGCCGACAAAATCGTTGTGATGGCCGAAGGTGGCATCGTCGAGCAAGGCAGCCACGACGAGCTCATTCGCAAGAATGGAGCCTACGTCGAACTTCTCGAAGCTCAACGCATGGTCGCTGCAACAAAAGCTCAAAACGAAATCGAGCATGACGAGGAAGGCATTGTTCTAGAGAAGTCCCACACTCGCGGTACATCAACAAGCGAAGTCATGATGAAGCCAACCAGAACCATGACCCGCGGATCTCAGTACAGCTCAGCCAACACACCTTCATCGCACCCCAACTACTCCCTCTGGACCCTGGTAAAATTTATCACCGCCCTCAACCGCCAAGAACTCAGCATTATGTCCATAGGCCTCTTCTTCTCCATCATCGCCGGAAGCACACACCCCCTTCAAGCAGTCTACATGGGAAAATGCATCTCCGCACTCTCCCTCCCTGTCTCCGAATATCACAAGCTCCGTCGCGACGTCAATTTCTGGGCTCTCATGTTCTTCATTACCGGTCTCGCTATCCTGATTTCATATTTCATCCAAGGCATCACATTCGCGTATGGCTCTGAACGACTTATTTTCCGGGCCCGCTCGAAAGCGATTCGCGCTATGCTCCGTCAAGATATCTCTTTCTTCGATCAACCTGAGAATTCATCTGGTGCTCTGGTCTCTATGCTCTCAACCGAAGTCACAGCCCTAGCAGGCATCTCCGGCGCAACACTGGGATCAATCCTCTCAGCCTGCTCAACCATCGTCATCGCACTCACCCTCTCCAGCGCCATCAAATGGCAACTCGGACTCGTCTGCGCCACCGCCATGCCCGTCCTAATCTGCTGCGGCTTCAGTCGTTTCTGGGTCCTAGCTCAATTCAACGGCCGCGCTCGAAAGGCATACGAACAATCCGCCTCTTTTGCTTGTGAAGCGACGGCAGCTATCCGTACCATCGCTTCGTTGACGAGAGAAGATGAGGTTTGGGAATTGTATCATGAGATGTTGGTTGATCAGACAAAGAAGAGTTTGAGATCTGTTATCTCTACTAGTAGTTTGTATGCTGCCAGTCAGGCGTGTATGTTTGGTGCTTGTGCGTTGGGGTTTTGGTGGGGTGGGACGCTGATCTCGAGACATGAACTTTCCATCGAAGCATTCTTCATCTGTTTCGCATCAACAATCTTTGGTGCTCAAGCTGCGGGCGGGATTTTCTCTTTTGCGCCGGATATGGGGAAGTCGAAGCAAGCAGCAGATGCTTTGAAGACATTGCTTGATCGTGTTCCTGAGATTGATAGTTGGTCGGAGGAAGGTGAGAAGGTGGATGTTGTGCAGGGTGCGATTGAGTTTAAGGATGTCCATTTTAGGTATCCGACGAGGTTGACACAGCCGGTGCTGAGGGGTATTGATTTGAAGTTTGAGCCGGGTCAGTATGTTGCGCTTGTGGGGCCGAGTGGGTGTGGAAAGTCGACTGTCGTCTCTTTGATTGAGAGGTTTTATGATCCCAAGGCTGGAAGCGTGTTGTTGGATGGGAAGGACATCTCGACTCTCAACCTCAAGGATTACCGAAGTAACATCGCGCTTGTCAGCCAGGAGCCAGTTCTATACAGCGGGACGATCAGAGACAACATCGTGTCTGGTGCTGTGGAAGATGCTGACAAGGTTGATGATGATACAGTGGAGAAAGCCTGCAAGGGTGCGAACATCCACGAGTTTATCGTAAGTCGATATCATTCCCACCTCATCGGAGACGAAGCTAACAAGACACAGTCTTCATTACCAGATGGTCTCAACACAATCGTCGGCTCCAAAGGTGTCATGCTCTCCGGTGGTCAAAAACAGCGTGTAGCCATCGCTCGCGCCTTGATCCGCGACCCCAAAATTCTGTACGTCTCCTCCATCCCCTACCTCCCCTCCCTCTCCAAACCCAAACTAACAACCCCTCCAGACTCCTAGACGAAGCAACCTCCGCCCTCGACTCGACCTCCGAACGCGTCGTCCAAGCAGCCCTCGACTCTGCCTCAAAGGGCAGAACCACAATCGCCATCGCGCATCGGTTGTCTACTGTTCAAAACGCAGATGTGATATACGTTCTTGATGGGGGAGTTGTGGTTGAGAGTGGGGATCACTCGAGTTTGATGGAGAAGAGGGGGAGATATTTTGAGTTGGTTAGGATGCAAGGGTTGAAGGGGAAGGAGTAGATGGTGAGAGACGGGGGTAGAGAGGAGAGATGGAGGGTGTTAGGTGGCAGGATGATAATTGTGTCAGGAGTTTGGAGCTTGAGGGATAGATTCTTGATGTTTTTGTTTTGTACAGTACTTGCTTGCGAACGATATATCCCCACTTTGGCTCATAGATGAGACGAGTCCATAGCATCTATTCGGAAAATAATTTCTTTGTCAAAGAAGGTGCGATGGGATGCAACTCAAATTGGCAGGAGCAATTGATACCCTTTCAACTCAACATTCCGAGTAATTACTCGAGCGACCACAAATCTTCTAACGAAGACATCTCGCAACTCTCTACGAACCACGTTTTCCTGATCGACAATTGATGCTATTCTCAGTTCCTCGCTGACTTCACCAACCACTGCGCCGCAAGATCTGCAGGTCCGCTGCATGCACGCCGCGCAACGCCGCTTGACTCACGCCAACGAATCCCATTCCAGCACACCGGCGAGCCCAATCTAGTACAGTAACCGTGTGCTGAGGCCACCATAATCAGCAACCACGTGAGGGCATTCGGAAAGATAAATATCACAAACTTCAACGACTGCACGATCAATCAGACATCAACCAATCTCCTCCTCAACCAGAGCACACGTACTCAATTGATTCAAGATTCTAACTCCAAGTTGCAATCAGAAAAATGAATCCCGTCAACACGAAGCCTTACAGTCTTCCTGAGGACGCGACCTGGCTCAGCAAGCCTCCTCCCTTATCTCTCATCACGAAGCCCATCAACTAACACCCCTCAGTAACCGGTTGTTCCTCCGGAATCGGTCGCGCCCTTGCCGAACTTATAGCCAACAAGCCCTCCCACCACTTGATCGCTACTGCTCGCAAGGTGCCTGACCTTTCCTACTTGCCTGATGACAATCCCAATATCCTCAAAGTAGCCTTAGACGTCACTTCCGTCGATTCCGTCAAGAACGCCTTCACCGCAGCCAAGGAGCATTTTGGGGACAATTGGCATCTTGATGTTGTAGTCAACAACGCCGGTTATTCCCTCTCCGGCGACACCGAAGGCGCCACTGAAGAAGAGAGCCATCTTGAGATTGAGACGCTGTTTTTTGGTACCGCGAGAGTTACGATGAAAGCCGTTGAGGTTATGAGACAGGATAAGGTTGGAGAAGAATGGAGAGGAGGGGTGGTGTTTAATGTTAGTAGTTTGGCGGGATTGGTTGGGTTGGCGGGTCATGCTTATTATCATGCGGGGAAGCATGCTGTGGAGGGGTGGACGGAGAGTGTCGCGAGGGAAATGAGTCCTGATTGGAACAGTGAGTTTTCACCTCTCTTCTATACTTTCTCTCTTCTGTTCTGTCCACCAATTTCGTTAAGAAAAGGAATTCCTGGATTAAAGAACAACAGTCAACTTCTGCATCATCGAACCCTCCGGCGTCCGCACCAACTTCGAAGGCCACAGCAAAGCCGCCATCACTCCCCACCCCGCGTACGCCGACCCCTCCATGCCAGCCCGTAAACTCGAGTCCTACGTCAAAATGGGTATGAAAGCCGGAGCAGCTGCTGGAATGATGGAACCGAAGCAAGTAGCGGAGACGATCTATAAGATTGCGGCGAGGGGAGAGAAAGTTCCGTTGAGGTTACCGCTTGGGAAGGTGGCGTGGATGATGGGGAAGGGGAAGTTTGAGGGGTTGTTGAGAGAGTGGGAGGAGGTTAAGGAGATTAGTTTTATGGGGAAGGAGGGGAGTTGATGGTTGGGGAATTGGTTGTGGGGGAATGAGGGGATTGGAGGTTCTCCGCTGCGGCGGGAAAGTTTCTTCCTAATTGGGAGGTTTCGGGTGAAGAATGACGTGAAAAGACATTCAACATGTCTTCGTCAGCGGCTTTTTCATAATTTCAATATTGGTTTGATTTTGCGTTACTTGCTGCCTTCTTTTATAGCAATGCCAAATATTTATACCAGGGTGGTCGTGTGTAGGTTGCTATCAAGTGAACTGATGTGGTTCGGTATATTTTGGTGCTTTGATTGGTGCTCGCGTACTTGTTTTCGACTCCATTCAGCCTCTTTGTCAGTTTCGAGCTGTGGAACAATATATCCAGTGCGGGACCAATTTATGCAGAGTGCAAACGAACACTGCCGAGGACTTCATGGGACTCCGCATCCCGCTCAATGGGTATAGGAGTACCGCATCTGCTGCCAGCGCACTTTGCTGGTCGAACAAGAACCTCGTGTCTCGCCGAGAAGCTCGGGGTCATTTCTTCAGCATTCGAAGTTTCTCCTGTAGCTACTACAATTGTCTGAGTTCAGTATGTTTCTCTTTGATTTGAAGGTCGACTCGGTTCTGAATCTCTTCGCCATCCCATCCTGGAGTACCCTCATCACAGCAGATTGCGCCCGGGACATCCCCATTGCCGTGGCCGACACCTACGTCGCGTCCCAGACCGCGGGCCAACTCGGCAACCTCTCCAACTACCTGCCCACCGACTACAAATACCAAGAGAACAACAAAGCCTCCACCGTCACCACCGGCGTCCTCAGCACGGCTTTGAAAATCAACCATCAAAAACCCACAGCCGATGTCGTCGCCTGCGCTTCTTACACCGAGTTGATATTGACTTCACAAAACCCGTATGTTATTGGAACCCAATTGAGACATACGGCAGATGGGAAGAATGTCATGTCGATAGATACCATCGCTGCTACGACTGGAGCTTTATCCTTCAATGCTGCAAAGACGTTGGGGTACATCGAAAAAGAAGACTGGTCTCCCCTCGACGCCTCAAAACAGTCCACTCGAGCAGTACTTCAAGCAGCAGGCTCCGTATATCTCGACATGTGGTCCAGCGCCTCTACCTACAGTGCTGTTCCCTGGGGAACACCGTGTGAGAGGGTTGAGGGGAGTAGTTTGAATTCTCCTTGTACGAATGGGGCACCGAAGGGAGGGAGTACGAATAGGAATTCTATGAGGAGGTATGTGATTGATGAGTCTTTGGGGAGTGTGGATATTCATTGTGCATTTCGGCTGTGGGCGGTATGGCGGATAGTCATGAGTTTCGGTTGGAGGGGGAGAAGTTGAGGTTTGTGCATACAATTACGCTTTAACTTTAAGCTGCCAGCGCGGGGCTGACAACGGAGGGCCTGAGTTAGCCATATCCGAAGTTTGAGGACACCCCAGCCTCCGCAGAGCCGCCGATGCTTAGATGTCGATAAAACGGATCTTCGCAGCCTTATGGGAGCTATGCTGTTGGAACAAGCTGTGGCCAAAGTCGTTAACAGCTGCGGTTTGAGGCGCAACAGCTGATGCGCCATCACAAAAACTTTTCTTCGTGATCTAACGAGATTTTTAGAAACGGTCAACGCGATCGCAACATGCGATCTCGTTTTGATGTTCCCCGGGTTAATCTCAAGCATGTTAGGTATTCGCAATCCACGTGTCATCAACCCCACAGGCACAAGCACAAGCACGACCACAACCACAACCACCACCATTAAACGCTCATTCTCCGGAATGAACCCCCGACCGTCCACTTCGCTTCGGGGAGTCTGGAGAGCTGGGGCATCTGTCACGATACCAGTTACACGCTTCCAACGTTGGAGCTTTACTGTATGAGGCTTATAGACCGATTGTGGTTGGGTAAACATATTTCCGTACAAGCGAGTCCACCTAAGCGGGTGCCGTTTTTTCCGTAAAAGTCAACGTACGCGACTCCCCTTTCGCTTCGACCGACGTTGACGGTCTTACTCCTATGCCACATCTGTGCGTTGAGAAGGGCCGATGAATGTACGGGTTTCCTTCCTGATTAACATCAATCCGGAGGAGGGGACGAAGGCACCTTCGTACCGCCGTAGTACTTATTCCCTGGGGATTAGGTTACTGTGCCTATCACTCCACTTTAAAAGGGCCGAGCCCTTTTTCGAATTCAAATCGCCTCGCGATTATCATGACCCTCCAATTCAACTTCTTGAATTATTCCCCAGGATCCACTCCCAGCTCCAGACGCGGTCTACCTTACCCCGCACTAACAGATGTAACGTGGAGCTCGCGGACCGAAGTGACTGGCTGACTGGGTTAGATGTGCTGGGTTAGATGTTTGCGTGGAAATCCTGGTTTCTCTCTTTCCTGCTTGCTTGTAGTATAAGTCTACCGATTTCCCTCTTTTTGCTGTTTCCTCATTCCTCATTCCTGACCCCTCGACGTCTTTTAGATTTTGCCTATACAAAAACCCGTTTAACTACCTTCGTTGTTCAGATCTGGTTCCGGTACAACTTGTAACAGCTACCACACCACAACAACTTCGCGATGGCCGGAGGCGCTATTATCCACGGCACAACTGATGTTGCCCGGATCGAAGCTCCAGTCACAGTGAAAGCATACCTCATATGTGCCTTTGCTGCATTTGGGGGCATCTTTTTCGGGTATGACACCGGTTGGATGTCGGGTGTTCTGGCCATGCCCTATTTTATCAACCAATACACGGGCCTCCCTAAACCAGCTGCTAGCGACACAGCTGCTGTAACCGCCTTCCACCTTACGGCTCAGGATCAGTCTTTGACCACGTCAATTCTTTCAGCTGGTACATTTTTCGGTGCCATCGCGGCTGGTGACATTGCCGACTTTATTGGTCGTCGTCTAACTATCATCGCGGGATGCGGAGTTTTCACAGTTGGATGTATCCTCGAGACTGCTTCAACTAGTATTGGAGTTATGGTACCTGGTCGTTTCATTGCTGGTCTTGGCGTTGGATTCATTTCGGCAATTGGTAAGATTTCCTAGCATTTCTCGACAATTAGACGGAACTTTCAACTAACTTCAGTAGTCATCTTATACATGTCAGAAATTGCGCCCCGAAAGGTCCGTGGCGCCCTTGTATCTGGATACCAATTCTGCATTACTATCGGTATTCTTATCGCCAACGGCGCTGTTTACGGCACTAAGAATCGAAACGACAGTGGATCATACCGCATTCCTATCGCCATTCAATTCGCTTGGGCTCTTGTCCTTGCTATTGGCCTAGTATTCCTTCCCGAATCACCACGTTACTTCGTCAAAAGGGGTAGGATCGACGATGCCGCAAAAGCTCTTGCTTCCGTCCGTGGACAGCCAGTAGAGTCCAACTACATTCAGGACGAACTAGCAGAAATTGTTGCGAATAATGAGTATGAGCAGTCTGTTATCCCACAAACATCCTATATCGGAGGCTGGACCAATTGCTTCTCAGGCTCGCTTTTCGACGGAAGTAGCAACCTTCGAAGGTCTATTCTCGGAATTATGATGCAAATGATGCAACAACTAACTGGTATCAACTTTATCTTCTACTTTGGAAATGTGTTCTTCACCTCCCTAGGAACGATTCATAATCCGTTCTTAATCTCTATCCTCACCGCGCTCGTTAATACGATCTGCACTCCGGTTGCGTTCTGGGCCGTTGACAAGATTGGTCGCCGAAGCCTTCTCATCTGGGGAGCAGTTGGTATGATCGCATCGCAGCTCATTGTAGGCGTGATTGGTGTCACTGCTGGAAGGCTCGAGAAACACAACAATTCCGCTGTTTCAGCCATGATTGCCTTTATTTGCTTTAACATCGCCTTCTTCTCAGTCACTTGGGGCCCTGTTGCATGGGTCGTCGTTGGAGAGGTCTTCCCCATCCCTATCCGCTCCCGTGGTGTTGGTCTCGCGACTTCCTCTAACTGGTTTTGGAACTGCGTAAGTCCCTATCATCTTCCCCACGACGTTCAACCAATATTAACCTATAGCAGATCATCGGCGTTATCACCCCCTACCTCGTCGGAACTGCCAAACATGATGCCAACCTCGGAGCCAAGGTTTTCTTCATGTGGGGAGGTCTCTGCTGCATATCTCTCGCATTCGCATACTTCCTCGTCCCTGAGACCAAGGGTCTCTCCCTTGAGCAAGTAGACCGCATGCTAGAAGAGACATCTCCTCGTACTTCCTCTAAGTGGGTACCTCACTCTACCTTCGCGGCGGATATGGGTCTTGCCAACAGGGACGAGAACTCCACGTCGGCTGAGGATATCGAGACGGTCGAAGTTGGCAATGAGAAATCCATGGTTTGAGTAGTTTTAGATTTATTACAACAGTAATAAAGAGATAGAATTGTATCAGGTGGTAGAAGGTATTTGTAGGAATGAAAGAAGTACTAAACTCAGAGCTACTTAATATAATATACAAGTTATCCTGAATTATTCTCCCCGAATTATTTTTTACTTGTACAGGTCGTGGACAGAAACATAAGTAAAATATAGCAAACACCCTCAGAAATACTTCTTAAATAGTGCCTTCATATCCCACCCACTTTCCCGGCAATCCATCGCATAACATGGATCTATTTCAGTGAGGGTCCGGATTGGGTCCCCTCGGAGCTTGTTTGGGCTCCCTAGCAGGTGACCGTTAAAACCTGCTCAAAATCGATAGCACCGCTACTAGCTTACATTGAACATTTGTGGTTAAGAGTATGAAAGATCAAGGCGGGAAAGAATAGTGGGTATTGTTCAAGGTTGCCTGGGTTGCTCAGGTGAGTTAGGTGAGCCGGGTGAGCCAAGAGTGAGCCAAAGGTGATTAGCGCCTGAGTAGAAACAGCAAGGCTGACTAACCGACCTTGGGAGGAAGAAAAGAATTGTTGTGTCATACTACCAGAAGAGAAAGGATGGATCGAAACTGCTTCTTAGCCTCTCCACCGTACGACCTGCAAGGCAAGAAATCAAGAGATCATCCGCTGGCAAGACACTTTCTGAGCTCCTCGGGAAATCTTGGTTTCTTGGACTGGCGAGAGGGAGGGAGCCGTCAGAGTTTTCGTTGAAAATAAAGATTTCGATGAATACAGTGACAAGACCAAAGCTTCTTTCAATTCTCCTTAAGTTCCCGCCATGATTTATTCGAACACAGAATGGAACTGCAGTTTCGCTTCGACGTACCAACAAGCTCAAACGCATCCTAGTTAATCATTTCTTGTACCCTCTCTTCGAACTTTGCTCATATCCAGTATCTGTCTTCCAAACTTGAGCACTCTCCCATTTGGAGTACGCAACCGCACTCGACCTCGCCCCACTCGAGCTTGCTACCATGTCCCCATTTGCGCTCAGAGATGCACGTCCTGTGCCACTCGAGTAGACAACGTCTGTGGTGCGTTGGATGGTATTGCCACTCTTAATTCGAAGTTAACCTCCTGTACTGATTCTTTCCCTCGGGAGCTTACTTGAGTAATTCGCTCTGACTTGTACAGAGACTGTTCCCCTCCCCCTCTCTTCGTCACGTCCTTGTAGGCAGACGCACCAGAAGCAACGGCACCAACAACACCTGCGATCAAAGCTGGAATCTCGAGACCGCTCATGATTGCGTGCAAGGAGGGTGAATGTTTCTGCGTGGATTAAGAGCAAGTCTTGTGGACTTTTACGAATGTCGCTCAGCCTGGTCGTGTTGAAGAGGGGAGGCTCGGTTTTCAAGACCGGGACGGATGGGCTTCGATTAAAAGATCAACAAGAGACTCAGCCTGATATAACATATGGGGATGGGTTTTAAGCTCGTGGGGCTTGCAATTGGAGCTGATAAGAACTTCACGTTGGACTGAAACCGCGATTTGCTCGCTTACGACCCCCTCGCTTACAGACAGGCCCGAACACGCCCGACGACGCCCCGTTTATGAGAAAGGATTCAGGGCCTTGCAGCAAACGGCCCTTCTGGATGTGGTGAAGACGGTTTCAGAAGCAACAATATCTCTTCCTAGTCTACTATTGGAGGAAGATATCATTATAAATGCTGCAGTATCATTACAAACATTGGCGGGCTGCATGACCACCTGCCACCCCCTTATCTATCCGTATGACAGCCAATTATGACATTCTCCGAGGCTCCTCAGGCCCAAGGTTGATTTATCTCTGTGGGGGACAAGCCAGTATCTCATATATGTGTTTCAAAAGACCTTGACTCCACGTCTTTAGAGAGAAATCATTCTCTCTATTCCTTGCTTTTGCTTAGATCACATCCTTCCAGCGCACATCCTCTACAAATCAATTTTCTCGACATATGACCAATTTCTGGAAACAGCCATGGGAAACGAACAGAGCACTAGGTCGAAGTCCCAACGAGCTGTTCAAAGCCTGCGTGAGTCAGCGTCGAACTTTCTCCTTGATGAATCCGACACTTAACTAATAAGCAGCAGGCGAAGTCCAACACAGCGGCGGACATGATCTCGTCCTATCATACGGCAATGCCGAGGCAAACATAATCAACAACGGAAGCGCAGGAATTGCAATGGCTCAAGGTTCGAAAGGTCGAGCTGCTGCATATTCCGATGGCTATGAGGCGCGTATCACTTACGCCGGAAATGGGAGGGCGGGAGTGGATGGTGGCCTGGTTTGGGCCACAGCTGGAGATGGAAATGTTGCTGTTGCATTTTGCAATTCGGCACAGCAGAGGAACATGGCGTTGCCTAGCTCTGACCGGAATGTTGCGGTAGTTTGTAACTGCGGGGACTCGTGTGGGAGGTCTTGCACTTGTGCTTGTCACCAAGGATAGCTACAGCCAAACTAGATGAATACCATGTATGAGGATTCAGAAAGACCATATAAAATGTTTTATGGGCCCCAAACCTATTTGGCTTTCTGCTAGCCCACTGAAAGAGTCACGGCCACACGCGAATCCCAGTGCTGTCGAGTTTGGAATCCATATGACGCGTCAGCCAGAGTTGATCATTGGTTTTGAAGGGAATTATTGCTACCGTCGGTTGCGCCTCATCACGTCGCAAGGCGAGCAGACAAGGCTACCTATCCCGTTTCATAACTAGCACGGGACCTGTTCTTGAGTCTTCCATGGGCATTGGTTCACCCTTGATCTTTCAGTCCACCGCCATGTCTAGCTATTACTAAAGGGTGATTTAGGAAACTCTCACTCAATACTCCAGCCTGGCTTGATGAACAGACCAGTTGTTGATTCCCTCGAGTCACGTGGCCCAAGGCCCCATCCCCTCCCCTTTTTTACGCGAGTTGGTCTAGAATGCTAACTAGGACGTGATGTCCAAACCACTAGCATCACCCTACAAGCACGGTGGAACCTAAAAATCTACATTTGGCTCATCTCCTAGCTCGAGAAGCGACTAAAACGTCAGATTTGAGCTAAAGAATCGTTGATCGAGCGCATTAGATATACTAGAAGCCGTTGGGAATGCAGAAATTCCACAGCTGATTGTACCACACCTAAAACACGGCTTGAATGTGGATTAAATCATGACACAGTTGACAGGCCCCATGGAGAACCCAGGAAAGTTTATTTTCACGTTCGGTCCTGGAATTCTGGGAGTCGTTGGGAGGGGTTACACTGTAGTACAAAGGCGGGGAAATAAGCACGATAGAGTCACATCAAAACGTCACACAACGGGCACTTCCCTTCGGAATTCCAAACTTCCGGGACTTCAATACCCATACTTTCGACTATAGCTATTGACTGGTGGTGAAAGTAGGGATTGTGGGTCCCGTGGTTCGCTTGCGCCTCCTTTCCTGTGGGAAGCTGAGTAGAGCTCAGAAGATACAAGCTGAGATTGACACGCATCGAAGATCACTACCTTGAGCGAACTTGGCAGGATTTGACGATCCTTGGGAAGAAAATGATCGAGATCGATTCTTCTCATAGCTTTGGGATGCTTCCTGATTCTGAAGGGAGACAACTGGAATAGGCCGTTGTTCCAGGGACCGAGTCCTGCATGCATAACGAGTATGGCTGGACCAAAACTATTCGACGTCAATCAGCTGAACAAACATTGAAGCTATCCATGGCTAATCGACGATCTGGGAAAATGCGATTTCTTCAATCAGAACCATTGTTACATGCTGGTGGAAAGTATATAAAGGAGTTCAGGACTCCCTCAAACTCTCATCTACCATCACCATCATAACAAACTCTCAAAGCATAACCTCACATCACGACTTCCAGACTTCACTTCAACATCTTCAAGTACAACGCTCCATCTTCAAAACCCAAACAGCCCCATCAAATCATCAATATGCAATTCTTCGCTCCAACAGGTAAATATCCTCCCGCATACTCATTACTTTTGCGGTTCGATGACTGTAATAATCCAGACTCATAGTTCTCTCCATTATCCTCGCCTCCATTATCCTCGCCTCCATTGTGGCTGCAGTCCCTGTTACTTCTGTTGCCGAACGTCAAACTAACAACCGACACCTCCAATGCTACTCGCCTCTTCCAGCTCTCATTTCCAACGATCTAGAGATTAAAATCTGCATGGATTTGGAGTACCAATGCACCGATAGCAAACTCACATTCCTCACCAACTGTCTGTTCTCATGTGATTGTATCGCTTCCTAAAGGCGTTCTGGCCGTAGAGAGGGAGTAGGAACTGAAAGGTTGAGGATTGTTTACCTGGGGTGGTGCTATATATGTTTTTGTTGATGAGTTAAACGGATAGGTGGAGAGTTTACCTTTTCCTACTTGGTTTTAATGGTGCTCTTAGGATCTAGGATTTTTTCTTGTGTGAGGTGTTCCTTCTTCGTATCTTATGTGGAGTTCCCTTAGACTCTCTGTTAAGAAAATGAATCGAATCCTTCTCGCCTAATTGAAACTCTCCGTCTACCTTGTTCTATAGTCTGAAACTATCGTGGTTAAAATAGAGTTTCTTATAGCCTAGCCTAAAATTATTTCCTTCTAGACCGGTTCTTTACCTAATGCTTGACTTAACTTACTCTTCTTGGTCGATCCTACAGTAACTCGTTTAGCCTATTCCTATGCTATTCTAGTAGTATAGCTATGTACTTCTATCCTGGCTCCTGGTCTGGGTCCTTGCTATGTTTTGCCCTCTTATCCCTACTGTATCTTCGTATAAAAGTATGAATTTGTGCTCTCCTGAAATTTGACTGGATCTCCAGGTCTTATCCACGTAGATATGACCAACCTCTTTTCCATTTCGACCAAAAATTCCAAAACGGGAGTTCATTTTGGTAGGACCTCTGTCATCCCCGAAGTAGTCGGAGTGTCAAGCCGGAAAGTAACAGAGACGGTCCAAAATTCAAAAATCCCGACCCGGGACAAGGGTTGAGAGAATCTTTGAAGTATTCTGGAGCACCAACCAAAGTCCTTGGCGTGGGACGTGTGTTAGAGCAGTCGAGCTTGAAACGTTGCTGCGTGTTTCCCCCATAAAAGTTTCTTGGGTAAGACATGGACTGGCGGTTGTGACTCCAGACAAGCTTGCATTCCTCAGAGTCGTGCGCTGTACGCTGATACCAAATTATCCAAGTTCGGTTTCGCAGTGCGTGCCGGATCTTGCTCATGTCTCTGGTCTACCAATCCCACATTCTTGGCCATGACTCTCCAATCCAACCTGACCACGACCAACTTGGTGCTCTTTTGCGGCGTGTTTGATGCTCCAAGTTCGTCGAAAGAAGGAACCAATCAAAGTAAGCTTTGGGGATGCCATGGCACAGGTCCGACTTGAGGCCTCTTGAGATGTGTTTCGCAATTCCGGCAAAAGCGAAGTAGATGCCAGAGTCGAAAGTAAAGCTCAATCCCGAGTATGATTGTATCAGTCCCTCAGAATTCCCGATATCATTGTCTTCATCAGGCACGCCGAGGTCTCCGATAATACCCGTCTCGTTCCCAAAAACCACGTCCTCACGCCATTCATTGCCTCTACGGCACTGAAAGACGACGCCCCCACCGATAAATTGGAGACTTCGTCTAGAGAACAACTTTTCCTGGAAACTAAAAACGATAAGTTTGGCACAGAGCTCAACCATGGAATACACTTACGTCCAGCCCCTTGTTTCATAGACCGCATCGGCCAGATAATCCGCTATCCTTGGCTTAAATGCCAGTCTGAAACCTGAGGTCAGCTCTTCAACAGGCTGTCGGTAGTTCCTTGTCCCAGACCGTACGCCTAGAAGTCCAACATTGGCACTATCACCTGTGGCTGCGATGATAGTCACGAAAGCCGTACCATACACCGGATCCATCTTTGAAATCGCATGTGCCTTCGTCCATTATATCATCCTGAACAATGCACAAACTGTCGACCCACAGATATCGAAGACCAATCTCACGGGTTGCCTGCATTGCATCGCGAATGGTACACGGAATCTGGTCGTAAAACTCTGGCAGCTTCAGGGCGCCGGGCTGCTCCAACTTAGCAACGTTTTCTTCCAAGGTGCAAAGAACCTTCACACGTCCCAGACGTAACTCAAAGCAGCATATGTGCAGCTGCTCTCTCCATACACAAGGCAATTGTCGACGACATCAATGACACGGAACTCCGGGATCTCATCCGCAGGGTGCGTGATTGTGTCGAGCATCTCGACTTCATTGCAGTCATCTCCATGCCAGGTTTCGCAGAGATTGAGCCAATTCCGCACCATTCCAAAGTCAATCTTGTCCTGCTGAATAGGACGAGCAAAGAATGTCTGCGACGGGATAGGAGAGTCGTTTGCGAGCAGCGTGATCTCAGGGAAGAAGTTCAGCCTGACTAATCGCACAAATCCGCCGTTTCCTAGGTTGCAGTGCGGTCTTAGGACACGAATTTGTGGAGTACGGTTCCATGGTTGATGAGGGTCCATTCTTGGACCATCTGTGTTCCAACTCGGGACGACAGACGTGGGTTCTCCATCCCCCTCTATTACTAGAACCTTGCTTCCCCCAAGCGAGACAAGAACAAGTCGACAAAACGGGCAAGACGTCTTGTTCTGAATATCCTTGACAAATCCGAGAGGGATTTCGGGGCCATCTGGTACGTTCTGTTCATTGTCAGGGTCGCCTGGGAGGATAACAAAGCGTCTTGCGGTAAGTTCGAGCGCCGTGCAGGTCTCGCAAAGTTTGTCTCCGGCAGATGAAATATCAGCGGGAACAGGTAGGAGAGGGGGTATAAAAGCACTCTTCGCAACTTCGAAACTTCCAGATTCCTCTCCTTCACTTTCCCATTCCGAATTGTTCTCATCCTTGTGATGAAGTATAGAAGTAAGACTCCCCATCGCGAAACCTCGAAGCCTTCACGGTAAGTTCGGTAGAAGTTCGAGCGGTAGCCCACTATTCGGGTGATATGTCTGGGGACATGCAAAGCATGCGTAGTCCATCTTTGAAATATCGCAGTGGTTATGTAAGTGGAGCTGTAGAGTGGCTGGCTGGGTCGCGTGCAACAACACGGGGTGCATAAGAATGCATTCGTTTAGGGATCAGCCACTTCGCTCTTCCCTCAGCTGAACCTCCACAAATGGCGAATACGTGGCTACAGCTGTCGATCTTTCCCCTCCGAACAATGCGCATCCGACAATCATTCCGAGCGAATACTTTGGGTCCATAATTAGCACGGCATCGTGCGCGTCTTTTAAGACGATTGAAATGGACAGGTGGAG
>FJOG01000056.1:146802-173657 GCA_900073065.1 Phialocephala subalpina | reverse complement strand
CGGGATTCGCGGGTCTTCTCCGCTGTTCTGGGGATCACCTGGAGCTTTTGCATGCTGTAAAAGTCGTTTATTCTCTTGGGTGCTGGACAGTAATCTTTTCGCATGCCGCCAGCTTCACCTGTTTAACTTGAAGCGTTCTTCGCCATCAAACTGGAATTTTAGTTGGCGCAATTCCTTTCCAAGTGGTTTTGAGTCGAGGGGATGCTTTCCCAAAGCATCTTTGATCTAAAACGTGGTCAGTGTGCTGCAAATATGAGGCTGAATTGGTGCAAATGAGAGTTCCTACCTCATCGCTTTGCATAGCTATGGCAAAGGTTGAGACCGAGGCATCATGGCTGATACCATTGTGGCGCAAAGCCACAATGCCGATCAAGACTGAGGTGGTACTAAACAGAAGGGCAAAGCCATATGAAAGAATGAGATTGGTAGGCTCATAAAGGTAGACCGTTGCAGCAGTCGTCGTGGTAACATCGGTGTCCATGTGAGTACTAGTTGAATTGTCAAGAATTGCAAAGAGATGAACGAGCGACGCTGGGAGGAAGGTGAATGATCATACAAGAACCACTTACCAGAGAATCGGGTCACTCAACATACTTAAACTTGCATTCAGCGAGAACGCCTCAATGTCATCCGCGAAAGATCCGCTCCGAACTCCTGGTCCATTCGAAGACACAACAGACGCTCCTGCGTTTCTTAGCAGCCGCTGATTCATTTGCTGAAATTGAGAAGCCAGAGCGAGCGTCGTCTTTTGCGTCAAGCCGGTCTTGTTGTAGCCAAAGGAGTCGCTCCGTTCTACTACACCAATATAATAAGAAGCGAGCTCATAGAAATATGCTGCGTATGCCCGGTAGGTAATATTCGGCAGCTTGAAATCGGACCAGGCTGGGTTCACCAAATTGACAAACTCAGTTTCGATATTGGTCATCGTACCAGCAAAGTTAGAGGAAATGGCATCGAGGGAAACCGAAGCATTGTATAGCTCACAGGATATGAACTCCATCAGGATATCATTCGTGGATCCGGGACAGGTTGCAAGTGCAATCCACAACTCCCCCGTGACATCCGCAGCTCGAACGTCGTTGAAGTCGTCTTCTAATTCCCAAGAATGGTTGCTAGCCCGGGAAGTCATTGTTGGTGCAAGGGCTAGGAAACCAATCTCGCCCATCCCGTCAAGTCCAGTGTAGGACCAGGTTCGGTTATTAAGAGTCACGTTCTTATCAGATACACTTAATACGTCGCCCAGAAGGTATTGTGTCATCCGAGACTGAACTGTACTGTTTGCTGGACTACATTGAAGTAGCGGAAGGTAGGTTTGCAAATGGTATGAACTATTTGGTTGGCTGGTTGGAGCTTGGAAAGAGGTTCGCTGACCGGTCATCGCTACCGCGCCAACGTTTCTTGCGAGCTCGGGCGAAGCGCCTGAGACGTTGCTGAAATTATCCGCCTCGTATATGAAGAGTTCCTCTAATTTGTGGTTTGTGATTGCGAAATTAGGAACGGTCATGGAGGCAACGCTAGTACTGGTAGTTCGTGCGGTAGATAGAGTCGCAGCTGGAAACAACGCAGCTATCGGTATGACCCTAAAAAGGTTGTGTAAGTATGTTTCTATTCAAGGAAGCATTCTGTGTAAACTACCATAGTATCAATGCTATTGTTACTCCAGTTGGCATTTTGCAGAAAAGCTTCCAATTGAGAAGTGGCCAAAGAGTTTGATCAAGTTCAAATGCCTCATCTAGTGTTTTGAGGGAGAACGATTTGAGCTTCAAAGTTCTCCACACTTCTTGAAGGTAAGCAATCCCAACTGCCGTTTTCAAACACAGCGAGACGAGTGAAGCGAATGCGTTTCCGAAACTGCTCCCGTTAGTAACCTCGAATTCAAAGATTGCGGTCTAACTTCCTTACCGTAAGGCCCATTGCTGGCGAGTAGAATCGCCGACAGTTTGACCATTGAGCCATTGGTAATAGAGGTGGTGTCCAATTGAGAAGCAAAGCCCAGCTACCAAGGAGAATATCATCAACGTTGGATCAACCCTGTCGATTATTCGTTTTATGGATCGGTAGGTGCGAAGAAGGGGTTCTTCAGATTGGGTGATGTTGTGAGTCTCTGGCTCCCCAAAATTCTGTTCCATCGAATGCGACATATTGCGGAGAATCATCCACGTGTGGCATTCGAAACAAAATCATCTTCCCGAGGAGTGCGATATTGATGGAAGGAAAGTTTTGGGCCGTTGCGATGTTCCAGATTTGGAAGCTGCTGACGTGGGGGCTAATGGATGCTCGCGGCGCATACTTCGATTTGCTGACGAGTGGGTAGGGATCCAAAACGGCCCCTTAAAGGATTATAATCCGGCCATAACCTAAAAATAGAATTATTTCTTCACCGTACATTAGTCTTATCTCTCTGCTATAAGGATGCGACGCGCAAAATGTGGACCACTGCGTAAAGATTAGATGCACCAGCAAATAACCTTATCGGCGGTAAGCTGATTTCCCCGCTCGAAATCTGTATTTAGGGGCCCCCACATCTTATTATTATCTCCTCAAATATAAAATACTCAGCCCCAAGCTTGAGTTCAATCTACAAATCCCTCACAGGTTGACGCATAACGACATGTCCGCCGACCGCCGCTGGGACCAGCGCCGGTTCCAACTTGAAGAGTCGACGACTCTGAACGGTGGTGCCCGTACAATCTCCGTCGAATACATTGTCCTCCGGTACAACAGTACCGCCGCATTTCCACACACGTTTTGCGGAAACCTTTGACTTTATTAGCGGATCCATGTTAGTCCACAGCAGCACCGAGGCCGACCTCGACGCTTTGAAGGCATCAGCTCAACAACTGGAGATCGGGAAGAAATTCACCGTCAAGCCGAGTATATACCACAAATACAGGACGGGAGAAGAGCAAACAGTGCTCCAGGTAATCGTGACGTCAGGAGACGATGATTTTGAGAGTCTATTGAAGATTCTCAACGGGTTGGATGCCGATGGGGAGCTGGGGAAGATGAGTGATAGTGTTGTGCTCATGGTGGTGATTATGGGGTTGAGTGATGCGCATCTTATTGGATCGGCAAACGATATGCTAGAAGGAGCTATGACAGAGAAGAAAGATGAGATTGAGGCGCTGAGGAGGGATCTGTTTGCCAAATATGATACCGAGGAAGCTCTACAGGGTTTGCTGATCAAAGCAAAATAATGCCTCACTAGAGGGTGACAAAATTCGTACCCAATGAAGCTTTTATAATCAACTTAACTCTCCTTGCCTATTCCGGCGCATCCATTCTGTCAATAATGGACATGAACAGGCTAGTTAAGGAGGAACTTTGAAACGCACATGTGAGCCAGTCACACAATGCCCGCATGAATTTGTGCCACGATTCAAGATTGGAAGTGTTGGAATAGATATCACGTGTTTTAGGCTATATGCCTAGCGTGAGCATGCTCTCCATAAGAGAGCAGACCTCGAGCTCTTAGACTCGACAAGACGATAATAATAAACAGCACTTTTGATTTTACTTTACGACTACCCTCCATTATAGACGCGTACGCTTAAGTAATACGTATCTCCGATTATAGCGACACTAATCAATTTGATCTCGACGCATGCGGAACAAATCAAATAATCCTTAAAACGGTCTTTAATTAATTTCAAAGCACTGCGCAAAGATACGTTAATACGCGATACACCTCGAAGAGTAGAAACCCTCTACTACAAACAAAGACTCGCTTGTAAAGCCCCGATTTTGTCTCGAATAAAGCACTTTCTTTTGCGCAATTTAAACCCGCTCATAGAGCCCTAATCAAGTTATAAAAGAGAACCAATTTTATTACCGTAGTAGACTATAACTAGCCAACTTTTTGGCTTGAATTGCGAAGAATAAGAATATCCTTCTCGAAACTTTAATCCACTTGTAAAGTCCTACGATAACTACGAGAACGAAACGCCCTGCCTTAAGATTTGAACCCGCTTATAAAGCCCCGATTAAACCTTAAAACCGAGTTAATTACTACTACGATAAATAATGGAATTTGCGCTGTTTACTTTGCGCTTTTTATAACCACTATCGAATTACCGAATTACATTATTACTTTTGCGACTTTTTACGAATTTCCTACCTACTTACCTACTTTTACACTCCGATAAAAGCCTATAAGAAAGTGGCCATATATACACATAGAGGGGAAAAAAGGAGTATACTTGCGGAGGAAAGAAGGAAAAAGATAAGCTAAAATAAACGATAATAATAACGCTAACTCGAACGAGTACTACTAAAATATAAACAATTTAAACTTTGATATTACACTTATAGAAATCTTAAAGTAATACATTAAAAACCGTATTAAAAAATACGAGGATAATAATGTTTATAATAGTATTCTATAGGAAACTTTCCAAGAAGACTTCGAGCTATAAACTAAAAATACGTTCAATAGAGTTAAAAAGGTATTCCTTAAGACTTTGCGCTTTACTCTTAAACAAAGAGGCGTTTGGGTCAGCGAGTCAAGAAGCCAAAGTATAATAAAGACTTTTAGATTTACTTTCGAAAAGGAACAACGAACCAAATAAACAAACGCTACTATTAACGAATAGTTAGTAAAAAACACGTTTAAATCCCATCAAATTAATTACCGTCTAAAAATAAACAAAAGAACACTTACTAAAAAACTATTTACTTCATTTAAACCAATTACACTTAGATTAACTACGCCTCGATAACTGCCCGTAGAGATAACCGCAAAAAAACCTCTCACAGAAAACCAACGAGGAAAATAACTCGCTACAAATAATTACTTTACAATTTATCTATAACTACTAGATCAATTTAAGCTCTTAATACTTTATCAGCCTAATCTCTCACCACTTTTCTAGAGATCATAATAGTAATCTCGACCCCAACTTTATATGCACCCTCGACTTTACCAGCCACCGGTAATTAAGTAACAACAGCATAAATATAAGCAACCTATTAAGAATAACCCCTCGCAATAAATGCCACGCATTTTACCTTTACGTTAATCCGACCAAAAGCCACTTGACTTGCCGCAAAACCTAGAATTTAATAAAAGCATAAGAAATATAGTTAAAACTTACACCGAAAAACAGAAATATAATAGTAAAAGCGATAACTTTCAACTAAAGCTATTTATATTTTACGATATATATAGTAAATATAATTTACCGTAAAAAGGATATCTCAAAACTTTCCCTATTATACTAAAAAGAATGGCTATAAGCTACTATTACACAGATTTAATCCAGTAGAAATCTTTGTCTTTCGAATAAATTTGCCAACTAATTAAAGATCACTTCGAGGACGCAAACTATAAAAGACGAAACTTCTTCGAATAAAATAACACTACTTTAAACACTATTAAAACAGAGAACTTTAGTAAGACCACAAAGCACTATTTTAACCTACTAGTCACAAAATTACGAGAGTTACGTCACAGTCTCAACAAAACACTTTAAAAAGAGGACTTCTTCGCGAACAAGCTCGTCCTAATTTATAGAGACCTACCAGAATGCCAATTCGCTTGCTCGAACCCACCAGATACTCTAACTGGAGTTATTAGCGCCATGAAATCGTTTATTACGGCATATGAATACTCTCATAATCAAGCTAGTAATTCGACCTACATAACGGAGAGAAGATATCGGTATAGCAACTAACGTTCCGACCGACCTAAATTTAGTAACCGCAACTAGTCATATAATACTACAAAGAAGCGCTGCTTTATATGTAATAAGGAAGGCTATTAATCATCAAATTACACCGCCGAAAAGCGCCAAAAGTCCAAAGACTAATTCAAGTCTAAATACGCTACTAAATTTAATAATAAGTTTAGCCGCAACTTCGAGCAAAGATTCAAATAATACGTCACTGAATTTAAAAGCACAAAAAATAACGACAATATTAATGATATAAACGAAGCTTTCTAATTAATTGCACTTAAGGAGAATAGTGATCAAGATCACGACCCACGTGATAACGATAAGAGCCACTTATTCCTTACCTCTTTTGGCTTTATCTCAATGTCCGACGCCGAGGAAATCTTTACTTACCTAAACAACGAATCGACCGCTTATAAGATGGTTTTAAGAGAGCCTAAAAGCACGAATAATTTCCTCGATTCGACGGAAATATTCGTCAATAAACCTTATAAACGCTACACGTCCGATAAATTCTTTGGAATTATAATTAATATAAGAGCGTCTATAAGATCAACAGTTAGTTATAACCAGTATTTAGCCTATTAAACTATCGACGAGACTATTATACTCGACACTTCAATCAAAGGCGCTATCCAAATCAAGTTCGAAATCGGATCAACTTCTTCCGTAAGTTTTATTAAGATCAACTCACCTATCGGCGCTACGGAATTTCACGTAGTAAAAGCTAACACCCTTTTCCTACTTTATCTCGCGGATATAGACAAACTTAGGGTATAGTATAATAACCTTAGAAACGTGCTAATTACGCTAACTCGAGAAATTCTAATTATCCGTCGATTCGGCCACCTATTTCTCCTATAGAATAAGGCCCTACACTCTTTCTTAGAGCAATCAATTTACCAGAACCCCTATTATCTTACGGAGACAGAATTCAAGCGTCTCCATCGTCGCTTCGGCCATTTATTAGTTTATAGACTCCAGCGAGTACTTGAACGCGCCGGTTATAATATTAATAAGGAAATCTTGGAGCACTTAACAAAATACTACCATTATTGCTAGAAACACGGTAACTCTCCCGGAAGATTTCGCTTTATTATCCGAGAGGATATAAAGTTTAATTACTGCGTTTTAATTAACGTTATATATATTAATAATACCTTACTACTCTATATTATAAACGAAGCTACGAGATTTCAAAACGGGAAATTTCTTAAGAATATCTTTGTAAAATATACTTGGGATACGTTACGCCAAATTTGGATTGATACGTACTTAGGACCTCCGGATATAATCACTTATAATGCTAGAAAGAACTTCGTTAGTAATGAGTTTAGATAGTACGCTAAATCCCTTGGAATTACTACTAAGAGTGTCCCAGTTAAAGCCTATAACTTAATAGGTATTATGGAGAAATATTATAGTCCCGTCCGCAAAGCCTACAAAATTATAATTTAAGAGTTACTAGATCTCCAGAGAGATATAGCTCTCCAAATGGCTTTCAAAGCTATCAACGATACAATTGGACCTGACGGTATTATCCCTATTCTCCTTGTTTTTAGCGCTTACTCGAGAATAGTCGAGTATAATGCCCTATCAAGTGATATTGTCTAGCGAGTAATTACTCTCAAAAAGGCTATAAACGAAGTCCGTAAGCTGAGAGCTAAAAGACAAGTTTTCGACGTACTCTACTATCGAAATGGCCCTAATATTACAAATCTTAAAGGTTTAGAAATCAACTCTTAAGTCCTAGTTTGGAGAGAGACCCCTAGCGGTAAAGCCGGCCAATGGAAAGGCTTATATAATCTCCTTGGAATTAGTAGAGAAAATTGTAGTGTTAATTTACTAAGTGGACTAACCTCGTTTCGCTCTATAGTAGTAAAACTATACTATTAAGACTCGAAAGATGAGGTTTACGACGAGCCAAACGACTCTCGAACGGAAATTTAATCGGAGATTTCCACCGAACGAGATTAACTGCAACCATTAGCTCGTCGAAGCAATAGACTTAGGAAAAACGCGAACGCAACTGCTATTAACTTTACGGTCTACGTTTAATTAGGAGGCTACGTTAAGTTCAGAAACTCTCGCTAATTGGAAATTAATGGTTTAATCGAGCGCGGAGTGTTTGATTTGGTTAGCTCGAATGATGTGCTTGACGGCCTTAGGATTTTCAACTCTAAGTTCGTCGATTAGATTAAAAACGAGGGCACCGATAAAGCTTTCGAGAAGTCTAGGCTTATAATCTAAGCTTATAACGATATAGAGAAGTCTCTCGTTTTTACCCAATCTCCAACTATTTAGCGAGTTAGTTAGAGATTGGTACTAGTTTTTGCGGCAACTTTCCCGGAAAACGGTCTTTATTTGAGAGATATTACGCAAGCTTATACACAGTCTACTACGAAGTTAAATCGAGACTTCTACGTTAGACTATTAAAGGAAGTCGAGCAATGGAGCGGTTATATCCTTAAGGTTATTAAGCCATTATATAGTGTTCCGGAAGCCGGAAATCACTGGTTCGGTACCTACTATAAACACCACATGGAGAAGTTGAATATGAGCCAATCAACTTACGACTTTTGCCTCCTTTACGCCAATACGACAGACTACTTTGGTGTCGTCGGCCTGTAGACTGATAACACCTTGTTTCTCGCGAATAAGGAGTTTGCTCAGGCCGAGCAAAACAAGCTAAATGAGGCCAACTTTTTAGTTAAAGGCAGAGAGACTTTAATAACCGCTACGCTACTTAAGTTCAACGGAGGACTGATTACTCTCACCAAAGACAAGTCTATTACGCTAACGTAAGAATAACAATTTAAGGCATTACGACTAGTCAAAGAAACTACGGCCGATTTTATTAGTTCAAGAGGTATAACTCGGCAGAGCGTATCACCAAGAAATCAATACGTAGTACAGAGAGCACGAGGTGCCTATATTACTACAGTTTCTCAGTTAGAGGCTGCCTTCGACCTCTCTTTTGCTGTTTAGACCTTCGACCCCGGAAAGGAGGAGATTAAACAGCTTAATAAGCGTATCGAATGGCAAATATAAAACTCTGCTAGAGGATTAAAATTTATTTAACTCGATAGAAGATCCCTTAGGCTTATTGTCTTTACCGACGCCTCCTTTGCAAACAATAACGATTTCACCTCCCAAATTAGCTACGTTATTACGCTCGCAGACTAAAATAATAACGCAAATATCGTTTATTGGTCGTCGACGAAATGCAAGAGAGTTACTCGTAGTGTGTTAGTTTTTGAGTTATACGCTATGAGTCACGGCTTTGATATGGCGGCCTCTATCAAGTCTACGATCGAGAAGGCCTTCAATTACCCGGTATTCCCACTTACAATTTGTACCGACTCGAAATCACTATACGACTGTCTAGTTAAACTAGGGATAACTCAAGAGAAGAGATTAATGGTAGACTTTATGTGCCTACGTTAGTCATACGAGCGTAGAGAGATTGCTGAGATTAAGTAGATCGATAAAGACAGCAACCCCGCGGACGCTATGACTAAAGCCAAGCTTTGTCAAGCTCTGAGAGATCTGCTCGACTCGAACAAACTTAATATTAAAGCTACGGAGTGGGTAGAACGCGGTATAGAAGCTTAAGTGGAGAGAGAAGGAAGGAGGTTAGCGTTTTAGTGTTTTTAATATGGTAGCACCACTTTTAAGTGTGCCTAGTGTTAGAATAGATATCACGTGTTTTAGGCTATATGCCTAGCGTGAGCATGCTCTCTATAAGAGAGCAGACCTCGAGCTCTTAGACTCGATAAGACGATAATAATAAACAGCACTTTTGATTTTACTTTACGACTACCCTCCATCATAGACGCGTACGCTTAAGTGATACGTATCTCCGATTGTAGCGACAGGAAGATTTCTTCAAATCCTATAGGATCCCGAATCAGATATCAATGAGCCCTAGTCTTTACAATATTCTATGTTAATCTTGCCTTTTACCACGTTTACCAATCATACTTAGGAACTTCCGGTGCGCCCTCCTGCTTCACTACGCCCCTCGCCCTCCTCTCCTTCAACATCCCATCCAATGCATTGCCCACCATATCCGCCGTACAAACCAAGATATCATCAACCCCCTTCACCCTACTAAACGCCTCCCTCGCCAACCCCTTCGCCAACGTCTCCACATCCCTCGCATTCCCCCACCCCTTCGTCTCGCTCAAAAACCGCATCTTCCTCACCAGATTCTTACAAGCTGAAAGTCTTGGCTGACTCAATATCGGACACAAAATCCCAGTCTTCGCTAACTTGATCTTGAGAATCTCAAGACAGTGATCGGGTTGGAGGGAAGGGAAATGTATTTCTTCTGGGAAACGGGATGCGAGACCGGGGTTGGTGGAGAGGAGGGAGTTCATTTCGTCTGCGTACCCGGCGAGGATGACGATGAGTTTTCCGGCGTATTTGGGTTTGGTTAAGAGATCGACGAGCTCGGAGATGACTTCTGAGTTGAAGGAGCAGGAGTTGGTGCCGGATGTCAGGCGATAGGCTTCGTCGATGAAGAGGACGCGACCGAGGGCGCGTTCGAAGACTTTTGTGGTTTTGGGGCCGGAGTGGCCAACGTATTTCCCAATCAAGTCGCTGGCTGAGCATTCGACGACTGAGGGGTCTGCCAGGTGACCCATATCATAGTAAATTTGGGCAATCTTTCGGGCTGTGGTTGTCTTTCCAGTTCCGGGAGGGCCTTTAAAAACAAAGTTTGTGGGGATGTACTCCTTGGGATCCATGCCTCGGAGTTTCATGGTTTGAGAGATACGTTGGTACTGCTCGAGCTTGGCGATGATCTCTTCGCATCCGATGACATCCTTGAATAGCTCTTTTAGGTTGGCGGTGGCTGACTTTCCGCGGTCAAATTCGGGATCGAAGTCTTGTGGCTCGAAGATCCAGGTCTTCGGGCGGTCAGGGACGGGTATCGATGACATTCTCTTTTGGTAGTTGATCTTCGCCTTGGTGATCAGATTCTCGACCTCACCGCCATTCCCAAAGTTCACGCGAGTGCTGGCTTTCTCAAGGACATCCATCGCGACCTTGATAGCTGGCTCCGTTGCTTCCAGCACGTGATCTTCAAGCTTCGATTTGAGGATGCTTTCAAGCTCTGCAAGGGTAAAGTTTTGAAACCAGAAAGCATCAGACATCGGAAATCTTCGACTGAGGCCTGGGTTGGAATTCTGTAGCATCTCGGACATTGCATCGTCGTATCCCAGAAGCAGAACACATCGATCCTCACCAGGCTCGCTCTGGATCTCACCAACAAGTGTATCCATGATACCTTGTCGGAAAGAGTCACTCTCATTTCCAGTACCATCAGCACCACCAGAATACATCATGTACGCTTCATCGAGGACGAAAACACTTCCCATGGCCGATCTCAGAGCAGCCCTGGTGTTGTTCTCCGAATCACCGATGTAACGCCCAATCAAGTCACTTGGGTTCTTGATGATGACATCTCCTTTGCTCAGGATGCCAATCTCTGCCAATAATTGCGCATACAGCTTCGCGACCATAGTTTTGCCAGTGCCTGGTGGACCGAGGAAGAGTCGATTGAGCGACACCTTGAGAGGCGGCTTCTCCTCCATCTCACGCTCATAGTTGGTTTTGACAAGCTCGAGCAGACCCAGTATGGACTCTTTGACGGTTTTCAGGCCTGTCAATCGCTGCATCTTTTTCCACGCTGGACTCTCCAGAACAGCATCAGATGGATTCGGTCCGATTATATCTTCCTTGGAGAACTTGTAGTCTTCCTCATCGACTAGGTCAATTTCGCTAGTGGTGTCGTCGTCTTCCTCTTTCCCAGATTCAGACCCACTATTAGACCCGCTTTCAGGCTTCGTGGCGTCTGTTGCAGGTTCATCTGGCTTCTCCTCGGGTGACTCCTTGACTTCTTCCGTCTGGTCCTTGTTTTGACCAAGGTCCACCTCGGCAGACACGTCTTTCTCCGGCGCTTGTCTGTCTGTGGTAGGCTTCTCGTCGGATGTCCCATCTGTGGAAGTTCCGGGATCGGTCTTGGTAACTGTGGCTTTCTCCGCTTCGGCAACATCAGCACTCTTTAGTTCAGGCGGAGTGTCGGTTCTGGGAAGATCGGCTTTTGTCCCTTCTTCCGCTGGAATGGCACATTCATCCTCGCCCTTCTTCTCGGAAGCTTCTAGTTTTTCTAAAGCCGCGGAATTGAGAGGATCGGCCGCTGTCGTCTCATTTGCCGGCATCGCAGCTCCACTCTCGTCTTTCTTCTCGGCGGCTTCCAGCATCCTCAATGCTTCGGCCTCAGCTGCAGCCTTCCCAGCTCGAGCTTTCGCAAGTCTTGCCGCTTGTCGATCCAGGATTTGTGACAACAGATTGTCGACTGATCTCGCGTTCGCAAATTGCGTTGATCCTCGGATTCGTCCCACTCGCTTCGCTGCGATCCTCATGTACAAGCCAGCTTTGCCGCCTTCAACTTCCGCTTTGCCATCGAGCTTCTTGTTCATGAAATGCCACAAGATCTCGCAAAGCTCATCGTCGGTGTAGTCTTTGAAACGTATGTGATACGGAAGAAGACCGCTGAGGTTCTTATCCCCGTGACCAAGAACATCCATCATCTTATCTTCCTTCCCGGCGAGGATGAAGACAACTTTTCCTTTTCGCGCATCGACCTGTTCCAGGAGGTAGTCTAAGACTCTGATACCGTAGTGATTGTCGTCCAAGAGATAGTGGGCATCGTCGATGAAAATGACGCCTCCCTTCCTGTCAGCGAGGTTCTCGATATAGAGCTTAGCTCTCGGAATGCCACCATCGGCGAGGTAGATGCCTGTCGTGTGCTTGACTTCTTCGCTGCCGATCACACCCAGTCCATGAAGGAGTTTGGCGTAATGACTTGCGAAGGTGGTTTTGCCTGTGAGTAAAATCAGTACTGCGCATCAAGCAAGGAGGGGTAACGTACCAGTTCCGGAATTTCCAATCAATACCGTCCCGTATCGCTCGCCTTTGATATCTATCCCTTGACGAGCCATCGTCTTCGCCTTCGCTAATAGATTCCGAACATGATCTTTGACATTGGCGAGTCCTACGAGTTCATTGATCTCTTTCATGGCCTCTTCTCGCTTCTCCTTCATCTCCTTCCTTCTCTTCTTTTCTTGCCTGGCCTTCCTCGTCGCCTTTTCTTCTTCGTCCGAAGGGTCGCAAGATGAACGGCTATATGCACTTGTTTGCTTCTTCTTCTTTTTCGACCTCTTGACCGAGGATGTATCCGAGCCGCTCTCACTTCCGCTGTCGTTCGACTCCACAGGAATGTTCCGAGGACAGTAAACATCAAGATCATGCACAACGCCTTCTGGACATATGCACTTCAGTCGATATGAAAGATTGTTATCACTATCATAAAAGACATCGATGCGCTGTTCTTGGTGATCGGTATTCCAGATGCTGTCTGTTAGCGGGTCTCGCTGGATTTGGAAACTTTGCTCGAATGTTGCAAGGTCCGAAATGATGCTGGAGGGGATACTCGCTTCTGTCCCGGTGTAACGCAGCTCGATTGAAATCCGGACACTTCTCAAGAGAGGTAAAAGATGGTCGAGAAAGATGAAATTGTGGTGTGGCAACATCTCCTGGGACGGTGACACGTTTTCTTCGGAAGCTGCCACGGTGGCAACATCGTCCAGGACTGTTTCTTCGATATCTTGTACAATTGGACTTCTCGTTTTCTTTCGAACTTGAATGATGGGGTCCTCTGGGATCTGAAAGCGACCAATTTGCAAGACAGGATTCGTGAGCAGGAGATCAGACAGCGGAAAGCTTCTATCGCTTGACCCCAGATAGGAATAGAGCCGAGCTTTTAGGTTCTTCTTTACGACGCTCCTGTTCCGTATGCCAGGTTGAGATATAGATTCTGGTTTCGGCCGCGGGGTAGATGAATCCTGGCCAGTACCCACTCGGAAGAGAACATCCTGAAGAATGAGGAGGTGCTGGAGAGCCTGTTTGATATCTTGTCCCAGCGCTGAAGTTTGCTGGGTAAAATTCGATTCGAGACTCGATTCGGTTTGTTGTAAAAAATGCTCATGAGTCTTTGCTGTGCTTTCCAAAGACCAAATCGCTTGCGAAAGTAGATGCTGAGACAGCTCGAGGTCGCTGCCTGAACACTGCAGGCAGCACGGCACGTGACTGAGCATTTTCGTTTGTTTTTGTCGCGATTTCTTCGACGACCTTCAATCTTCCTCCTCAAGATGAATACGACAGAAACGAAACTCGACCGCGAAGAAGGACAGAAAATATCGAGAGCGCATACTGAGGTACTCGAGTACATATGAGGCTGTCATCCGGGGAACCAGGATACTCGGTGAGGCTTTCCAGCGTTTCGCCTTTTGATGGGATGGGCCACTGACAGAGTCATAGGTGGGACTCACTCCTGCATGACAACAGGCTGCAAAGCCACTGGGTATGCATGGCCAGCGCGACATGCGGGAGGCTGCGTCTCAAGACGCGGACTTCCGCACCAGAACGGAGAAAGATGCTGCGGTTGTGGCAGTTCTCGAGCGAGGTGTTGAGGTTGCTGACGGCGGAGCCTGCACTAGCAAGGTTTTCGAAGCGCCACTGGAGGCTGAAATGGCCCCCCAACTTGCCCTTCTCTGCTTTCTCTATGGACCGACCAAAAAGTTTGGCCTGTCCACTGCGTTTGTTTTCATGCATGAAGCATGTGAACCAAAGTGGCAAGGAAAGTGCGACGGGAACGAGCTTGACGAGATTGCCGTCCAAGTGGGCAGAATGCACGTGATACGTGGGACATCTCGGAGTCGTCTTGCTCCTGGGAGAGACCCGGGAGAGGTTCCAGGGCGATCTTGTGCTTGAGATTGAGTCTCGCTCTTTTCAAATTTTGTATCTGTCAATTGAGATCGAGCGGCGTTGATGTTGGTTGATGCGAATCGAGAAGTGGCGTTCCCGGCGGCAAGATGAGTGGCAACTGCTTACCTGCCGAATGTTGGATGTCTTTCGATGAATGTTTCAAAGTGGTATAATTGGTGTTCAATGAATATCGTGAATCGCATGCTGAGTTTCTTGATTATTTGTCTTTCATTAGTTGCTGGACCCGAGTTGTATGAAAACCATTAACACAGCCGAGTAGGCAGCAGTAGCCGCCAGTGCATCAAAAACTCGCGCAGTGGTGGCGACAGCTACCAGAAGAAAGAAAACAACAATGAACCCAGTGATAGCCCCGAGTCTTGCACTTGGACGATCATGATTGATCTGTTCCAATATCCACAGTGGTGCAATCAACATACCCAGACCAACAACGGCAATCACGCTTGATGAGCAGTAATCTACTCGTTTGTCGTTCTGCCATATAGTCGGTTTCAACGCGCCTGTCTCCCCAGGTTTGATGCCCCTTATGTCCTTGTAGTCCTCGATGTCTTTGCACTTCCGCTCAAAGCAAGTTCTAAGAAGTGGTATTCTCAAAATCAAGCTTCGCTCGAGCACTTTGCGGAACCAGGACAGCTTTTTCGGCAACACGGGAATTAGATCGTGCCTGCGATTGATGAAGGCGGCTTCATCCTTGTTGATTGCTTGCTTTTCGGGATCTAGTTGGTCCATGCCTAGCCAGTTTCGTACATTATCGATATCTTCTGAGCGAGTGCCCGGCCGGGACATGAGTTGAGAGTATTCGTTGATGAACTCGTCTGGCATGTGTCAGATTTGGGCACTCGCTCTTATGAAGGTTGACCTACTGTAATACTTCAGCTTCTCGCAGATTTTCTTGATATGGCCTCCTCGCTCGCTCCAAGGATCATTCCTGAAAGAGCCATTGTCGACCACTTTTGGTACGGCTTTGCGACTGTACGCCTTATCCATCGAGTCCAGTTCCTCCTCCATTCGAACTATCTCATCCTGCAACGACAGAACAACGCGCGCCTGCAAAGCTCCAAATCGGCGCACAATGAAGAATGACTGATCAGAAGCGATCCATTTCGAAAAGACTCTATACCCAATATACTTCCAGGGCGCCTTGAGCACATCCTTGTCTGTGTAATCGGGGTAGGATTCTTTCATTAACGAGTCGCTGGAATCAGAGCTTGGAGTTGAGGGCGACCCTTGAGTGTCAGCTGTGTCTGGTCTCAGCAAACCCTGCGACTGCGTGGGAGTTGTGGGAGTTTGAGTCGACATCTTCAACTAGCGTTAGGATTGCGATCTTCTGCGTTCGTTTGAAACTGCTGTGGTATCAGGGAAGAGAAGGGGCCTTGCCGAAAGGCTCCCGAGCAAGAGGCCAAGCGGCTGCTTTCTTTATGGCCAGAAAAACATGGTGGGGAGCGACTTCATGCATTCATCCAGCTGCATGTCCCGATTGAGCGTCTCAGGTCACCTCGTGCGCCTCAGGCTCCTATCATCTACCGCCAGTTCGACTCGAGGCGGCAGCCCGCATGCGTTCCTCCGTTCATCGCTTCTGATTTGTGACAACACCGACCAGACCTCCAATCATTCGATTTCGTGGTTACAATATGCTGAGCCACTATGCAGCATAGCAGCACTGGTGCTGTGCACCCACGCCACGTCTTTCGACGTGGAATCAGGCAACGGCAGAAATCCCGCGTTCTGCTCTCGTTGTTATCAATATCAAACACCCATACTCACCCAGAACACTCTCTGCAGTGCTGCCAATAAAGTCAACTCGACCATCATGCCTATCGTTCCAGCATCCGAACCAGAATCAGACGAGCTCGAATATGGCGCCATCAGGCCGATTGTGCAAGATCGCGACACGGACAACATCAAAGAGCAACTCCAGAAGATCGAAACTGACCGTCTCGCGGCTCTCAAACGGAAATCAATAATGCCGCCGGCTGTAGAAAGATTCACGCATCCCACGTTCGATGACGACCACGGTTGTTGGAAAATTCAGTCATTGAAGGACCCTAGAACCTTGAAAATCTGGGACGAGAAGAAGGGAGAATGGAGGGAGAGATTTGATAAGAGTAGTATGTACACTCTGAGATGTGGAAATGTTTTGCCGGACTTCAAGGCTGATTGGAGAAGGGCCCACCTATACTAGTGGGGTGGCGCCTTTTGGTGAAGGGGACAGACAAGAGTCGTGGCTTCAGTCTATGAGTAGGAGGGCGAGTGTCTGGTTTGGTATCAAGAAGGGAAGATAGCTCCACTCAGCGGCGCTGCTGGCTGGCCCCGGTTAATACGAGCAGAAAAGAAAAATGATTCGGCGTTACGTGCCAAGGCACATGAAATCAGAAGTGCTTTGGCGGGTGGAGAGTTTTATGCCATCATCACTGCTGCCTTTTCGTCTTCTCGTTTCTAATCTTGAATTGTGGTCTTCTCTGCTCTCATAAAGTCGAAATTTACGGCTCCGCAGATTTTGCCAAAGCCAAGGCAAGCGCCACAATCCCATGTACAATATCTGCGTCAAACCTTGAAGATCTGACCCATTTCACATTCTCTCGGGCGGCTTCATCTTTATCGATCATGCTCTCACGGGACCCGTTAGATTATATGAGTTTTCTCGAGTTATTACGTTGCTTGGGAAATTATCGCGTGCGTATCGAATTCTGTTCGTTCACGATGTAGCCACACAAGTGCCCGGGGCCATTTTGGAATGGCAGTTTTTCATTCGAGTCGACAAACTTTGAATGGCAGCATTGAGAGCTGCGGATGTAAATCCTATCTTCTATTTAATACTGCTCCTATTATTGTACTATTCAAGTTCTGTAATAATATGTCCACGTCACCGATATGCAACTCTACAAACTCACCGTCCTTCTTATTTTATGTCCAGAAATATCGTTCGATCAATACTTAAGCATTCGCAACTTTGAAGCCACCGGGCATCAATTTGGTAAATACCATGGTGGGATCGTATTTGGATCGAATAGCCTTCAAGCGAGCCAGGTTCTCAGGAGGGTACGACTGGAAAACAGCTTGATTCTCCGATGCATCGCTGAGGTAGAGATAGGCCGAAGTTGCTTTGATGACTTCCAACTTTGCGTTTATCTCTGCGTTGACGGAACTCTTGAAGTGTTCAAGAATCGCATCATCTTCAGCGCGACTCCAGCTGATGCTTTGTTCGGTCCAGAATGTTGGAATTTCCACCGGTCTTTGAGGGTAACCAATTCCCTAATTGGAAGCTGTGAGAAATGTTTTCGTCATCGCATTGAACGCGAGACCGATGAAAAGATCAGTGACGTTTGCAAGTTGAGCTTCCACTCCGGCGAAGAGAGTGTCGTGCACAATGTTCAAAGCTTCTTTGCTGGCCAGGAAAGGGAGGACTTCAAACGAATGTCGAATTCCCTAGGACTGGCCTCCCCTCTGAAATGACCGACGGACGAGCTTGCTGTACTGACCCTGCGACATCGGGCTCAGAGTGTTAATGTCGGTAGGTGTAAGTGTTGCCCCTAAGAAATCCCCCAACACTTCTGGCTTCGTGTGGTTTCCGTTGTAAAAGAGAGTTAAGGTGCATACGGGCGACTGGTACAGTAGCCGGATCCAAAGCGAGCAACTGGAATTATTGCAGCTTTCGTATCTTTGTGAACCTGCATGACAAAGTTGTATATGCTGTCGATCCACTGCTTCTTGACCATAGTTCCATTTCCGTATGTTGCATCGGTGAGCATCGTATTTGGTGCGTCGATGGGTTTTAGATCAAACCTAGTGACAATGCAAAAGGAGTTTTCATCACCTCGTAAAGCCCAGTAGAGGCCAGAGTAACGATTTCTTTCGGTTGTCGTAACCACACGCCCGTTTGCCAGAACACACTTTCTTCTGTTAGGCTTAAAGCAGGCTTGGCTTTAATACCGGATCGCAGGAATCGTTTGGAATCGCGATTATTGATTTAAAATTATATTATTTCTCTACTTTATTATTTTATATAAATTTTAAACCTAATATTAATACATATTAATAATTGTTATAATCTGGATTAAATAGATATTTGAAATATCTAAAATTAAAAATTATAATATTTTGATTTTCTAATTTTTATAATCGCAATAAATTAATCGCTAATTCTTTAGTGTATAATCCCTAATTCTTAGGCAGTTACTCGCTAAATTTATAGGGATAAGACCCTATAAATTAACGATAAGAATCGCGATTCCAAACGATTCTTGCGATCCGGTATTAAAGCCAAGCTTGGCTTGAAGGGTGGTAAAGGATGAAGGGTCATACCTCATATGCCCGAATATATCCATTGGACGAGGCAAAGCCATACTCGTTTCCATAGAATGAGATACCTCCTCCGAGAAGAAGTCCAGGAACACCAATGGGACCAAGACGTCCGCCAAGAACTGACAGACCTGTTCCATCCAAGTACTCATATACTTTGCCCCATGTGTTGCCAGGCCCTGGAGATACGGTTTGCCTGTCTGCTAAAAGTCGGAGCTGGATGAGGTTCGTGCTAGAGAGTAGAACCCCGCTCGAATTGATGTTCGCAGCAGTGCTGATAGGCATATGTCCCCCTCCTCGCATGGCAAATTTTGTGCGGAGCGTCGCGAGGGTGCTAATCGCTACTGACATCTGTGCTGAAGTAGATGGCGCGAAGACGCAAGCAGGATCTAAGCATGCTGAAGTATCCCAGGACACTAGAAATGTCAGCCATATCCAGACATAACTAGTGAAGGCCTGTGACTTCGGAACAAAACTTACACTGGGTTTCGTTTACATATCCAGCATCTACGGGCAACAACTTGTTGTTTGGATAGATGGCTTTGAGGATGCTGCAAGCTGCGGTAGGCGGTAAATTATACGGGAATTCGACTTGTGAAGCTGCAACCGAAGTCAGAACTACAGCAACGCAAAGTAGGAGTGAATGCATGGCTAAAACAGTTGGTCGTTGAAATTTTGAGAAGTTTGCAAACGAAAAAGGGAACGGGAAACCACGGCTTTCTCGTCGGAGTCAAATCAAAGGTAAGTAGCTTTATATACTTTCTTGAACCAGAAATCAAAATTAAAAGCACACCTGCAGAACCGATCTTTCTTCATTTGTCGACAGGGGACATAGGTCAACGAGATCTTCCACCGATGATGCGTTTCCCCATCTACCAAGGATAACAAGCGATCCCTTTCTCGAATTCTTTCGCTGTTCCTAGGAGATAGAAAGAAAAAGATTCGACTCACGAACACGAGTACGCTTTTTTTGTATTTGGCGTTAGAATGTACCCTGCTCACTGAGCATCTTGGCAGGCTGCAAGGTTCTTATTAGTCTTGGCTCTCGTCGAGAGCCGTGCAGGAGGCGAGGTGTACGAGAGGACTGCGGCAGGCGAGTCCGACAAGCGAGTATAGATAGTTAGCGATTGGTGGACGAAGATTTCAAGGGGGAATTCTCTCCCCAGCTTATTTCAATCATCTACTTGAATGACATCGACATATACATGTACGACTTGCCGCGGCGATATATGTCATTGCGAGTACGTCAAATAACGAGTATTCATATGTGCTGGAAACTGGAATCACATAAGGGCATCTAAGGTTGGGATAGAGTTCGAACCTAGCAATTTAGCGCGATGTCTTCTGGCGACAAGGTGCAACTCTCCATGTGGAACCATACATCATTCATATCGTACAGTCTCCCAGATGAACTCCAACTCATAGTCCGAGACATATTTCTCTTTGTACAGATCTCTCCACCGCCTGACCTCGTCACTCACGTTCTCTGCAGCCCTCCTCATCCCAGGCAATTTCCTCTCATCTTCAGCCACGATCTTGCTTCGATATTGAATCGCTTCTATGGTCTCATCCCTCGTTCTGCCATTGTAGGCTTTCCTTCTTGGGTCGTAAAGGTCGGTCCTCACGTCTGGATCTAGCGAATGTAACGTCTCTAGATCATCTTTCCAGCTTTGGATAGCATCGAGGTTATCTTGGTGGCGCTTCTCGGATTCCCGAAGCTGTCTGATGGGCTCTGCGGCACGCCATTTGCTTCGATTTTCCTGGTCCCATGCAATGCGTGCCCTCTCGAAGGCCTTACCGTCGAACTTGTTCGGCCAGCCGTGGGCGATGTAGAGTTCTCGGTAGGCATCACGAGGATATGCAACCTATGTCATTGTCAATGTCCACCCATGGCAGTTGACGAGGACTGCTTACCATTCTGTCCTGCTCAAGAAAGCCAGGTACCCATTCGAGGCTCCTGAAGCGCTCAATGTAGTCCCTCAGTGCTTCAGTAGCCGGCCTGGAAGCATACATCTCGATCTTGGCCCTCGTATCGATATTCATGGACTCACTCGCTCCAGGAGCTAGGCGGCCACGAGTCTCAGGGTCAATACTACCTCGGTCCTCGATGCTGCCGCGAAAGTCATCATGCTCCTGTGCCACAACAGCACCCGCACCCACAGTGAACAAATTTCCTACAGCAGACGTCAGCTTCAAATTCGAGATACTAAAATATTCCTGTCTACTCACTTGTCTTCAGGTCTAGAATCATGGTCCCACCCCTCGGAGTACTATCATTCGGATGATGCACATTGATCCTATCAATCCCCGTGAGCGCCATCTGCCACGGCTTCAAAATTGTCATCCTCGGATTTGTCAAGACTCCGTCCCCTTCTTCAAGCATAACATCAATATCTTCCTTGTAGATCATGTCGCTATACCATGGATCACGACTTCGAATCAGTACACCAGGATCTCTCATATCCGCAAATGCGGTTGAAAGCAGAAGTTCGTTGTTGTATCTCCAGGCTCGCCAGTTGGTGGCTGACATGATCGGTTCGTTCCGGAACCCATACATCGGTCCTAGTGTCTTTTTTACATACGGTAGGATTTGGAGGAATTTGATGGCTACTGGAGAGAGTTTCAAGGTAGTCGTCGTCAACGTGGCGTTTGTAGCGGCAGAAGAGGAGTGCGGAGGGTATGCGATTGAGTTTGGCTTCAGGTATCGCATTTTCTCAAGCAGATTGTATAGTTCTGTCATCAAATCGGCGATTCCGAGCATCCATTTCTCGTCAGGAGTAAGGATTGGATGTCGCCAGGAGCGAAGGCGAGCTGGAGCATTTGTGTAAAAGAGGTACATGACCAGGCACGTGATGAGAAGAGTTTTGAAGCGTGGTCGACGCGATCGAGGAAGAAGAGGAGTTGATCTCAGCAGTAGAATGGGCGGGTCGCTCTTGCCCTTCATTGTGGCTTGAAGTGCAGTGTCATGATATCGACAACATTGATGAAACGATGAAGAGAAGAGTCTTCATCGTCGTCGTGATGCTGTATCAATATTGCCGAGTGGTGCTAGTGGTTACACCCACAAGTGGGTTTGGCTACAGCCACAGGCCTGTGGCTGTAGCCGAGGACCTATATTTATAACCGGAATCAAAGTAAATCCAAGCGCCATAAGTAGTCGGACCGAGCCCCTCACTTTTGAGGATATGCTTTCTAAAGCCGCGTAAAAAAAAGGGGGCACATAATAAAAGTATATAGATTATAAATAATAGTTTCTAATATTTTATAATAATTTTCAAATATGAAATTTTAAACTTTAATTGATTAAAACGTTTAAAATATTTTTAGTATTTAATAAGAGATTACATAAAATAAAACTTTAATTTTTATATATTCCTCCCAATAACCCGATAAAGAATATATCTTCAAAAATAATTTTCGGTATTTTAATCTCGGGTTTAGCTCGCAATCGGCAAGCTCTCGGGAGGCTCGGAAGCCGGAGAAAGCGATAAAAACCTCTAATCAAAGCAGCCAGATCTTACATTACTTAGCTGGCTAACCCGATAGGTACTTGGTTATAGCCACAAGCCTGTGGTTGTAGCCAGAAGCACCTGTGGCTATAACCGCCGCCTAGCTAAGTCACGTACCTAGTTATATAATAATTCGCTCTGATAAGAGGATCCTAACCATACGATTCCGATTATATGCTTCTATGTAGTACCATCAATCCTAACTACATTCGCCACCCCCTAAATAAGTACTCGTCCCGAGCACAAAGCAGGACCATACGTATCAAATCAACCGTCCTCATGTCCATAATCCAGCCTTACCTTCGTGCGATCCTCTGTCTTCGCCCAGCACCAGCTCCTCCAAAGATTATTTAATCTCAAAAGAGTTCCCTGCCCCATACTGTGCGTTCCCCGGCTGTACCAACCATAATGCCGTGGGGTAATGCTTCGGCATCTTGTGCCCAACGTTCTCGCTGCATCTTTATCGCAGGTACCAACATCAGAGCCCGTCGAATACCCATTTTACGTCCAATCTCCTCTAGCAGCTTGATAACCCAGCCATGCAAGTCCCCAGGCACGCCAAATGAGCTTCCTGCAACTGCCACAGCAAATAAAAGCAAAAAGAGACCAGATGTAGCAGGGACCAATCTAATCTTTGATATCGGGATAGTGTGACAATAGAGTTGACCGGAAACGCTAACGCAGATTTCTGAGGCCATTTGGGAAATTATTGCAAAGGATTTCGTCCGCTGTATATTATATTCAAGCGGGCGTGACGCGATTTTTCCAATATATATTACCAGAATTTCATTCACGAGGATGCGCGACCACCGATAGTGATCCAACATTCTGCCAATCCAGATGTCGCGGTATATATAGTATTGCCCGTTGAACATCCCGGATTTGGTTTCTCTTGACGATGCGGTGCCATATCCCCAGTGTCCAGGAAGCTTTGCTTCCCACTCTTCTAATTCTGCTTCGCACAGTAGAGCTTTCCGAACAATGATATCGGCGTTAGGAGTGTGTACTGCTTTGATGGATGCGTGTAGCTCGACAAATCGACCGACAATCCCAACAAGAGATGCTGCCGGGTAGTCTGCGGGACACTGGGAGTCTCGACAATATCGAGACCATTCAGAAAAGCTCGCTGGAACATTCTGCCCGCTTTGAAGGTATCGAATAAACTGCATAAGTCATACGTCAGAATGATATTTTCGGTAACCATGGAACACTAAAACATACAACTGAGAAGCAAAAATGTAGTTGCATTCGAAAACCTGGCCGGCGAGGAGGCTGTTTTGAAGCTATCGCTCTCAGTAACGCTACTGCACCATCAACATGTAGGCCCCATGCCTTCCGAGACTGTGAAGTACAATTAACTACCTGTAGATGTTTATCAGCTTGAATCAAAACTTCGAATTGACCAGGGACGCACTTCAAATAGAGCCAGCATTATCACCGCTCTGAATGTGTCATCCAGATCAGCACTGACAGGTTCTTGAAGGGCTGCCCCGACATTCCTTATCGTTGCTGTGTATTTGCGCCGTGCAATCATCATAAGGTCTTGATTGTTAGTCACATTGGAGAGGCCTGCCAGACCTACACAGGACACTGCGTCGATGGATGCTTTGCTGGTAAACAGAGGGGATAAAGAGGCACTTGATTGAACCGCTGCGAAGGGCGAAATAACAGCCACATAGCAGGTGAGGAAAGTGATGCCCAAATCTTCTAAGTTCGTCGAGGAGAAGAGAGAATGAAGTGAGAACCCCCCTAAGGTTAAAGACTGGAATTCCGTCCCGAAAGTCTCAGTTGAAACAGAACATTGGGCATTACGAGGCGTCTCGACATCATTGGAAGGCACAAGAGCAGAAACATCAAAGCTCTCCTTTGATCTCTCTTCGTTTTGATGAGTTTCGCGACACCTACGTGGAATTTCAATACCACGTGCCTTTTTTATGACCTTCGCGGTCTCGTCGCGAAACGAGAGGGACAACTGGTCCCGGTATCCAGGACAGATTTTGCCGGCTCTCAAACACTGCGTACATGCGGGTTCGACTAGGTTGCACTAGAAGCGAATTAAAATTAGGAGACACCTTCAAACTAAAGGACTGCTAGGCACATCAGTACGCTGCTTTTCAATGACGTACCCTGATTCTTCTCAGCCGACAATTAGAGCAAGCCCTGCTAACTCTCCTGCAGTGTACCATAGCGGGCTTCGCTGTAGCTTAGAATATCGTGATAGCAGAAGAGGTATCGGATCTCCGGAAAGAATAATCTGCAGGAAGAAAGTGAAAATTAACGTTCCAAAACAGGTGTTCTTGTCGTGGAGAATACACCGGTAGAGTGTCGCCCTGACATCCAAATAAGCAACAGTGAATGAATACCTTATAGCCTAGCGCTTTGGTCAAAGCTCTGAAGGCCACGAATCCGCCCAAGGTGGCTGCCACAAGCGGGGAGACTAGTCTGAAAGCGGCAACTCAATCGTGTTTTGGTCAAAGCTGCCACGAATCCGCCAAAGGCGGCCTCCATAAGCGGGGAAACTAGCCTGAAAGCGGCAACCCAATCGTGTTTAAGGTTAATGATCAGCCTTTCATTCTGAGCACGTTCCTCTTCCTGATTTGAATTCTCAGCCCCAGTGCAAAAAGCTACGAAGCGTGGGTTTGATTCTCGCACTGTATCCTGGGCCGGGACTTGAGTCACCTTGTCCACGTAATGACCACTCACTGCATTCAAGCACGAATACGGCCCGGTACCCCTTGCTAAGTTCGCGACCGCCCGGACCGCAGACAGATCATTCTACTGTAATAAAAAAGCTTCGGGGAAACAGCCGAGGATAGCGGATCTTCTGATCTTGGGGTCCACTGGAACAAGATCTCCAGTTCAGTCGATCCCATTTAGATACGCAACTTCCATTTTCCACAAAGTTAATAACGGTCTTATCTCCGACAATGCATTTGAGCTAGGATGTTATCTCATTGGTTCATATACGCCCGTGTTAAGGAGGAACCGATAAAGAGAGCCAATTTTAGTCGCAGGGCTCTATTCCCCTAAAGGACAAGTTATTTGAGGCGAGCCTCGTATAATGGCGCGAGATGTACGTCTCTCTTCAAGTGGCAAGTACGAATTTCAATCTAACTGGCCCCGCCGATCGTAGCCAGCAATCATCGCAGTTGGCATTTCGGATGCAACTTCTGATAGACTGGAATTGAAATCTCCTTTGAGCGATCTCTATGTCTCTGCTATTGCCTAATTTGGTGTTAGCACTTGACAATGATCCACTGTAAGGATGTGAATGCACTTTGGATGACGAATCCCATGAGGGTAGGTCACCATTTCCAGAACGATATTTTAACTTTGTTGAGTCGAGGTCCGTACAAGGTAGCGAGAAAAGGGGAAGTTATTAGGTACATAAAGCCATCGCCCTAAGAAACTTGTGTTTGCTCAACCAGCTTAATCAACGACTCTTCACAATCGCTATAACCCGTCTTTTCTCAAAAGTCTTCTGGGATTTTTTTTTTTTGCCACACAGGCTCCTCTACCCCGCTGTTACTCAGTTTTCTTAGTTCAACATGTTCGCCAGAATAGTCCTGTCGCTACTGACGGTCGTCGCTGTAGTGAAGACTGCAGCTGTTTTTCCACCCCAATTCAACACTCGTTCATCCAACTGTACCACTGTGGAGGTTCGCAAAGAATGGCGAAACCTCACGAGTGCTGAGCAAGTTGCCTACCTGGATGCCGAGATCTGTCTCATGAACCTACCGGCTCAGACTGGGCTTGCAGCAGTAACAAGTCGGTATAGCGATTTGGAAGCCCTCCACCAAAACCTCACTACTATCATTCACGACGTCGGCCAGTTCCTCCCGTGGCACCGCTATTTCGTCCATGTCCACCACGAGATTCTCAAGACCCAGTGCAACTATGGTGGACCTGTTCCGTAAGAGGTTATGCTGTCTCCAATAATATCTACATGCTAACAACATGCATAGTTGGTGGGATGAACGGATTGATTCCGGCCATTTTGAGAACTCCACCATTTTCTCTCCTAATACCTTTGGTTCTCTTGGAGCATCATCTTGTGTAACCGATGGGGTAAGATCCCCTTGGGCTGTATACGTTTGGATCATTATAACTAATACGGGATTAAAACTATAGTACTTTGCAAATACTACGTTATATATTGGCCCCGGCACTGAGGAAACAGAGCACTGCTTATCACGCAATGTCAATGATAATGATAGTGCCAAAACCAGTAGTACCTATGTTGACAACTGCAACGCATATTCCAACTATACTTCTATGTGGGAATGTGTAGTTGCAGGGTAAGATTACTATCCCCAATGAAGTGATCACAGAGACTGATATTTATCTTAGTCCCCATGCTGGTGGCCATTTAGGAGTTGGTGGCGTTATGTCCAACATGGACAGCTCTGTTGGCGACCCAAGCTTTTTCCTCCACCACGGCTTCATTGACCGTAATTGGTGGACATGGCAAAACATTGATCCCGCAAACAACTTGTACCAAATCAGCGGATACACAACTATC
>FJOG01000056.1:128193-140454 GCA_900073065.1 Phialocephala subalpina | reverse complement strand
AATTAAAAGTTTTTTATATATAAATTTATAAAATAAAACTCAAAATATTATTATTTTAACGTTTTAAAACTTTATAATCTAAAATAAAATAATTTTTTCGATTAATTAAATAGCGAATTTTCGATTAATTAAATTATAAATTAGAAATATAATTATTTTTATTTTTATATTTTACAAATTAAAAATAAAATTAATTATAAAAAATTAATTTAATATATATAATATGGAATTTTATTTTAAAAAAAATTAAAAAAATTTCTTTTAAAATATTATAATTTTTAGTTTTTAATTTTTGAATTCGAAATTTGAAATAAATTTTAATTTTCTATTTATTCGAATTTTTATATTCTAATTATATAATTTTTAATAAATAAAAATTTAAAATCCTTTTTATTTTATATTATATTAAATAATTAATAAAATTTAAACAAAAGAATTTCGAATTGAAATTTGATTTCTTAAAAATTCAATTAATAATATCAAATTTAAAAAATATATATAATAATATTTTATAATAAAAATTATTAAAATATAATAATATATAATATAAAATATAAATAATTTTCTTTAATTAATATAAATTATTTTATTATTTTTATTTTATATAATATTATTTTTTCAAATTTCTAAAAATTATTTTATTTAAAATCGATTCTTAATTATAAAAATTAATATTTTATTATTATAATAATAATTATTACCAAGTTTAAATAATTAATTAATAAAAATAATCAAATTAATTTTAAAATATTCATGGATTCTCGATTATTTCTAAAATATCAACAAATGATAACCTTATAATGCAATACAATTGTATCTCGTATACACGTTTATCTGAAACTAGAGGCAGTATAACTCCAAATCTAGATTCACCCCTTCTCATAAAATGTCCATGTCCGATTGACTGGGAGATCTCAGAGCCGCATGTGACGATAGGGAGCCCAAATTGACTCCAGCGCAAGAGTCGGCCACCCAAAAGGCAAAGAAGAAGGTGAGGGGAGCCAAAACTTGCCTTCAGATACTTCCGAGCATAGGGGCACGTATTTGACCTGATCCCACCTATTCTTACGCTAATCCCTCTACCTTATCTCTGCACCCTGCCCCGCCACTTGGGGTCAGCTTACGTTTGGCTACCGAGGTGCACTCTTCGTGTGAGATGCCAAATAGATCTGATTATAGATTTAAGAAAGGGGGAAGCTAAAACTAAATACAAAATAAGAACCCACAAAATGACCCACTCATCTGATACTTCGCTTCTTTTGCTTCGTGCCTATACTCTCGGAAACAATAGGGGTGGGAGAAACACCAAAAGAGAAGTCAAGAAATCCGAAATCAAGTCGATGATTGACAACATGAGCAGAAGCTAACAACATCAACAAGATGCCCTGAATATAATGAGGCGGAATGTAGATTCCAAGAAGGGCCAGAAGCTTCTCTGCCTCGGATGCCCTAAGAGAATGCCCAAAAGAAAAGAGTACTTTAGAGTTGTTTATGCAGAAAATGTGATTGGTGACTGACTGTGGATTCTTTGTTGGTTGGTAGAGTTGATCTGATGCGTTCTTAAATACCATTCGAAATTGAGTATGAACACATTAGGGTTCTCTGGCGGGTTTAGAGACCCGATCAGGTATGATATCAGTATTACTTGAAATTCAGGAGGCTTGGAGGTATAAAAAATACCATACCATCATAGCATTCTCCAAAGCAACAATGCCCTAAAGAATACCGTGGCAATTTGCGAGGACGGGAATACGAAGATGAAAGACATCTTCTAAGGAGGCTTGTATCTTTCAGAGAGGTATAGTAATCTCTCTCTTTTGGGAAAGCATACTGACCGAAGGGAAGAGTTTGAGGTTCAAACTTCAAATTAAAATACGATGTGGGGCTTCAAAGTTGATACTGCTTTTGAATTAACAGCAAAAGACGAGCGACTCACAGTTTGTGGATCTCAAATACGCAGGCTCCCAAGCCAACACAACCAAGGTAAAGATTCAGGTCGACGACCTGTAGTGACCGCAGAGGCCAGTAACCCGACAACCTGTCAATAGATATTTCATCGAGAAAGCTATCCCTCCACATGAAACGTATTAAAGAGGGAAGGGGGAGGGGGGGCTTAGAGTTTTTGACCTGAAGAGACCGGGATAGAACATGAGGAGGGATATTTATGCCTCCGCCTGCTGTACCTTTCAGACGACTTCTTCTGAGAAGCAGTCACAACCTAGACGTCGCTTTTGAAATAATTCACTTCCCGCAACTCAGCTCTGATTCTCTCTCTACGCTCATGTGAACTCCAATCCATTTCACACTATAAAAGCAGAATAAAAGTAGAATACAACCCGAGGAGCGCACGCGACTTGTCCGAAAGTTTAACAATCAGAGTAAGATAACTTTGGTGTTATGATTCTAACCTGAATTCAATCCGGGCTGCCTGTATCTTTGAGACAAGACTGGATAGTGGATTCAGAAGAAATTGACATGAAAGTGAACTTTAGATTCTTAGATGTGACCGAGTATCTAGGGAATAAATGACAACAAATACGAGATCGGTAACGACAAGGAAAAATTTGAAACGAGGTCGAGGAGCCTTTGAAAGCCGAGGATTGTCTAGCAAGCGCATGCCGTTCAGGCGTTCCTCATGACTCAGATCATACGGGAGTATCTCCAGCTGCTCTCGGCTCTGAGCTGGCTCATGCCCTTGCTGCCTACTACTGCGTCGCTCCTTAGTTGACTCGAGACGTTGGTAGATCTCTTATATACTCTGCGAAATCTCGATTCGAAATGATGGCCTCTTAATTTTTAACTTTGAGAAGAGAGGAGCGAGGAGGGGATGACTGAATTTCCGAGAGTCTGAGTTCAAGCGTGAGCCTCAAACTGAATTCAATGTGACGCGAGAAGAGCAAGCACAGTTCGCGGTGTGTCGACGGGAATAATATTCTTCTGTCTTGATAATACTTGAAGAAGAAGATGTCGAGATTGGAGTGCGACTTGTGCAGATCGAGGAGGACATCTTGATGTATACAAGAACGCAATCGTGAGTTGGGGGGCAAGGACCGCTGTTCCAATGTAGACAAGCCTACCTCCGTACATGGTAGTCAAACTTGAAGGATAAAAACATACCCGAGTTGAAAAGCCACATAATAATGTGAAATTCAAGACACCAACCAAAAGCGGAAAGCAAGGCGAGATCATGATCGCCACATCCCACCCTCAATTCCATCCTCCTCCCCCTCATCCCACCTTTTCAACCCCATGTCACTATTCCAAGAACTCGGGACCGAGCCTCACCGCGCACGCGTTCAAGATGTCACCCACCAAGCCTTTATCATCGTGCTCAGGTCCTGCATGATAAATTGACAGTTTCTCCAATGAAACACCCTCAGTGTCAAGAGCGGAAAATTATCGGCCCCGCGGCCACGCAAGCGATCGAAGCCCCTTTTCCGGATCCGGCTAGCGGCGGGGCGGAGATCAATCTGGGCGGGTTGTTGGTGACATCTTGGGGAGCGAGTGACAGGCTGCATCTGCATGGATGAGTTGATACTGATGTGGAGAGGGTGTATTTTTACTGTATTTCGAAACTGTGAAAGGGAAAGTAAAACGACACGGAAAATATGGACGGGACAGGGAAGGGGTTTCATGTGACTATGCACTTTTGGAGAAGTATTTAATTGACGTGACGAGGAGTTTTGCAGGTGCAGAACCTAATTGATTGGAAGATATATCATAAAGCCTGATTGTGTGGAAAGCTCATCGAGTCTACTGGAACTCTAATGTCGCAAGGGTTCGGATGTAAGACGGGCTCAGATTCGTGACATGACGCGAGAGTGCTGCCCAAGAAAATCCTGAAGAAGAGCAAATTATGGATGATGCAATGAGTTCTTGAGAGCTGCTGATTAAGTCTATTGTGGTGTCTGTGAGAGTTTTGTTGAATTCTGAATATGCGCGACTTTGTGCATTGTCCAAGTCCGGACGAAGGCGTGGAAGGTGGAGTAGTGAACACGAGGTTGTGAATTTGAAGACTACTTCTACCGAATTGATGTTAAGTCATAATATGGCTTGGATAATCGCTGACCGAAAGTAAACCGAAGCCTTGAATAATCTACAAGTTGCCATTCAAGAAAAGAGAATTGTGCGTGAAGCTGGTGGTGGCACATGCAATAGTACGTCTGCTGGTCGAGGATGACCATCGCCGAAGTACTTTTCTTCAATTTTTATTATCCTGGACAGGTATGCCAGTAAGAGGAAGTGATGATGGGAAATTTCTGGTGAACGATAGGTTCTTTGGTAAGGATGGTGGTTGAGAGACGGTGCAGCATGCTCCGACTTCGTGCCAGCACATCGCATTGCCTCCACTTCTTCGACATCGTCTTGAACTCGAACAGATAACCCTAACTGAAAACAACATTCAGAGGAGAAGATGATCAACATTTACGAGCTGGCCACTTGGTTCTCGCCGCAGCATCGAAGGAGTGAAGCTCCGAAATTAAGTTGCTGCCTGCTGTGAGGGGCGCGCTTAAAAGACCTCGTGAAGGAATGCATATGCGACGATCTCTTGCTGTGCCGCTGTTTGATCCTATGAATCGAATTGGGCTGTTTAGCAGAGATCGATTATTGGCTGATACAGGACGAGATGTGCTGTCTTGCTGGAGACGGTGTCTTTGGGGTGGGGACTGGACGAATTCATCGAGCTGTTTTGACAACTGGCGTCGGCCGACACACTTGACTTGATGAAGAGGTGCGAAGGAAAGGTACCAGTCAATCAAACTCATCGACGGATGGCCGTTCCGATGCAAACTTTGATCGCAGCCTCGGGGCTCGTGAAAGAAAATAGTGGTTAACATCAAATTTGACTCTGCACGGTGCCTCTACTAAAAGAGGACTTCCCGACGATTCGGTCTAACGACCAACGCATCCGTCATCCGACTTTAGAATTGAGATTTTCGTTATCTTCTTGTCAAATCGGTATCAGCCGAATGGTCATCAATTCTGAAGATCAGTTCAAAAAGCTGCTGCCTTGGGCTTCGCCGTAACTGCGGTAGGATTGCAGAAACAATCGAAAAAAGGACAGCAGATGAGCAACGCCACGATGCAAACAACGACTCGCGGCAAAGCAAAACATCGGCCCGCATCGCTTCAGTTCCCAAGCTTGCGATCTGGTCTGATTCATGTTGCATTCCACCGAATCTGGGTGGCCCCAGAAATGCTTGTTTGAGAAGGGAGGACAGGTGAAACGATCGAACGTGCATTGCTTGGTCCATCTCAAATTTCTTAGCTGGTACATCTCTCGCGTCAACAGAAAACAAATCAATACGCAGGACGACATATGATGATAGACGAGGCTGAGGTTGTCATAGGATGCTGGTAGATGAAAGAAAGAACGATTGGAAAAGGGCGTGGTGGGTGACCTGCCGAGAGAGGGCCAGGCTGATTGGATGGTGCGTGTGTGCATTGCCGGTGCTGGGCCGTTGGAAACCTGGTTGATACGAAGGATAAATGCACGGTCTGAAGATGCAGATCTGGAGTCGCGAGAACGTAGGATTGAACAATTACAAGATGGCGCAGGCAGGCAGCAGGATACGGGACTGTGCAGGAGATGTTTGATGGGATGAGTTGGACTCTTGGGGGAGAGGGAATGTTGGATATATTTTACGTACTCTGACACCAAACTCGAAGTAGCCAAGTCTAGGGGAATATTGGTAATATGTCTTGTTTGATACCGGATGTCGATGTAAAACCAAAATATTCCGTGATCGTCACCAGGATTACGTGTATTTTCGCCTCCCTTGTCGCGGAAGGCGTTTCTAGCGCCTCGCTTGATATCTATCACGAAAGTCCCCGCTAGTTACCCCTGCCGCGGTACCAAGCTTCGTGTGGCTCAGACAAATTTCGATGCCGCGTTTGCAACAACGCAAGGCTGATCAACAACAACCGACCGTTACGCAGTCAAAACCAAGCCAGTGGAGACGATGAACCTTGCGAGTGAATCTACGCCCAGAAGCACAAGCAAAACTGTCAACATCCCCAGTCATGTTGACCAGATGGAAACCCGTTTATTGCTCTCTGGATCCCTCTCTCGCAACTCGACCATGAACGATGTTGGGCGCCACCCCTCAGTGCGACTTTATACCCTTGAGGACGACCGACCTTGAGGGCAGAGGGGCTGATATCCAGGAGATTACAGATCAAGATGAAGTTACACAGCGGCAATGGGCGAAAGGATGTTTTTGCAGACCTTTGTAGGTGCCAATGGATCTCGATCTTTGGCAGAGCCAAGCTAACACTTCAATGTCTAGAATATGGACGATGTGTTCTGCCACGGCTCTGATAACGACGAAACGATTGATGTTTACCCATGGATACCGTAAGTCTGCCAATTCCCTTTCGTGGAGCCTCTACTAACATCTGCCAGATTACCGTACGTTGACTTCCTGCCTTCTCTTACCAATTTTCCTAACAACGCAACAGCCCTCACCATTGCCTTCCGCTCCTTCGGCGCCGCTCTCGTTGTATATACAATCCTGCTCCGTGTCGCGTCCGAGACGAATCATATATCAGGCGGCATATCACAATGGGGATTGAGGAAGTTGACAGGAAGTGATCTCTTGGTGAACAAGTACTGGGCTTTCATGCTACCTGCGGCATTGGCGGCTGCGGCTTCGTTCCCAATGTTGCTGGTAGGCTTGCTCCACATGCCAAGCCTTCCAGTAATTGTGATGCTATTTGTAAGCACTGAAGCCAAGTTCGAGGAATGAGTCTGACAAAATTTAGCCTCTTGCGTATGCCGCCGAATCCATCGTCCTCTTCTTACTCTGCTCTCCTTCTCGGTCCCAGAAATGGCTGCCATGGGAAGCCATTCTGGCAGTCGTCGCCTCCAGTGTCATTCTATACAACGAATATCGGTTGATGGTACATGGTTTGATCTGGGGCGCTACCGGCATCTTGCTGATGGGACTCTCTCGTGCCTGCTTCGTCATTGGTATCGAAAGGAGTGGCCCAGAAATTGCAGTGCAGGCGCGACTGAAAGCAAGCCACGGCTTTGTTATCATGACACTGGTCTTTGGTTTGCTCTTCAGTGGCTTCGGGATCTACCAAAAGGAACATATTCACCATATGCATGAACTTGACAGTCACACAATAGCTTTGATGGTTGTCAATATAGCCTCAATCGTCGGCACCGCATTCTCTGGCACATCTGTCATGACATTCACGCCTATCTCGTTCAACGATCCACAACTCCAATTCTCAAATATACCTCTGCCACCTACCGAACTTCTAGCTTCACTGACTTCCAACTTTCTCGTTGGCATCGCTTCGATATATTGGCATCCTACATACGTCTCCTGGGTACAGGTTGTGGCATATCTTATTGCGACTGCCTGGCTGGTGGGAGACGAACAAATCCATGCCTTCATTCTTCACTGCATGGACAACACGCAACAACAATTCAACAGCAAATACGGAAAAGAGTTTTCCGAACCTCGAAAGCCGAGCCGAATCCTTACGTCCAGTTCTCTTCTCATCACCATCTTCTTTCTCTCGCTATTCCTCTCCTCACTCTCGTCGGTATCTATCTACTCAATGCCACTCGGCCTGCCGACCTCCTTCGACCTTTCCTACAAACCTCAATCTAAATTCGACATCGTCATAAGTATGTACCAAGAATCACCGACGTCTGTCAAATCTATGGTCGAGAGAATCAAATCTACAGCATACCTCAGCGCCCTCTCTGACGTCAGCGTCATCATCTACACCAAAGATCCAGCCTCTGACCTCCACATCCTCAAACGCGAAACCGGCGCAGACATCGTCTCCCGGCTCCCCAACACCGGTCGAGAAGGCGGAACCTACCTTCACCACATCGTCTCCAACTGGGATTCTCTCGCCGAAAAGACAATGTTCATCCAAGCTCACCCTCACAACATTCGGGAACTCATTCCACGCATCAACGATTATCTCGTTCCCCAGACCGGAATGCTGAGTCTCGGGTTCACAGGAGTGACCTGTCAATGCGGCTCCTGCAGCGATCGATGGGGCTGGGAAGACAAATGGGCCGTGGTCCCCACGCTCTACGAGAAGATTTACGGTGCGCCATGTGACAGTAACCAGGAGATCACGCTCTCCTACAAAGGTCAGTTCATCGCATCTGCAGCTCGAATTCGTGGCATCGGCAAGAAGAATTACAAGAATTTGTTGGATGCGATCACAAGCAGAGATGGATGGGCACATAATGCGACCATGTTAGCGCTGGGAGGAAACGGTGATGAGGGAGGTATGGATGAGGTGGGAGAGGGTGATAGCCCGAGTAATCCGTATTTTGGGTTTACGGTTGAGAGAATTTGGGGGTTGTTGATACAGTGTGGTACTGATAAGGCTGTTGCCGCGAGGTGTCCGAGTTTGTTGAGTGGGATGGGGAGGGGTGATGATGTTGGGGATTGTCAGTGTTTAGATGAGGCTGGGTGATCATTGGGACCAGATGAGCTTTCATTTTGAGTTGGAATTGGCGCTTGCATTTGCATTGCGAAATGTGCATCGCTGCATAGCGGCAGCTGGAAATATGGGTTGCATGACATGGCATGGTTGGCGTTTTGAGAGATACCACACAGCACTTTGCTTTATACATAGAATTGAACTGCATCATGATCATTCATTTGTCTTCAGCTATCTTTCTCCCGGGACCGAGAAAGATCTCGGTAGGCCAAGCGGCCCGAATCTGTCTGAAACTCACTGCTCTCCTACCTCTCTCAAGCGATGACCTGCTGCGGATTCCTGACGTCAACCGATCGCCTCACATTAATTTTTTCCCCTAGCTTTTCGTTGCAGCCTTGCCTTGAAGGAGCAGAACGGAATATTAAATATCCTATCCTCCTAGATCTTTTGTTCCGCCATCCGTATTTTCGTTTTTGCCACGGAAGAGGAGCTTACTGCTGTTGTTGCGCCTCGTGGAGCCTTTCTGCCCTTCCATTTTGCCATGTTGTGCGACTCCAGTTCTCGTCTGCGTCTGGCGAGACGCTTTTCATAGGCTTGAGATGGAGGACGCGGCTAGTACTTGAAATAGGAATTATTGTCAAGGCGTCGGCTGCTGCCAAACTGGTTCGAGTTTAAAATCTTGAAAGAAAATTGTGGGCTGGGTGCGGAAGGGTTGGAGGCGAGGTGAGTTGGTCGAAATGGAAAGTAGCAACCAGCTCGAAAGATCCTACAAGGATCTTCGAGAGGCAAAAGCTTCGCAATTTCGGCAGACTGAGAACTCTTCGGTATCTTCAAACTGAGTTATTCGTCTCAGATTCTTTTCCTTTGAAGTCTCGTATACTCTTCCTCGACGAGAAAGTGGTGCTTCTTTAGCCTCGGAGTTTTTTGCAATGAAGGTTACTTGAAAAACCGAATCTGCTGCCTTTACACGCACCGTCTTTCCCTTTTTTTATTTTTTATTTTTATTTTTTGTTCTCTTTCCTGCCTCGTTCCGGAATTTCGAAAGATGGTTCACGTGCAAAATGGCTCCTTTCATTCTCAGCTATAAATATCCCGCCTCCACCCAAAATTGAGGGCACAAAGGACTTCCTTCTCGACCTTTCCTATCGATGATAGGTCGATTATCTACCCTATCGATCGCCTATTCTAGGACTGCGCAAGTGCCAGGCATGATCGAGAACTAATTTTGCCTTATCTCAGTGGGATGTGTTTTGTCTTTTGGGCTTTCATGGGTGGGGAGGTGGGTACTTGAAAAGGGGTAGTTATTGTCAGAAGATAAGTTTCTTATCAATTCTTGTAAACGATAAGATGCGAAATTGCGCAGAAGTGAGGGAAAGGATAGGAAGTAGCCGTTCTATTCCCAGTGGTAAAGACCAAGTTAGATAGTGTATTATTGATTTAGTTTACCAATACTTGTCGTATAAAAGTATAGAAAATAGTATTAACAAATCCATAAAAAGCTATCAAAGTTGCCCTAATATAATAAAATATTAAGGAGATATTTGCGATATTTCAAAGGTTTAAATATTTAATAAGAAATAATAATAATAAAGTAATATAAACGATAGAATAGAAAACCATGAAATATATAATATAATTAATTTTTTCGAATTTCGTAAATCGAGAAATAAGAAATATTTACTTTATATAATATTATAAAAAGTAATATATATATATTATTATCAAATTATAAAGGAGAATTTAAAAGTAATAAAAATCAAAATATTAAAAGTATTTTAATAATTATTATTAAATTTAAAATTAATTAAAATTAGATTATAATTTTATAATTAATTCTTATATTTAAAAAATTTCAAGTATAATCAATTAATTATAATTTTATTTTTACGATAAATATATTTTTGGAAAGTTTACTTTCTTAAAAAATCATTATATTATAAATTATTTTATTATATAATTGCTAATTACTAAGTATTAAAGATTTTAATAAAGGGTTTTATTTTTAGGTATTGAAATTTAATTAACCTTAAGTAATTTCGAGTAATTATATTAACCTCTTATTTTCGAAACTTGATATCGCAATCAAATATTATACGAATTACTATATAATTTGAGATTTTAAAACTATTTTGTTTATATTTTCTTAGTATTCCAAAATCATAAGATTCTATAAAAAAAATTATTATAATATACTAATTTGAAATAGAAATACTAATAAGGGCATTTTGGTAAAATTCGTTAAATTATTATATTTTTAAGGGTTTTATTATAGGGATTATAATGGTTTTGTAGCAAAATCGTCTTTAATCGTTAGTAAAAATATTTATTTACCTATTTATATAAACGCAACTTTCAAATCGTTAAGAATCAGATATAACCTTTCGTTATCTCTTCTTATCCCATGTTCAAACCATGAGGATAGAAGAAAAATCCCACTAAGAGCCTACAGCGCATGCAAAATTCCCAAGGAGAAACAGAAATGGTACTAGGGGTCAAAGGCTCCTATGCCACGTGTGTACCGTTCTCCACAATCATCCACGTATGTAATGGAGTGGGCGTTGGGGGCTTTTTGGGAATACTAACATTTGCAAACTGTCATAGGTTGTAAGAAAATTGATTCCGTTGAAAGGCTAGCTATATTCCAAGAACTAATACCAAGAAAGGAAAATCTTTCTCCGCTCTGATATGGTAGCACCAAGCACCTTTCTTAATTTCGCCTCCACAATCAAGCCTTAAAAATTAAGGTCAGCCCAAGACGAAGATCCCCCCCAAAGCGTACTGTACGTCACAGCTGCCGTAGCTGTAGTCTCATACAACCGAGCAGTAGTTGCAGAGCCGGCTCCAGTGTTTTCATATTCTTCATAAGTACTTTATTTCAATCCGAGTTAGCGGTGATATTATAACGAACGATAGGAAACTCACGGGGTTGCTCCTACGGCTAAAGTGGTCCATCCCTGGGCGTTGATAACATTACTCAAGCTGCACTTTTGGAAGATAACTCTTGAGTAAAGGCCCCATGGTCGGCCCAGATAATTGGCTCCAGTAGTCGTCCATCCAGATGCTGCTGTGATTGTGGACGTGTCGAAAACGTACCATGCTGGGTCGCTAGCTGATGCCCTATTGTTGGCAGTGATTGAACCTCCACCATTGCAAGCAATTGTGCCTACCTCTTGGTTAAAAGAGAGGCGAGGATTAGGAGCCAGTTTACTTACAATCTCCAAACCAAGCAGCAGCATTACCGAAGATGAAGTCATCCGCCCCTGTGCATGATCAGTGATCATCCATTTATAAGGCTCGTGCCTGGCAATGCGGGATATGACATACCTTCAATATAACACCTGGAGAAATATTGATAACCAGACTTGGCATAGAGTGTGTCTTGATATCCATAAATTCCACAAGCGTACATCGCAATGTAGTTCCCCGTGGCGGTTACGGCAACTGCCTGTGATGCATTCAGTCAACACAGGAACTGGTTTTGGAACCCAAAACAGCTGTTAAAAAGCCTACTCTGAGGGGTTAACTTACCTGTGCACCTGCCCCATAGGTGTTTTCAATATTGATATTCCACACCGAATAGTTGTTGCCATAGAGATGCAAGGCAGAGCTCGCGTCCAAGTTACCGGCTGCAGAAGAAGTCTCGCTCGTGGTAATTGTCACTTGGTTGTCTGCCTGGATACCCGTACTATTGCCTCGAGAGTCAATGATTGAATCGTCCTCTTCCCTTTTTTCCTGAAGGAAACGTCAGTTGATACTTACTTTATCGAATAGCCGTAGATGCTCAGGGCTCCTCCATATTGAATCGTAACACGCTCGGTATATGTTCCAGGCCACATG
>FJOG01000056.1:116063-127500 GCA_900073065.1 Phialocephala subalpina | reverse complement strand
GCTAGTTCCTTGTACCTCAAGACAGTCACCGGGGTTGGCTGTTCGAGCAGAACGCTTTTCAATGGTTCGGCTTGGATGATTTGCTGATGGAGTAGGAGAGGTATCTGCCACAAGGGCAAAAAGTCCAAAAAACAACAGGATGAGGGTGTGCATAATTGAAATTGCAGTTTGATTAACAGTGCTATATTCAAGCAATGTATCTCAATGAGTTGAAAAGCTCCAAGGAAGATAGAATCTCCTTCCTTTTAGGTGGGCGGCTTCCCACGAGAAGCAGAAGCTACAAGGAGGACGTCGTCATCAAATTTATGTAAATCTTACGTTCACATTCTCAAATTCCCACCCGTGACATTTCTTCCGTCTATCAAACCTTTCGTCTGTTAAACCTGATCGGAAGGACCTTGCAAGCAAGGTATTCGTGGAATTTAATTCTGCTCTACAAAAGCGCAGGAAATTAACTTCTCCTTTGTGCACATCGAGCAGCCCTGGATGGTCAACTCATCTCTCGCGGCTTGCAGGGCTCAATTAAGGCTAAATTCAGAATTTCCGGAATGCCGTTGTGGGGCCAGCCAAACTTACCCGCCCGGCAATAGCTAAGAACGGGCCTTGAGAATTTGCGGGGAATCCTGGTAATATAACTTCACCATCGCCGGCATTGGAACCTGAGCAAACTGGGACGTACATCTTGGTGCACTCTCAAGGGTATTCTATACTTCCCAAGAATGTCTCAATGTCCGAACCTCAAAGACTTGAAAAAGTCATATTCTATCATTGGTGCAGAATGACTCTCTGCTATATTCCACCAAGGAAGATCCTTTTATGTATGGCATTATTTCAAAACTTTGTCCGTCCTCAGGTCATCTAGTGTGGTCACCCCATTTGTATAGGAAGGACTTCGTTTTCTTTTTCTATCATATCCACTTTCTCCTCTTCTTGCAAAGACTTCATCTCGCACAATCTTCATCTCGCACAATCTTCATCTCGCACAATCTTCATCTCGCACAATCTTCATCTCTATTGAGCATTATTTATCATGCTATTCATCCCACTCAATTTGGTTTTCGTTTCTACTCTTTTAGCTGGAGCTATTGCGGCTCCAACTGATGATCTTATTCCTGATCGAGTGGTGCTCGCAAAGCGTGCTACTTGTACTCCAGCAAGCCTGGGAAATGATCAACTGGATGATACTCCTGCCATTATTGCAGCTATAGCCTCCTGTGGCAGCGGAGGCACGATTGTCATCCCAGCAGGCACGACTTACAGTCTTCGAACCATGCTCACGTTCTCTGGATGCGCCAACTGCGACTTCCAACTGGAAGGTACTCTTAAAGCTTCCGACGACACCACTTACTGGGCAACTGCGTCTGGAATCATCTATCTAAACGCAATCAACGGTGTCACGATCCGTTCTTTAACCGGTGCGGGTGTGCTTGATGGGAATGGGCAGACTTCTTACGATCAATGGGCGGCAAACCCAGATTTCGCCAGACCGACTGCAATTTATATCAACGGTGGCTCGGACATCACTATAACTGGATTCAAGGTTAAGAATGCTCCCAATGCGTTCTTTGGCCAGAAAGGAGGTGTCACCAATGTCAACTATGCAAGCCTCACCATGACTGCCGCTTCAAAATCTACGAACTTGCCCAAAAATACGGACGGCTTTGATATCGGCGAGAGCACTTACACGACTATTAAAAGCGTCTACGTCAGTAACCAGGACGATTGCGTTGCATTTAAATCCGGCTGCAACTATGTGACGGTAGATGGAATTACCTGTGCAGGTACCAACCATGGTCTCAGCGTTGGCTCCTTGGGCAAGACGAACGCAGACTGGGTCAAGAACGTATACGTCACAGATGCAACCAGTATGTATACCCTCGTCTTTCTCTGCTCCATCGGTATATCTTGTGGGTTACCAGACGTTCGATTTCGTAATCGAACGATGAGTACATTCAAATTTCTGGAACAAGTATGTTAACTTTGAGATTCTCTAAGTGATCAATTGCGGCAAGGCAGCAGGTATCAAAGTGTACCCCGGTGGCTCAACCCACGGAACCTCCACCGTTTCGAACGTTACTTGGGACGGAGTCACTGTCAGTGGCTGCGACTATGGCGCCCAGATTCAAAGCTGCTACGGTTCTACTGCAGCTGAGTGCACTGCAGACCCCAGCGCAGCAAGCTTGACAGGCATCTACTTCAAAAATTTCCAGGGCACAACCAACACCAAGTACGCATAAATTTCTCCCCCCTTGTTCGAGCTCCTGGTTAAGTAGACTAACTTTGAGGTTTGTCAGCTATGAACCGGCGGTTTCAAATCTTGACTGCCCTCCTGCTGGAACTTGTGATCTCTACTTTACGAGCTGGGCAGTGGTTCCGCCAAGTGGGACAGCTGAAAATCTCTGTGCAAACATTGATAATAGCCCAGGGATTACATGTACCACTGGTGCTTCCGGCTAAAGTGTAGGGGGCTGGGCGAGAACACGGGCATGAATCCAATGTTGCGAGCTTGTGTTGGAGAGGGGGAAAATATGCCAAGGTCATTTTGTTTTTATATTGCCAGTTTTTGAACTCCACAGGAATGACATTACCGCACAATGTTTATGTTAGGTAGTTGTGTTGCATGTAGTTTTTTCTGTACCGGAAATACAACTCTTTTGAAAATATAGTTTTCGATACTCCACAGGGTTTGCTACGATGAGGGGGAACACCAAGAATGAGGAGAGATGATGGAGAGGACAAGCTGGCGTGTGTCGCTGTTAGGCGCACGCTAATGTATATGCGAGTAAAGCGCGCTTCTCTTAGCTCGGAAATTTAATTCAATTATCGATAAGTGGGTTATATCGTAGTGTGTACTCACCTAGTGTCAGACGATATCCTTCTACGGCGGGAGCAGCATCGACTAAATTTTGGATTCCTTAGTATCATGAATCAATTTTCTCTTTCTTAAGTGCCGTATAGGGTTAGTAAGCTTACTGCTCTTGCTCAAGCGCTAATTATCCTCGGCTCACCCCCGGCTCAATTAATTCGCCTGAGTAACTTAAGCACCTTAAGCAACTCATTTGAGTGCCTTAAGTACTTTGAGCGGCCCACTTGAGCAAGCTTAATCATTCCAAGCAAGATTTACTATATCGTTATATGCTTTGATTTCTGGCTTTTTAATTAATTATACTTAATCTGACCTTTATTGTCTTATAATACTTTTATCAAATTTTAATAACGATATTTAAAAAGCGTAACAAGAACCCGCTATTCCCGCTACGCGATAAGCGAGTTTGGCTCATTTGGCTGGAGAGATTTGGACATAGTACAAAGATTTGGAAAACAGTATTAGAAAAACACAGATATTGAGAATTAAGAGCGAGCGGTTTTTCTAACCTCGCCGCTGGCCCGTCTGCGATCAGGTCTCTTGATTATAGCGCCGAGTACTGTAGAAGTTCTAAATCAACATTTGCTTAAAGAGTACTTTTAGAGAAGTCTCGGACTCGGAACGTTCGACATCGGGCAAAGAATAGCTCCGAAAATCTACTTATTAGTTTCAGGATTCCATCACCCATCAAACCAACGCTACTTTCACTCTAGCTATTTCCGCCTATCCAAGCAACGGTATCGACGATATCTCTAACTCCACCTTCGATAAGCTCGCTCAATCCGTCGTCAAACTCCTCGAGTGCCTTCTTAGCACCTTCTTCGTTGGCGACTTAGAAGAACTGCACATCAACTTAGTATAGTAGTGCGTCGAGCTTATCAAGCTTTTCGCAGCTGAGAATAACACCGATTCAACATCGTCCAAAGAAGGTTTTGAGTTTGACTCAAAGCACTGAAAGTTGATGGTAACTAGGATAGATTAGTCAGACTTGTTAAAGTAACCTCTTTTGAGCCCCTTTCCGCAAACAAGTTGTGACGTCGTTTATCGCGGATATTCTCTAGGCAGTACTGTCGGTTTCTGGGTGGTCAGAAACGAAAATCTCAGCTGCGCCTCAGCCTTATTGTTTGACTCCGGCCCATTAGGCCTCAACAAGGCAACCTTCATGGCGGTTTGGAGGTCACCTGGGCCGAACACGACAGGGATCACGATAAGATTAAGAAATGCGGCGCGTCGTCAGCCTTCCAAGTTTTGTCGTCCATACACGTCGCAGGCAAACATGTAGGCTTCAGGAAGCTCTGCGAGAGCTCTCTCCTTCTCCATCAAGCCTCTCAAACTCCTCGCCTTTGAAGATGGCGCTGCGTTTCATCCTCGCTGCATCAGCTCTCATACTGCATGTCATCGCAGCCCCTCCTCAAGCTCAAGCTCCTCTGTTCCCGTATGCAAAGGCTGTAGGCAGCCGTGGTCCAAGTCTAGAGAGTGCAAGAGCAAATGCTCCTCACATCTTCAATGCTCTCCACTCCTCGATGCGACAATGGGGATCCAGCTTGAATCACAACGGCATGTCGCTCTTTCCCGCAAGAATACCCAACAACACTCACCTCTACCATGGAACACATATACCCAATGCAGTAAAGGGCATGGAATGGCTTGCATTCGAGATCGAACATGCAGAGATGTTCGCTCGAGCTTTCCCAGGCAGACGACCTGGGAGGAGGCCTGGAAAACCTGGGGATCCTGAGCGACCTGAGCGACCAGAACGCCCCGGCGAACCTGGAGAGGGTCCTCCTACACCTCCCTTCGAGTTGACCTGGGGAGAGACTGTGGATGGGATACAAAGCATGGATGATGATGACGATGAACCAGACTTTTCGAGAGGCTACCTTCATATCTACCGGACGATCCGACCTCTTACGAATCTGGTTTATATAGATGGGATGTCAGCGGGGAAGACCATGATGGGAACTCTCGATACACAAGACTATCTTCTGCGTAATATTACGGATGGCGATGATAGCCCTGCGTTCAACGACTTTAGACGCGGTCAAGACCTCTGTGACCTTGGAGCGAAGTGGGGAATTGAGGGGTTTGTGAGAATGGAGATGGGGTTTGAAATCATTTTCTGCGAGTTCAGTGATGGGTTGATTCTCGAAAGTGCCTATGAGAGACCAAGTGGCAAGAACCAAAGCTTCGAGAGGATGCCCCAACTCGAGGTGCTGAGGGGAGCGTCGATGAGGTATCCAGGCATTACAGCGCAGAGACTGAGACTCGATTACTCAGGCATGGTATCGGCATACTGGTATGATCTCAACATGACGAATCCGGACCCCGAGAGAGCGGACCTACCGAGATTGCCAGCTTCTGACGTGGAAGGACTTGGAAACATGAAAGCCGATTTCATGGCTCTTTTCGAAGAGAGCAGTTCAAGAAGTGATGTCGGCAATGATTGGCAAGGCGTCACAGATATGATTATCACTCGCTACTCTGATCGTCTACAATTGATGGCTGGGAATGACACTTCAAGAGATACCATTCTGTCGGACATTGCAGTTTTACTCAATCTCTACATCGACTATGGAAATTTCGACGTCCCGACGGCCATTGAGAAGTGCTCGGCGCATTATCTTATTGCTGCGGTACCGGAGAGTACAGCGGATCACATGATTCACGAAGCTCTCTTGACAGTCATGAACGAAATTTGCAGCACTTTGTTCTATGTCCGCCACTTGATCCTAGTGGGAGAAGACGAGACTGACAGATCGGCTCTGGAAGAATCGAAATTGGCACTCAAGAGTTTGATTGCGTACCTGGATTGGACCACGTCGAAGGAATGTGGGAAGTGTGGTTACGATGAAATTTGCTTCGTCGCGATATGGCCGTGGGGCTCAATGGAAGATCACAAACACCCGAGCTGTATGAAGGACGAGGTGTTGTCGAGAAGGCAAGGATATTGGGACATGTGGGGACTACGGCCACGACCCCCGCCAGGAAATGAGACCGGGTCAGCAGCTGATGGGCTTTGGTAATCATCCCTAAGTATTGGGAGTCCGTTTATATTTTGGCGTCAAGGTTAGAAGGAATTTCACAAGGTGCTGTCAATTCTGCCTTACTCCCAAAACCCGTTGTCTCTTGAAGTGTGGGTCCCAACTCTGCCACACCTTCCCCTGACCCTCTTCCCCACAATCAGCGAGGCTGCTATTCCTGATTACGACCAATACAAGCATTTTGAAATGATGTTCAAGTACCTGGCGTAGTTGTTTCATTCACTTCCCCTTTGTCTTGATCCAATAGGAGCAAGTATCGCCGTGTTTAACATCGCTTCGCCTAGGCCCTGCTTACAAGAACCTCCCAGTAGATTTGGTTGACGTCTAAACTGATCCTCGACGCAAGATTAAGCCGGAAATGCTCGCTGTCCCACGACTCCCGCATTCGAGCCGAGAGGCGCGGCTCCCCGGCTGGCTAAGCTAGCAATAACGGCCTGCATGATCTAGATCTGGAGTGAGCCTAAATTAGACGGCGCCTATTTTAAGGCCTATCGGTGAGACTTCCCTACTAAATGGAGCCATAATCGGCTGCTCCCAAAACAGGTGAGTCATGGACGTGAACTTGGGCCACCCACGGCGCCTTTTAGGATGTCCGTGAAGGCCTAAACTGGACATGCGGCCGACCTTAACGACATGTTCGCGGTGAGGCTTCCTCCAGATGTAGACAAGTCGTGTGGCTCCTAAGCATGCGAAATCCAGAATTGGCTTGAACTTAAGAATTGCCGTCAAGGTAAAGAGGAATAATTCTGAGAGGGGTTGGGCGTTTTCTCATGATGCACGTTTTACCTGCTCAAATTAGTATTCAGAAAGACTGTTTACGACTCAATTGGTATCCATCTTTACTCCTTAGGTCATAAATATCTCCCATCCACCCGCTTCATGCCCTTCGCATAGACCGTCGCGGTGGTTTCGAATTTGGCGCAATGGGAGTTGGCAGCTTTCCCCTGCCTGGAGTTCGACGTGGCCCCAGGACCAGAAGTTGGATGGAATGCTGACTTTTGTGATCGGCCGTGGGGTAACATACCGCTTGATTTTATTGGAAGAGTGGCGGTGATGTTGTCGAATATTGAGTTTATTGTCATTTTTAGCAGAGTCTACAGCCATTTCGAGGCGAGAGGTAAAGAGTTAAAGAGACGTGAAGGCCAAATCAGCTCGAGTGACCCTGGAATCGGAATAAGTCCATGATTTCTGAGGTTTGCATGACTCAAGGCACTGCTGCTTCTGTTGAATATTTGATGACCGCGTTGTGATCTGCAGCTCCGTCCTATAAGTGTATTACTAGAGGTGTTTTTATATTTGGGCGGCACCTCTCAGAATTACTTGTCCTGTATTTCCACGTCCCCCATGCTAAGTTTGCTTCCACGCCATGATATGTTTCGCAAATGATGTCCCCAGCAGTTTCTCTCTCATTTCATCGATTTAAAGTTCCGAAAGAAAATTCACGTGTTAGTCGTCAATGCAACTTGCCTCCTCGGCTATTTATACCTCCTTCCTCACTTCTTCGTGGCAGCTCATCGTATACACCGCAGAAATGTCCTAAGTGCACGGGTGTGGAGTGGGCTTCCCTTCCTTGCGCGCCCGGGTTTGTTGTTGCCATGTGCCAAAGGCTGGGATGGTGGAGAGCCGCTTCTTTTGATTACGGTTGGTATCTGAGCCATTCATGAAGTCAAGGAGACACAGGAAGTTGCTGTCAGGAGTCAGGATTTTATCATTTTCTGCGAGGGCCCGGAATCATATGGTGGACTGGAAACGGAATAGGGGCAGATGAGGTGGAGAGTGATAGAAGTTCAATGAGTCAGAACTGGTTTTCATTTGTCTAAGATTCTCGTGCACTTCGTTGAGCTTTAATCTTCCCACTCCCAAGTCATCCATTTTCCAAGGAGCTCTTATGTATGGAGATTAGAGATGTGCAATATTTTGCTCTTTATATACTCTTTCCTCCCCTTATATTCCCCGCGAATGAAGATTCTCTCCTGTAATGGATTAGCAAACTATCTTCAATGCCATACAATTCACCTTTTACTCACTCCTCTAACATCCTTGGAGTACCATATTCACATTCACCGCACTATTTCTGCACGTTACTCTCTAAGAGAAAGGAACTTGGGTATAAATAACTCACTCGTCCTCTTTTTCATTTTTCATTTTTCCAAGCAAGACGTATCGAATGCTGAAGGATCTGAAGTATGAGGTAGATTCTCGGGTTGTACGATTTTTCCCCTCATCTTCGAGCCTCAGAAGTTGAACGAGATATCGCTTCTGATCAAGCCCAGTATCTTGAGGATTGCGGTATTCGAGCTGGTCTAACGAGCTGTTGTCAATATTCTGGATTTTGTCACGCCTTAAAACAATTTGGGATAAGATGGTGAATTAGAACTGGGAGTGGTTGTATGGGGTGGAGGTATTCGTATTGAGAAAAAAGGGCGTCGAAGTCTCAGGAGCTCGGGGTCGGCCCAATTCATAAGTCGAAGATCATTACGTAAGGGACATGGGGTATCAGGATGGCCAATACGTCCGGAACTAATGAGCCGACTAATCAAAGGTTATAATAAGCCAATAATTTAGCCATTTCCATTAGCTCAGTCCTTCAATTAAGCACTTATCCAACCGATCATTAACTTATCAGTTCGAGCACTTAGATTTTCTTATTTTTAAGTCTTTCTTCGGCTTGTTTTAAACTTCATTTAACTCTAAAAAACTCAAAAATCCAATGAAATTAAAAATTAGAATCTAATTGCAATATTTAGTCTTTGGATTTACTCTTTTAGATATCTTATTTAATCTTCTTATATAAGTAAGCGAGAGGTTGGCGAGTAAGAATCTAAAGGGGAAAAGCTTAAATAACGTGATTAAAAACGTGACTAAAAACGTGACTAAAAACGTGACTCAAATTGCTTAAAGCTATTCTTAGTAGCTTATCAGCTAACTAATCGGTTTATTATTTAAGTCAGTAAGTTGACCGGCTTTTCATTCGTCAATCAGTTTGGCAAATGGCCAACTGATGGACTGACGGACAGACGTATTGGCCACTCCGTGGGCTATTGAGTTTATAAGTTCCAATAGCCACTATATAGTAAGTAGGGAAGAGATGAGGTGGGAAATGTAATAAAGACTGTAATTTAGGAAACTTGAAGGATTTAATATCCCGAAGAAACTAAACGAGAGACGTGAAATGATAACAGATCAACACCAACGGGCCTGCCGCCATCCCTCAAGCGTTCCAGCCCACAAATTCTTCGATGTCCAAGAAGGTAAAGATATGTACAGATAAAGGAATGAGCTATGTACAGCATTTTTTGACTTTCGACAAGTGTGCTACCAGAACCAGATGGCGAGGTAGTGGAAGTTTTCTCTTCGGGTGGACTACGTTGCGCTGAATGTGCTGTTGATGGCGCCAATCTTGATGTTGGAGTAAATGACATACGCGCCGGAAGCGCTGGACTCGACGGTTGCGGGGACACCAGATGTAGTGGCACAAGTACCACGGGCAACACCAGGGGTGGAAGCGCTGTCAGTCGTGGGATAGTCGCTGTCGAGCCACAGCATGTTCGCGTAATAGTCGTCCCACAAGCTCATAACAAGGACCATTCCATCGTTCATAGCCGATGTCATGGAAGTGAAGCCTCCATGCGTATCCCAAGAGTTAGTATCGCCGAAAACAGTCTTCGTTGCATCACAGTATGTCTCCGTGATAGAGTTTCCAGTAATGCCTGAAATGTCAGATGCGGAGTTAGGAATAACAACACCGTTCTGCACGTAGAAACGCTTGATTTGATTCATTGTTCCCGACGCAGTTCCGGTACTGGTGATGAACTGCCACAAGAATTAGTACGCTTTTCCCCAGAAGGTTTAGGGAGGAGCCAAGCTCTCAAGATAAATGATTCAAGAGCCAGGCAACTGAGCCACCAATATAGCTTTCAAGACATGTTCCAAGAGCTCGTACAAACTAGAAAATGATAATTTGAGAAGGAATGGAACGGACCTGAGTAACGACAGTGAAAACGCTGTTCGTGTTCACAGTCTTGCCTGGGCCGTAGAAACTGGTGTTGCCCATACGGTAAGAGTTGAAGTCGCAGCCATCGGGATCGCATGTGCCAGCATATCTATTGCTCGAATATGTACCACCGCATGCATCTGCCTCGCACCTAGTGGGAAGTGAAAGATTAGCTTTTGCAAAATCAGAGCGGAAGCGCGTCCACTCCACTTACACTGTCAACGTCGCCGTGTCACACGAATGTGGAGTGTATGCAGCCGAAATTGAGTTGGCCTCCCAAATGTCCATCTCAGCGCAGCAAGCGCCGTGATTGCCAACGCCAGTATTCGCATTGTTTGTGGAAGGTACCCAACCCTCAACATTACCCTGAAGTTGCAACCGTTAGAAAGTTTTAAGGCAAAGAATCTCGTATAGCTTACCTCGCCTCCGATGAATTTGAGATCTCGGGGACATTGAGAGTCACAATAGCCAGTGCCGTATTGAGCTCCAGCCTTGTTGTTAGTCTGAGTTGATACTCCGCCATCGGCAGGCATGGCAGACAAGTAGAGTGCTCCATTGAGTCCGCAAGGGAGGTTGGAGACGTCGACATCAAATGTAAACTCCTTGTTGAGTAAATTGAAAGTCTTGTAATGGGTGCTATCAGCCATCAAATAGAGGCGTGCGCCAACGTTCGTCTGAGACGAGGTGGTGACAAAATCGATTTTAAGGGAACCTCCACTAGTCGTCACTCCATAAGTGCCCGAGTAGTCAGCACCATCAAGAGCACAGTTCTCTGCACAAGTAACATCATCGGGGCAAAGCGTTGCGTCCCATGTATTGCCGGTATAGCAATTAGTAGAGCTAGATGTCGAATGCGTCCAGCGCCAGTTAGAATCGAGGGTAACCGAGCCAGTAGTCGTCGTACAGGAACCGACTGCTGTACAGGTCTGCCAAGTAAGAGAAGGATGAGTCTCTGAGGTGTAAGTGCCAATTTGTTGAGCCCGGGTAGTGTGGGCGAGGAAAGCAACAAGAGCGATTTTGGAATACATGATCGCTTCTCAACGAAAGGTTATCAGAAGAGAAATCTGATATGATGGGAAGTCTTCGAATTCGAGGAAAGGACTTTATATACACCTTTATATGAGGGAACGCCGCGCGGTATTGGAAATTACACCGATTCTGTGTACTTATGAACTAAGTATGTGGTGAAGGCTCGGCAGGAACGCCGGCTCGACGGTGCCAACTGCCTTCAGAGCTACAGCACTGGCCGGCAGCAGAGGGTCCGAAGAGAGTGAAACTCTAGGGGTTAAGCCACACTAGACTCATTTCCCCTTGTTTGTACTTCAGAGGAAAAAGTGATCGGAGAGTTTCGTGGTGCCAGTCCAAGATCGACTTGCGGTCGACGTCCATCCAATGTTCAGAGAATTTGCGTTGAAATTGTCAGGAGGTTCTTTCGGATCAGTCGACCGACGGCGAAACTAAATTTTCAACCAGCCCTCCCGGTCAGCGGATATCTGAAGAAACTTTGGTCTAGTTTCCCCTTCCTTCCCCTGTTCA
>FJOG01000056.1:37219-115777 GCA_900073065.1 Phialocephala subalpina | reverse complement strand
GAGTAATATATTAGACGGCTAATTAGAAGCTTAACTCCTAGTCCTCTACCGGACCATGGAAAAAGAATTTTGCGCCCGCTGAATGGCAGAGTTGGAAGCACCTTGACTTGTAGATGATCGCGATGTGAAATCCAACACGAAACTCGATCTCATATCAATGCCCTGAAAAGGACACTGTAGCGCACGATTCCATCACCGCAAGCAAAAGTCAACCCTCCGATGTCAATCTTAGAGCCACAGTAAACAAGTGAAATTAGACGTACTAAACAGTACAAGCAAGAATGATCTGCTCCAGAACGAGACATTGCGGAGGAAAAATTGATGCCCAGTTCTATCGTCGTACGACAGATGTGCCGACAAGGGTTCTCTTTAACGAGAAACCTAAAAGCTGTAGACCAAGGATGATCCTCACATGGGTACGGTTACAACCCGAAATGCGGGGTCAGCGGGGGTGACGCAAGATGAGATACGGGAGGAATTCGAAGCCACGAGTAAGATGATTTGGACATGGGATTTTTTATGAAAATGGCAACAGGGTATCGGACGCGTAACGGCAGTCGAAAGATCGAAATAGGATAACGGAGCCAGCTTCAGAGCGTCCATCTGGGGATACCGGGCCTACCCCGTGGTCAGCGATGAGCAACTTCTTCGACCCAACGCTGCTCGCTTGTGAGCCTTGGTGTTCAGCCCCTGATTCATCAGGCGAGCCAGGGACAATTCAGGGGTTGATGAGGCCTGAGACTTCAGCAAGCGATGGCCAATCTTCAGGCTGCCACACCAATGCGATTGCAAGATGAGATGATCGAGTACGCTGCACATTTCTTCCTTCCGACAATCTTTTTTTATCAAGGATCCCACTGTTCTCAGTCTCTGAATACCATGGCAAAGTTGCTCGGCATTAGGGCAGAGGTGGACAGGAGTTAATCCGATCCCTCTCATGTGATTTAGCGTATCGCTAGCGCCCTTCCTCAGCCAAGCAATCTCCATCTTCGTCCTGCAACCGTCTTTCAACATCATGATTTACTATTATCATGTTTGCAACAAGGGCACCGTAACCTACCGCAACACGTCTTCTTCGCTCATCATCGTTCCTATGCGCGCCATTTAGAAGCCTCCTCATGTCGTAGTGTTGTGGTGGGGCGACCACCTAGCAGCATCACGCGAGCTGGAAATGTATTTGCAATGAGGTTGCGCCTGTAACATGCTCCAGTACAATGGTAGAAAATCGTTTCCCGCCCAGATTTCGCGAAGCAGCGCAGAGGAAAAGACGCATTATGCTTGTCAACAACACGATTGCGGGCTGCACGGCATTCCAAAGACTTGAAGGGTAATAGCTCCTATTCTCAAAAGCAATAAACGGTGTCAATTTTGATATCTACATTTTCTACTAAAGCTCATCATTTATTTGTCCAACTGGTGCCTGGCTCTTTGGCATGTGGTACTCTTTACGAGTGCGCTCGATACATCCTTCTTAAGATCAAATTTGCAGCCGCCTTCAAGCCTTCTTTTGTGGTATCCGTCTCTTACTCAAGCATGATTTCGTCGCGGCTGCCTTCATAAGCCTTATCTCCAAAGGCCACTGCAATCTCTTCGAGGGTATGGTTTGCGGTCTCGACGTAGTAGCAGTGTGTCAGGCCGGCCGAGAAGAGGCAGAAACCTGCAATAACGAGGTAAAAGTAGCCATGGATACCGGCGAAGGCCATTGGTGAGAGGTGAGACCATACCAATAATAAAGTTGAATATCTAGTTGCTGGTAGTGGCTAATGCCATACCCTTGCTACGGCCGCGAAGAGGAAAGATCCCGGCAGGCAGAAGCCATGGCATTGGACCCCACGTGAATCCGTAAACGATGTTGTACAGCATGACAAAAGCGTACTGACCGTAGGCTTTGGTGTGGATTGCCAGGTCGGCTTGGGTAAAGGCGCAGACGACGCCCAGTAACCCCGCCATTCCCAAGCCTATATTTCAGGTGCCAAGTCAGCTCGACGAAGCCTGTGTTTCCTGCACCCATCAGGACTCACCTCCAAGGATAAGCAAAGGTTTTCGACCCCATCTGTCTGCTAAATACCATGAGACAACAGTCGCACCGGTATAGGGGAGAGCGTTTATGGCGGTGTAAAGAAGTAATTTATGGTTGTCAAATCCGGCGGACGCCAGTGTGCTTGGAAGGTAAAAAGAAATGATATTGATTCCGTTGAGTTGGGCGAACATTTGGACCGTAATGCCGACAATTGTACGCTTGCGGTATCAGGTGAAAATTTCCTGGTAGGTCCCTGTTAGCTCTAAGAAACGTTATAGGAAAAAGCTTGTTCAAACCGTCCAACCAGACTTTCCCAGGTTTTCTTCATATTTAACCGCGTCTTGAATCTCTAGGAAAATCTTCTGAACATGCTCCGCTTGGGTATCACCCCGGGAATGTAAGTCTGCAATTGTTTGAAGACTTTCCTTCCAAAATCCGTTCTTTGCTAGCCACCGAGGGGTTTCCGAGAGGAATCCAACACCTATACCTTGGATGGTACGACCGGTAACGAAGGTTACGAATCCAGGAGCAAACATCTGGATAAAGGCGCTGAAGGAGTAAATAAAACCACCGATGCGGACACACTTCTTTCGACCGATAATGTCTCCGAGTCGTCCTGCGACAAGCGCTCCCACAGCTGCCGATGCCTGCAAGCACGCCACAGATATACCAGTGATAGCAGGATTAATACAATCCGTAGTGCTATCGGCTCCGCCATAGTCCTTGTAAAATCGGGATATGAAGACTGGATTGACCAGCAAGCCAGACATGATACCTAATTAAGCATTAGCGGATATCTTCAAAGTCATCAAGGTACCACACCAGAGTTTTACCCAAAAAGTGCATCACCTAAGCTGCCGAAGGTGCAAGTGGCGTACAGCAATGGCGATCCTTTGATGGGATACCTGGCGGTAACTTTGTTAGGCTTAAGAGTCCTCTCAAGCCAGCTCTGCTGTTCCACGACCTGCGTGGGAGCAGAGAAGGACCTTTCCCTAACGGGAACGTGCTCTACATCCGAAGCTGTTTTGCTGGCCATGGCTGAGAAGATGAAAGAAGTGAACACAGAGTAGCGAAGATAAGTTTCTTGGTAAAGATATCGAGTAGTGTTTGATAATTGACGAGAACAGTAGGCTAGTGGATTTTTTTCTACCTTGGAACCCCATCCCGTGGAGAAAGCACCTTATATAGACAGGAAGATTTAAAGTTCAGGGACCTTAGAGAACCCCTAAGGCGTATAAACTCAGCAGATGAGAACGGGTTACCCATCACTAGGCAAGAAGTGATGTAAGCTTCGGTTCCGGCGGATAGCAGCATTGTATCGCGCTTCTTTAGTCGTGAGACTCCTATACTTTGAATGTCCTGGTTGCGATAGTTTGATAATAAACTAGTTAAGAAACTTTTGCAAGGAACTTGCCTGTAATCTTACTAGAGTATCGGTTCCGGTGGAAATCCAACCTGGATCCAACTACCATTAGTTATTTGAATTCTGCAAGTTTAAGCTTGTAAGGTCTTAGCGGTTGAGCGCGGTGTGGGGCCTCAGAGGCTATCGATCCTGAAGCTGGCGATGGGTCCAGGCGATATACGAAAAGACGCAGGGTTCACGATATCATAGTCACGTATCTATTCTCGAGTTTTCAGTTTCAGACCCTACTTTCTTTCTTTTGCTATTAACCGACATAGGGCAATCATATCACGCTGATCTGTTTTTCCATAGCATCAAGACGACTGCTAACCGACACATAGACAACTGGCGTCGAGCCCACCTCGCCAGTGGAACTGGTCAATCATGTGAGATGGAATCGACTGTAGATTTAAGAAAGAGGGGAGCTGAGGCTATATCCACATAAAACGAGGACCCACTTGGTGTGCCACGTGACCTCAACTGATAAATCAATTGTAGGGCGCCGGGCCGAGCCGAGTGGCATTCTCATTCTCCTGCCTAGGGATGAAAATTAGCTGCCCATTAGTGTTCACGGCTAACACTTGAAACAAACGCTTGCGGAGCAACAGCAGAGTTGGCGGGGGTCTATTATGGAAGCTGGAAACGCGGGGAAACGCGGAACAGTCGGCACCTTAAGGAAGAGTAATCGGTTCCGAGTCTCCCAGGGATCTGGTTGGTACTCCTGGTTTAAGGTTCCGAATTCCGATCAATATAATAACGCAATGTAATAACGCATTGTACGAAGCTTTTGGTGAAACTAGGTGCTGTGTTGGTTGATGCCGCATTTGGCGAATGTTCCAGAGCAGTACTCGAGTTCCCGCCTAAACGCGCGCCTAGGTTCTAAATGTGCAGCCTTCGGGCTCTCCCCGGACAGGGCAATGCGATAGTCAAACTCCGGACTGTCCCTAATTCTGGGGATAATCTCAAAGCGGCGAAACGCGCAAGCGGACTCGGTTGTAATTACTGAGTATGCTCAGGCACGCTTAGGCATGCTCACCCTCGGCTCAGGTATGCTCAGCCCCAGCTCTGGGTAAAGTAGCAACCGCTCACGTCCGGAGACTAAAACGGAACCAGTGAAAGAAAAAATTATTCCCGAGTCTATAGGAATCCAAAATTTAGTCGATGATGCTCCCGCCGTGAAAGGATATCATTTGGGACTGGGTACTATACATACGATATAATCCACGTATCGATGATCGAATCAAATTTCCAAGCTACGAGAAGCGCGCTTTACTCGCAAATACATATTGTACCCTTACTCATTCAAGAAAGAAGAACGGGGCACTGGTACCTCCTAGTCTTCATGCAAACTGCGGGGTAGTGCAAGCATTTTCCGATAGTACGACGTATACGAAGATGCGAGTGCATTTACGACCTCTTCGTATACTAGTGTCTGGCGATCTTGAACCGAAAAATCCGACTATGTACGCTGTAATGGTGAGAATAATGATATATAATCTATATAGTCCTGCAGTTCAAACCTCAAGTTCGCAGTTGTGGACCCCTCACCTCGTTCAAGATGCGTATCACAAATATCTTCGTTTCCGTCGTCACGGCCTTCATATGTTTCTTCCCCTCTTCTACCGCCCAAATTCTCAATGGCGGCCTTCAAGAGATTGTCACTTGGGATAGTCAATCAATTTATATTAACGGGAAGCGTGTTATGATTCTTTCGGGCGAATTCCACCCTTTCCGCCTCCCATCACCAAGTCTTTGGCTAGATGTCTTTCAGAAAATCCACTCACTAGGCTTCAACTGTGTCTCATTCTACATCAACTGGGCACAGATTGAGGGTGAGCCTGGGCAATTCCGAGCCGACGGCATCTTTGCCCTCGAGGGCTTTTTCGAGAGTGCCACAGCCGCCAACATCTATCTCATTGCACGACCTGGTCCATACATCAATGCTGAAGTATCTGGAGGTGGTTTTCCAGGCTGGCTGCAACCCATCGATGGCGTCCTGAGATCGACCAATGACTCTTATCTGGACGCAGCGAAGGCTTACATCGCCAATATCAGCTCAATCATCAGCAAGGCACAAATCACAAACGGCGGTCCGGTAATCATGGTCCAAGCAGAGAACGAGTACACGTATTCCAATACCCTGGAAGTGCTCGAGTTTCTTGCCAGCCAAAGTCCTGATCTTGTGGCATTGAAGGCTCTCAGCGACGTCAACCTTGAGCCGCAATACATGGCTGATATCGAACAGGCATATCTTGACGCCGGGATCGTGGTTCCACTCACAGTCAATGATGCTGTGGCACTTGGAAATTGGGCACCTGACACTGGACTTGGAGCAGGTGACATTTACGGAATGGACGCTTATCCTTTCCCGCTCTCTGGCAACTGTGAATATTAGTTCCATTAGGTGAACATTACAAGATTCACCATGCTGACATCCCTTCAGGTCCGGACCCATACTATTGGGCTCCAGGTACGTTACCAGCTCGAACTATCAATTATACTCTTCATTTGGAACAGAGCCCATCGACTCCATATTCAATCACAGAATTTCAAGGAGGGGCGCCTTCCACCTGGTATGCCTTTCACGACAGAAATAATTGTCAGCGTCTAACATTAATAGGGGAGGAACACTAGAAGAATCATGCAACGTGTGGATTGGCCCTGAATTTGAGAGGCTGATCTACAAGGAGGTCTTCGCCCAAGGTGCAAAATACTTGAACTTGTATATGGTATGCTCGTTTGCTAAATTCCAAGCGCTAGCCCGTTCATCTGCTGATACCTTGCGAGATTTTTGGAGGCACCAATTGGGGAAACTTAGGATATCCAGGAGGCTGTGAGTGAATGTACTATGGGTCGAAATTCTTCACGACTGACATCGAGTTCCAGACACCTCATATGATTACGGAGCGGCAATCACTGAAGAACGCTTAGTGTCTCGCGAGAAGTACAGTGAACTCAAGCTCCAAGGAAATTTCCGCAAAGTCTCTCCAGCATACCTTTTAAGCAGCCCACAATTCATGGGTGCCGGAATTTACACGAACAATCAAGATCTCTTCGTTACACGGGTGGCAGGAGAAGAGTCAACGACGAGCTTCTATGTGGTCCGTCACACTGATTACACTTCATACAACTCAACCACCTATCAGCTCAGTATCGACACGAGTATAGGCAATATCTCAATCCCCCAACTAGGCGGCAATCTCACCCTGAATAGCCGTGACTCAAAGATCCACGTTTGTGACTATGATATCGGCGGCATCAACCTCATCTACTCTTCCGCGGAAATCTTTACCTGGACCAACTCGGACAACAAAACTACCTTGATTCTATACGGTGCTAAAGGCGAGACACACGAATTTGCTTTTCTCGCAGAGTTGGGACCACCGGAGTTGTCCTCTCAATGCACAGGCATCCAAAAACAGACCGTCAGCTCTTTAGTTGTGGTCCAGTGGGATGTCGTGCCGAGCACTTGTGTTGTGTCCTTTGGAAATGCGGTCAAAGTTTATCTTCTGTGGCGGAACGAAGCGTACAATTACTGGGCTCTCGACGCCGGTATCAACACTTCAGTCATCGTGAAAGCAGGATATCTCATGCGCAACGCAAGTATCACGGACAACGCACTCTACCTCAACGGCGATATCAACGCGACAACGACTCTCGAAATCATCGCAGCTCCATTACAATGCGGGCAGGTATTCTTCAACGGCCAACTCATCATCGAAGACTTGAACTTGACACAACAAGCAACCTTACAATTCGTGCCGTCCATCTTTACTCTCCCGGACTTCTCTTCTTTGGATTGGAAATACATCGACTCGCTTCCTGAGATCCAGACCGGATATGACGATAGCAACTGGACTCTCTGTTCTCAAAACTTCTCAAACATGGCAAGACCACTCACCACTGCAACATCACTGTACGCTGGCGATTATGAATATTACACCGGCTCGCTCGAATACCGAGGCCACTTCGTAGCCAATGGAAATGAAACAATTTTCCAGATCGTTACCCAAGGAGGTGATGGCTACGGACACTCCATTTGGTTGAATGATACCTTCATTGGCTCATGGACCGGCACTGGAAGCGACGCCAACCACAACGGTACCTACACAATCGGATCTCTCGTCGAAGGCTCGAGATACGTAATAACAGTACTGATCGATCACATGGGCCTAGAAGAAGAATCATTCGTCAGCGACCCAACAGCAGCACCTCAAACCCAAGGCTCGTACTACTTCGCACCCTTCAAAACGCCTCGTGGAATCCTCGATTACAGCTTAGACGGACACACTTCTCAAACCGACGTGACCTGGAAGATGACTGGAAATCTTGGAGGAGTGCATTATCAAGACCTGGCTCGTGGACCTATGAATGAGGGTTCTATGTTTGCTGAGAGGCAGGGATACCATTTACCAGGTGCACCGACATCGACGTGGGAGAGCCGCTCGCCATTACAAGGCATTGATGCTGCTGGCGTGGGATTCTTTGCTACGGAATTTGAGTTAGATGTCCCGAGTGGGTATGATGTGCCGATGTCGTTTGTTTTTGGCAATGTGACGACTGGGAATGGAACGGCGGCTTTCCGCTGTCAGATTTTTGTTAATGGGTACCAGTTTGGTAAATATGGTAAGTACCCTGATGGTAGAAGAGGGATCTTGTGGGGAATAGAACTGATATGGTGATAGTGAACAACATTGGTCCTCAAACTGTGTATCCGGTCCCACAGGGTGTTCTGAACCATAATGGGCACAACTTCGTTGCGCTGACGCTTTGGAGTTTGGATGGAGCTGGTGCTGCGTTGACGGAGTTCAGTCTCGAGCCACAAGCCGAGATCATGACGGGTTATCGTCTAATCGAACCAGCGCCTCAACCAGGATGGGCTCAGCGGACAGGGGCATATTAAGGCCATTTGTGGAGGGGTTTCACATGCGATGCTCGAGGAGTGTTTGAAGAGTGGTCGGTATCTTTGCAAGATCAAGTGTCAAGCATAAAGTCCTACTTCGTTATTGAGTTTGCTTCATTTTCCTTCCGGGTTGCAAGTGTAGCCAGACATCATCAGGCCCGATATTCTACACGGGGCATCTGGACACTTACCAAAGCACGTGAACTTGAAATTTAAGCTTAAAACAAGCCCGTTCTCGGTTCGAGGCATTTCGATACGCCAGCGCCTGAAATATATCTTCCTCCTCTTTGCCCCTTACCAACCCACGTTCCGCATCAACGCTTCCACCACATCTTCTACATCGCATTAGCAATCGAATTCGCACCCCACTAAGCCTTCTACCAATACTTCGACTCTGAATCCATTGACAACCTTCATCAACAACTTGTATCCACAAAAGCGCAACTTTCCAACTCCAGTCTCTCCAACGACACTTCAACGCAACAACATAATGTCTTCTCCATATTCCTCGCAGACTGTTGTCAACGAAATCGTTGCGCCTACTTTCACCCTCTTCCCCAAAATTGCCTATCGAATTGCGCCAAATAATCTGGAACATGCGCATCGATTTGGACGGCAAGCCCTTACTTATGACCGAGCGCGGTGAGCGCAGAGGCGTTATTGGAGTTAGTATTCCTGCTATCCTACACACAAACCACGAGGCGCGTAAGGTCGGCCTTCAGAAGTACACAGAGACAATCGACCGATTTAGCAATCGTTTTTACATCAACCCCAAGAACGACCAACTCTTCTTCGACGGCGAAGACGTGTTGGAGAATTATCTTGCCCGATATAGATGCTATGAAAGGGGGCAAAAAATCCAACATGTTATTGTCCTTCCGAGAGCTGCCTGGGGTAGCTATTCATTGAGGATCTTGGGGTCTCTTCGACTTATGGAATGTCTGAAGACAGTTACCCTTACCTATTCCGCTCTGTTGGGGGTTGTTAGCGACGTGGATTTCAACGAGAAGGAGCAAGTTTTGCGCTTGGACGACTGCCAAGTGGACAGTCCCGAGGTGATCTTTCAAGACACCAATGATCTAATCGATTTGCGAGCGAGCATTCTGAGCAGAGGTTAGTAAGCCCTCCTTGACCTTGAAATTTATACGTTAACACAGTGACTAGTAATGGCAGAATAGATGAGTAGTCTCTGAATTCGATGTCAGCTGGAGACATCAAGTGGAGATGCAAGGTGATGTGTCTTATAATACTGGTTGCGCTCATTTGATGCGTTCGCTTTGGGCTGTCTTCGTTGGATGGGAATGGTAGCTGTTTGGATCACGGAGGGAAGAGTCATTCGATTAGAATAGAATGGGATTGGAAACTCATGTCCTGGTGTCTTTCAAGCCAGAAGGGTAAGCACAATGTAGGATATCTTGAGATATTTACTTCCATAACCAAGCTATTCGCTGACTTTATAAACCTATCCCACGGTGCTACAAATGTGTGATCGTAGAAATCGATTTGAAACCTCTTATGACGCTTCATGGGATCAAGCATTCCATGTATTACCGAGCTTTGAGTATTCATTATCTTTCGTTATCATAGATAGATCATCGACCTCTCGTGATAGGTAGCAGCTTGATCTGACAATTGAGTCGAGTACAGCAAAGCGGCGAACACAACAATATATTCTCGCTTCCGGGTCTCGACTTGCGCAATCGAGCAACCTTTCCAATCGCCAAGCTCTTCGTGACATCCCACAACAACGAAGTCTTATTCATTACTAACATCAATCGAAGGATTAAGATGCCCCTGTGCCAAAGTACGCTTCGTGGAACGGTCAGTGACGGAGGCTCTTATCTGGCCCAAGTAAGGAAAGGATTTCTCCGCTGTTTTGAAAGACACTGACATCTGACAGGATTGGCCACTCTGCTCGTGATGAAGATCCGCCCCAACCCCACCAAAGGCGCAATCCAAGACGTCTCCGACCGCGTGTCCTCCACCACGTTATCAGACTCAATATCGTCAACAGACTCGACCTCGCCGTCTCCTCCCGTGCCTCTGCAAATACCGATACAACAATCAGCCCTCAAAGCTTCGACACCTCCCAGCCCTTCCCCCTCCTACCTATCGAGTTGCGTCTTGCAATCTGGAAGCTCTCCTGCGAGCTACGCACCCTCCGAATTGTCAACAAGATCATTCTATATCGAAAACGTTAGGTTTAGTCGTCCCTTCCAATCAACCTTCCACGCAAACAAGGAGGCACGTGAGGCCGTGAAAGACATGTACGAGCTGGTTACCCAAGCCAACGAGCGAAAGATGTACGTCAGCTGGGAGCTGGATATCTTCACAGCCTTTTCCTTGGGTGACTCTCCACCAGGCATTGAAGCCATCGCCTCTCGTCGTATCGATTTTCTCATGACATGGACCCCACAAGTAGTCGCGAGAAGATCCAGAATTTGGTGGTCACTGGAGCCTACAGTCCTTCGTTTTCCATAAATATCTACTTTTTGCGCGGTTTGAAGACTCTTACCCTTGATCATATGCATATGTTCCCTGTGAAGGAATTCCAGAAAACCTGCGGGCCGTAATGCAGGAAATGGTTTTGGATGATTAACGTCGCTGCTCCTATAATAACAAGAAAGGAAAATCTGCGGATATGCCGATGGTCACTTTCGGAAATCCGGAGGGGGAGAGAGATTTCTTGATCGATCGTTGAGAGAGACTGTACCCATGCCCATCATGGGGGTGGGATTTGTAGCTGTTGTCTTCGGATTTCTTCAACAGAAAACAGCAGTGGGGAATGGGACGACCTCACAGGTTTTGATTTGAGTGTGCAGGAATGGGGGTTGGGACGCTCGTCAAGAGTTACTGCCTTTAGTCTTTTAGTGCTGTACTCCAGCAGTCGCGATGAACCTACAATTTGACAATAAAACAAACACACTCTCCCAATCCTGCTCCATGTGACTTCAGAGAATACTTATTTGTGATGCATATCAAATTTCTTCTTGTAACTCAACAGTAAGTCCAACTGATGATATCCTTCCGACACCGAGTCCTCACTTCTCCATCAGTCCATGATCCTCCTGTACCTATGTCTTGACATGTACATCCAGTATGCCCCCCTGATCTTATGTCTAGCTATTTTATTGTCCCAGAATAAGAGTTGTCAAAAAGTACGTATCGAAGATCTGGTTGGATGCCCCATGAGTGGCAAACTAACATATGAACAGGAAATTACACTATAAAAATTATATTTCTCGGACGGTGCAAAGCTCTTCGGTCTATTGTACAACGTAATTAGAATCTTTCAACATCACCCAACACGTACCGAGGGCATCGCCTCAAATCTACCGTCTCCAAACCGTCGTCACCATGCTCTCGGACGTTACGCAACGCATCAAAAATACCACATCATCTTCTTGAACTCCTCATGCAGCCTCGTAATATCCGACTCTCTCATAATTCCACTGTCCAACACGCTCTCTCTCGAACTCCTCCACTATCCAAATCTCTTTACGCCGCAGCTGCTTCACAATCGTGCATATGTCATCGCCACTACCACCACCACCTACGGCCCCAAAATCAGCACCGGCGCCTCAATCCACCCCCTCCCAATCGCCTCCCCAATCCCATCATACCACGCCTTCGCCATTTTCGCGTACCCTTCATCACTCGGATGCAACCCATCCTTCAAATCCCCCACAGTAACATATTGACTCATATCAACAGTCAAAACCTTCATCCCTTTCTTAGCCCTCTCATCCACCACTCCCGGTACCTGTGCATTAAAAGCCTGAATTCTCGACTCTGTACCATTATCCGCCGCAGGTGTAAGTTGAGCAACAAGAATAACCGTCCCACCATTTTCCTTCGAAACACCATTATGGCATTCATCAATTAACGCTCCAAGTCTTTGCGGAGCTGTTGCGGTTTGGTTATCTTGCGCCATATCGTTAGTTCCTGCCATCATTAAAATAAGGTTTGGTTGTTGGGGGAGAGATAGATTGGCGTAGGAAGCGATCTGGGAGATGGTTGCGCCGGGGTGACCTTCGTTCTGGTTGTTGGTCATGTTTCCTGAGCGTTGGCTGCCGATGTATTGGATTTTGGTATGGTTTGCTGAGAGCAGGGAGAGGAGGGGTTGTCGGTAGCCGTTGCCGGAGGTGGAGAGATAGCCCCAGGTTATGGAGTTCCCGAGAGGCATGATACGGAGTGGAGTGTTGTTGGAGCGTGGGACTCGCTGGGATAGTGGGGGGCTGCCTGAGATAGGAGGATCGGCACGGGGTAGGTTGTTGGACATGGTGGTGGGAACTGCTGCCACATCTGCACTCGTTAGTATTCGGAGGTGTAAATCTCTCACTGAGAAACTCACACGTTGCAGCTAAGAAACAATAAAGGGTTTGAAGAGAAAGATGCATCGTGTCTCGTGATGATTATTGCCGGGAGTTGTGGTTTAAACTCCTTCTTCCTGCTCTGGGCGTGGTCTATATGTCCATTTGGATGAGTCGACAGTAGGAAGGAAATAGTGAAGATATCATTATGAATATGTCTGCCACGAATAGGTATGATGGAGATGACTGGATTGAGGATGGCACCGCCTTGGTAAGACAAATGCGAGAGCGAACGAAAAATTACTCGAAAGGAAAGATCGGCAAGATTATCTAAGGCTCGTATACCGAACCTCAAGAAACGCTCGTCTCAAGAAGGAATGGGGATGCAGCTGGGTTCAGATATAAATTGTAGAAATTGAGGACACGAAGTGTTGACCCCGCGAGGTCATAAATTTGAAGTTACGAACGAGCTTACGACAAGATCCGCCCGGATGCGAGAGCTTCATCGTGCTTGGACATCGGAATAGACGGGTACTTGGACTTCCGTAGGTATTGATTGGGTCCATCGTCCAAGTTGTGGTGCTGAAACAAATAGAAACAAGCTTCATACTTGAAGTAAACAATTATGCGACCGCCGCTTGGCAGGTGAACGTCAAAGATCTTGCCACTTCGTCCGAGTCGCTTTCTCCATAAATGTGGAGGATGAGATCATCGGGTGGCTGAAAGAATCCACATCTATGGATCTCATGTCAGCTTTGCATTGTTCCTAAATCTCGTAACGAATCGATATCATGCAGATCAGGTGACACCATGAATCAAACATCAAAAGAAACTAAACAAGTAGACGAATCAAAGTTTTCTTTTGCAGGAGATCTGGAGCCGAGACCTAATGTCGTGTGTATCCAAATAGTTGGGACGAACCATCTTCGCTGCAACTCGCGTCAGAGAATTGGTCGGACAGAGGTCTGAGAACTGGTGGCTAGTCATTGAACACGAGAAGAAAATGAAGCATTACAGTTTGATTGACAAGAGTGAGAGATACATACGCGTCAATTTTTATGGTTAAGAGCCTGTAAACTCTGAAGATGCTGAATGTTGAGCAAATGGTAGAGCAATCGGCTCTCGAGAAAGGGGTCACTAAACAAAGTGGACACACTTGCAGGGACACTTCGTTGCAGAACAAAAAGCTCTGAAGGAGAAGGGGGGTAATGGAAATTTGTCCAGTATCTCGTCATGATCTGACTTCTTCAGACACAATACTGCAGAAGAACAAGAAGGAGAAGAAGAGAGAGGGAGGAGGTTGAGTCGGGAGGTACCAAGCCAAGCCCCGTAGTTCTGCCGGCAGCTAGTCCCGAAGGGGAATTTTGAAGAGAAACACCAAATTCATCTCGACATCTAAATGTTTACACCGGTCAATGATCACAATGATCAATCGAGTGCTCGTGGTAGGTCCCCTATCTTCTAATGTAGCTCAAGTAGGTCTACGGTAGCTCCTCCCATCTTCTCTCGTATGGGAATACCTCCCTCGAGCCCATTTTCGAGGTATCCTTTCCCTGTTTTCAATTCTCACCCCGCATCATGATCCCTCTTCAACTCTCACAGCAGCAACAGTAATGGCGGCCAAGGTCTCAACGCGAATTTCCCTGCGATGGCTTCCCAGCACAGCAGATCCCACAGAGCCAACTGATACCATCGTCTTCGGTGTGGGCGCGTACTTCGTGGACCTCCGCATCCTCAAATCTGACACCTCAATCGACTGGGCGCTGGCAGGTGAACGAGTTGTCGTCTCGACTGATCCGCGTGCGTTTGCAGCTTGCTCCCCCTCTCTTCTTCCTCGGAAGGTACAACGAAGCTAAAAAGTCCTTCTGCAGTCAAAATACGATGGATCAAAACCCTCGACTCCCTCGGCCTCACCGAAGAACCAGACGAAGGCGACTTCACGACCCTCCCAAATGGCGATAGTCTCGAAACAGGTTCGATGCCGTGCCCAGAGAAAGGAATGGCAGTAACAGCGTACGAGGAGGTATGGCGAGTACTGGCTCCGAAGCCTGGTCCTGAAGTGGGGAAAGGCAGCGCGTGGATACTCGAGAGTGCAGATACCGAAGGAAACACGAAGACATTCTTAGGTCGAATTGGCGGATCATATATGGCGATGAGAGGAAAGACTGGTGAGAGATGGAAGGATGGGGAGTTTGGGGCCAGGAGTGAGGAGTGGGATGTGAAGGAGAGGAGGTGGAGGGATAAATATGTTATTGGATATATTGCTGCAATCCCGTCTCCTGCTGAGTTGGGGACGGGGCTATTTGATGGAGAGGATGGGTGGAAGGAAGGGGACAAAGTTGAGGTTCTGGGCCAGGAGTATATCGTGCGGGCCTTCGAGACGCTTGAGTGAGCCTCCGCATGATGAAATGCGGTGGAAATACGGCCCATGCGGCAGGATGGCGTGCCCCAACAGAACTCCTGCGCCCGACTGAGTGACGTTACTCCTTACTTGTGTTCGAGAATCTACCGTTTCGTTCTGATGGCTCTTTGCTGCATTTCTTTCAACCGCAATGCTATTTGACACACGGCGATCGATATGCAGTAGCATCCTTCCCACCTCATGAAGACGTGCAACCCTGTGGAGTTTTGGGATGGTCAAAAATGAAGCCTCATTTCTGACGTCCTTGTTTGGAAGGATGAGGCTGAGGTCTTCCGCCCATATGTTGGTCGGTAGCCACCAACATTGGAAGCTCTCTCCTCTCTTGTACCACCTCCCTAGGCAGCCTTATGCAAGAGAAGCACTTCTGCGCTGCGGCCACCCTTCGTCATTGCCGTGCTTCTCCGCGGCTCGTACCATAACAACCTCGCGATTGGGCCTTCCATCAAAGCCTCTCCCATGTTCGCCGAGTTCCTCTCGCCCGGCGACCGGCCACCAACATGCAGCACGTGTTGGTGTTACAGACATTACACTTCCACAAGTACCATGAATTAGTATCGTCTTTCGCAACAATCTTGTCATTCCTTCTCGTCATTTCCATCTAATACAGGATATGTTGTTTGTGTCAGCCTCATTAAACCATCTGAAGAATCACAGAAAATTTCTCAACATGTATTACTTCACGATACCACTGTGCGCACCTCCTCTGCCCTATATATTCCAGCCTTCCGCCACACAACTTTCAGTGTGCAGACAACATGGATTTTACCGTCTCCTCTCCGCCGAATTCTAATTTCGATCCCATGCATTCATTCTGGGTACAACAAGACCAAACGAGAAGCATGGACATTTCGACTCCCTCCCGGGAAGACTCGATGCAAGGCACCAGCCTCGTGCTTGCCCAATCCGTTGCGATGCAAAAAGCTAATCCACCAAGCCCAACTTACCCACCGATTGACGCCCTCCCAGCGCTTACACTAACGCGATCATATTCCTCGCAAGCATAGGAACAGAAGCGATCTCCCATCACAAGGTTGTATCGAGATGAAGGTAAAAGTCTCCACGAAGTTCAGCTCGCTCTTGCACGACTCAGCTTTCGTCCGAGGCAAGTACTCGCATCCAGTTTTAAGGATTTTGTTAATCATCACTAGTCAACCCATGCTCAAGAAACGTATTAGGAAATGGAACCTTAATCGGAATCTGAGGCAAGCCGATATGCTTCGTGCCTTGAGCCTTGCTCTGGAGAGAGGGAAGGTCGGTAAGAGGTCGAACTTTGAGACCAAGGGCCGGGTCCTGAGCTCCGATGATGTCAAGTGGTGGTTGAAACGGAAAGGAGTGCAGAATGTCGAACCTCTCGCCGTGCCTGATGCAGACGCGAATAGCCAAACGACGACTGATATCCGGTGCTACACTCCTATTCCCTGCGAATCCATGTTGCTCACAGATCCTGACGAGTCAGTACCACCTCCCACCAGGCTCACAGTACGGAATCCTCAGGTCTGTAGCCTGGCGCTTTCAACACGACGTTCGCCCAGTTAAAACACTTCTGGTATTTGGGTCGCGGCTTCCATGGCGTCTTCTACCAAACGGTGATTATGATAGCCGAGTCCATCGTCCGTCCCCTTGAGCAGGTTCATCGCCAAGTTGTGTAGAGAGGGGTCCCTGCGGAAAGGTAACTTTGCCCAGGCTTTCAAACTCGACACTTGCTTCGACATGATCCGCCAGCTTCTCCTCAACGATGGCATCGCGCTCTCCATTACTCCTCACTTATGCCTAATGTTTCCACCGTTGCAGCACACCTTGATCCAGAACATCTTGTCAAGACTCCTCGGGTATATTGCAGAGATGATCACCGCATGTGATCTCTAGCATTTCAAAGCTATGCAGCAGTTCTTTGCAGTCCTCAAACCAATGACGAGCGAAGAGAGATATGAGGCTACGGAGCGGATGGTGCTGAGGTTGCGGCCTTTCCGTGCTCCGGAACATGAAAACATAGTTCGGTCCTTCCTTGCGACATTGGCACGGCGCTGTTCGGTCTTCGAACAGACAGCATTCCTATCACAAACTCAATTTTGATAGCAGCAGATTATTATACCAGCGAGTTTGAGGCGTTGGCAGGTCGCAGCCATAGCATAGACAGCGGTGCTGTCAATTGTGGCTCAGCTGCCCGAATGCAAACGGTTTCTCCGCATCCAAGGCATTGGATTTTGGGACGTCGTGGAACATCAACATTCTTCCGAATTAATAGCAGCCGTTTCATATGCAGGCTCTCTCGACTCATAAGCTCCAATTGAACCACCGAGTCTATTGTACCTCTCCTATGCAAGGGCTCGATTAGCCGAGGAAAAAAGGATACTGATTTTAGTACTCTTATTACTATTATACCAGAAAATTAGCATTTACTTATTTAAAAATATATACGCTTTATTAATAAACGAAACCCCGTTTTTAATTTTTCTAAATATTAATAATATAAAATATAAATATAATTCTTTTTATTTACTTTTATAAATTCTAATTTAATATAATAATTATTTATAATAAATAAATAACGATTTATAAAATATATATATTTAAGTTTTATTTTATATTTTCTTTAGTATTAATTTCTTAAAACCAAATATATTTAAAAGGAATTATATATTAAAATTTTTAATTCAAATTTATAATTATAAATCGAATAAAAATAATAATAATATTATATTTCCTAAAATATATCGTTTTATTTTAATAGTATTTCTGAAGTTTATTTAAAAAATTAAGAATTATATAAGATATTAAATCTCTTAGTATATTTTAAATTAAATTACATTAAATATTATTTTATTTTATTTTATTTTATTTTATTATTATAAAAAAATAATAAAAAAATATTTAATTATAAATTATTTTATTATAATTAATAAGTTAAATTAATTCGATAATTATCGTAAAAGGTAATCAATTATATTTAGAATAAGCTTGTAAATAAAGTAGGCAAAGATGGTTAATTATTCCTAGAAAGCAAGAAACTCGTATGGCCCTGCCACACTACACTAGTCTTAATAGGTATAGCGTGACCGATATCCCCCACCTTTGGATATTTCTGGAAACCCTCCGCTTCTCCACACTTCCACCCCCGCACTCAGATATGAAATACGAAAAGCCATCTGAGATCACGCTCGTCCTATGCGGGGCTATCCCCCGGGTTTGGTGCTCGGCTCCACCATTCTGTGCCGACGAAGCTAAAGCCGTCAAACGGCGAAATCTCTTAAAGGAGCTCGATGACCACTTCGTTGCCTGCCTTGCCTCGAACGATCGCATGCTGCTTCTCGCTTGCTTTCCGATCAACGCTGGTTCCTATTCTCAACGTCCAACATGACAGCTTTCGGCCGTGCAGCAGAGGACAGGCCCACGCCCCCAGAGGTGGTATGTCTACTCCCAAAGTTCCCAGAGCCAAGCCGTGTGCTAATCTGTTCAGTACAACTGGAGAGTCTATGCGGCCTCGTTGGCTATTTCCATGGGGCTGTTGACCTACGGCTACGACTCGGCCTTTATTGGCACGACCATCACGCAGAAGAGCTTTAAGAGCGATTTTGGTCTGGATGCCATGACCAAAGCGCAGCAGAATGCAGTGTCGAGCAATTTGACCAGTATCTGTACTACTGCAACCCCCTTCCCCTCCTTTTCCCCCTCCTTTACACTGGTCACGCGGGTGCTAACATGTCGGCGGATAGACTCTGCGGGAGGATTCTTCGGCGCGTTCTTCATGTTCTTTTCCATGGAGCTGCTTGGGCGAAAGAAGACGGCCATTATATCAGACGCGATATTTATCCTGGGAGCGTAAGTGCTGTGCTTCTATTGTTCTGAAGGGTCACATGCTAATTATTCCCTCCAGCATTCTTTGCACGGTTCCCACGCATCAACTCGGTATGATCTACGCTGGACGACTTTTGACGGGTCTCGGTGTCGGTGGACTTGCGGCAGTATCACCGATTTATACGTCAGAGATAGCTCCGCCTGCCATCCGAGGCCGTCTGACTGGATTGTATGTCAAGCATCCGCCTTGGCCAGACTTTCATCGAACTAATTTGCCTCTAGCTTTGAGTCGTCCTATCAGATTGGCGCGGTCATCGGCTTGTATGCTGACCCTTTCCACCGTCACGCTCGCAATCACTGACTGGTGCAGTTGGATCAACTATGGCGTTGTCCATAACATCAACGGAAACGATTCCAAAGCGTGGAGGATTCCAAGTCAGCCTCGCAACACTGAATTAGGAGAGCGCACGCTGACCTACATGACTGCAGTGGCCGTCCAACTCATCCCTGCTGGTATTCTCGCCCTGATGCTTCCGCTCGTCAAGGAGTCTCCTGTATGGCTCCTGAAGAAGGGCCGGGATGAGGACGCCTACCGAGTCTACAGTTATCTCCGTAACCTCACCCCTGACCATCAATACATTGCCGAGGATGTCTCTTTTGTCAAAGGGCAGATCGAAAGCGAACGCGCGATCAGTACAGGCAGCGACCCAAGCTTCACTGCATTTCTAAAGGGCGCACTCAAAGAATCGCTCATGAAGGGAATAAGGAATCGCTTCGCCCTCGTCTTCTTAATGTTCATGTGGCAGGCGTGGTCGGGTGCCGCGGCTATTAACTATTGTAAGAATCCATTGGGGGCTCTCCTTCCTCTTCTGGTCTGAGGTGATTCTCTGGCTTACTAATTTTTCCTAGATTCGCCCACGATTTTTGCCTCGATCGGTCTTACCGACGTCACTTTTTGGACTGGAATCTACGGTCTGATTAAGGCAGCAGGCTCCGTCATCTTTTTACCTTTTTCATTGACAAATTCGGTCGCAAATGGCCCTGGATTGTCTCCTCCGTTTCGTGCGCCCTTTGCCAGTACTACCTGGCAGGCTACATCGCCGTCGGCAAGCCGAGTCTGACTGCTCTGCAGTCACCCTCCACTATTGCTGGTGGTAAGGCTGCAACAGCCTTCATTATGATTTTCGGAGGGATGTGGAGTTTTGGCGCCAATGGACTTCCGTGGATTATATCCTCGGAAATCTTCCCAAGCTCACTGCGATCCATCTCGGGACCTTTCGCCGCGATGTCGGTCTGGTTGTGGACCTACGTGGTGACGAAGGCCCTGCCTAGCATGTACACGAGTATGGGATATGGGGTTTATATTTTTTTTGCGAGCACCCTAGTTTGTGCCAGTGTGTATGCCTTCTTTTTCATCCCCGAGACCAAGGGATTGCGTATCGACCAGATGGATCAACTGTTTGGATTTACCAAGCTGGAAAGTATTTCCTTGGCTGTAAAGGAAGAAGAACATCCTTATACCAAGGAAGATATTTTCCAAGCAGAAGTAGTTTAGCATATTATTATTTATATTTTTTAATAAGAATATTAAATGCTACATCCTTTGGTATTAGTATTTATAACCGTTTTCTTTATATATTAAAGGGTTTCAACTTTGGTAATAAATACGCCCTTATTATAACTTGGTGATTGGCACGTCAACAAATAATCTATATAGTCATCAAATTTGGCGTAATATCCACCGCATACTATACGAATAGCAGCCAATAAGTGAGTTCCAACGACATCAAAGGAATTTTTTTGGTGCTCTACGATTAGTCATGACTCAGGAACAGCCGCCACCCAAGTTACTATGAACCGCTCTCTGTATCTTGACCTCTATTAAGCTGGATCCCCCGCCAATTGACTTGGTAAGCTGAATCGACCTTGCGGACTCATTGAAGCACGTCCAGGAAGCCTTGTATACGCAAGGCCCAAAATGGTTCCTGAATATATCACTCTTTCTGTTGCCCTTGAATCTCTCATTGAGCGCCTCATTGATAAGGCCCGCTCTCTTCGCGGGGTTAATATTCGCTTTTAGACTCTAGCGAGCAAACTCAAGACACTGCGCGACGTACTAGGCACAGTTGAAACCAGTGCTCAATAATTTCTTGATAATACGTAAAACCTGCTTAAAAGTTGCGTTCAGCGTGTAACAGATACTTGCGAAGAGCTGAAAGCCTTGTTAATTAAGGTCTTATTGAGTAAGAATAAAGCTGTTCGCGGATCATGGAAGAAGGGTAAAATTATGAGGTTAATATAGAGGCTAGAAGGGAATAAGAGCACGCTCGTTTTGCTGCTTGTGTCAATCAGGTGAGTAACCAGGTTGTTTGTTCGCATGATAACTAGAGTCGATGAGATGCTAATAGCATGGTGTTAGTAACGGAGGAACCGCGAAGCGCAAACGACGGACACAAGAACACAGCCCTCCTTCTCCTTACTACCTCTCGACCCTTGACAAGGAAGATTTCTCTACTAAGCAGGTGCTACAGGGAGGGAACGCAAGCGTGGCTGTGGTACAGAGAGTATTTGGACTAATGATAAGTTTTGGCCTTTATGGTATTGCGCTTATTACATTGCCTACTAATGTTCCAATTGTTGTAGTATTATGAATTGTTTCTGGGTTTACTGGGATATGGTTCACATATGTTATAGCTATGGCGATTAGGGCCTAATAGTAGTTTCTTAGAGCGTAAGCTTTCGCTACCGTTCTTCTACATTTTTCTGATTAATCGCGGGTTGAAATAGGAGATGAGTGCCTTCTGGAGATATTTGGATTCTTGTGTACCTTAGGGGTTATTCTCTTCCTTGGTAGGAAATAAGTCTTCCCCTCTAGGCTTACTCTCTTTTCCAATTCTATCTTTTGCTTTTTTCTCTTTCTTCTTAAATAAAGTAATCTAGAACGACTCACTACTTACTATTTTAATATAGATTAAGTATTACTGGTTACATCAAAATAAGTTTAAATGTAAAGTTTTATTACACGTCGTAAATATAATTGATCGATCACAATTAGTATTCGTACTACAAACGATTAATATAGGCCGTTTTCAGGCCACCAACAATTACCTATCCTTAGGGTTGCCTTTCCTGGCTCCCTTTATTTTTAGGCCATTAACACGCAACTTTAAACAAGATGACGATACGCTTTCCTTAAGATATCAAAGACGTGAGTAGATAGTTGGACTGTTCTACTCAGGGACCACTCAAGTAGCTCAGGCGAGCTGCCTGAGCCGAGGGTGATTAGCGCCTGAGTTGAAGCAGCCAGGCTTACTAATCGGCGTTGGAAGAAAGAGAAGAAAAGAAGTCGTGTAAGACTACTAACAGACGAACACATCCATTCCTTTCATTCCAACGATCAGCGGCACCTTACAAGTTGGAACATATAACGCTTTGAACACAGAGACCAGTATTGTGCTTCCTGCTGGTCAAGATAGTACTGCCCCGCTGGATCAGCAGTATGGCCTCATAAGGCTCAACGCCACTTTCCGCTTCTACCCAAATATCAGAACTCATATATGCAAGCTTCAAAGTGGTATTATGTCCTATCCCGTGGTAGTTAGATCGGATCGAGTCATCCTTGCTTCCGATCAGCTAAGTCTTGGAGGGGATTGCTCCGATTTTGTGCCAATGTGAGTCTTTAATCAGCTACCCTGCTTTTCTCCCCATCAACTTCTAATGGTAAATTCAAAGCTAACACTTAAACCCAGAAATCTGACAAGACCATTCAACGACCATCCCATTAATACCATAATCGGTGGCTTCCAATACGCAGCAGACTACACCTACGCTTAAAACGCCGACTAATTACATATTCTCCGTCCCCCAAACACCAGTTTCTGGAAATTTTCTGGCACCACCTCAAACGAATACCTAACCACCAACGACGGCATCACCTCTCCCGGCGACAAATACAGCTGGCAAGACCCCATGTTCGACATGATCTACAACATCCAAGAGACTGCTTCTCGTGCCTCCCTTTAAATTGCATGGGAACATCCAAATGATACCGATAACATCCAGAAAGTGTTCTACGAAGGGTTTCAAGATTAAGCGATTTATTTTACGAGGTATCCGTATATGATTTGCGCTGCGGTCTTGAGTATTGTTGGGACTGTGGCATTGTATTCGTTGTATTGGGGTTGGTGGGAGTTGGAGAGAGATTTCTCGATGAGTCCTTTGGAGGTGGCGAAGGTGTTTGATGCCCCGTTTATGAAAGGGTTTGATGGGAATGCGACAGCTGGGGAGATGGTTACGAGGTTGAAGAATACGAGGGTGCGGTATGGAGAAATAGTTACGAGCAGGAATGACGGGATGAGTACTGAAGGGATTGCGAAAGATCAGGTAGAGAGGGTGGGTTTGATAATTGCTCTTGCAGACGAGGCTGTGGCTTCGAGGAAGGGGTGAATATATAATTGAAAGATTATCAGTGAGAGTATGAATATAAAAGTAAACAGATTATAAGTCCTCTTGACGAAACTTTTTACCGACGGTTAAAGTATCGCAGCCAAACACACACGAATCAAAACATGACAACCTCAATCCTGCGATAGCTAGATGTGCCCGTTCCGCCAATGAACAGACCGAAGGGACTCCACGTCGCTGAGACGTTGCCTGACCTAGACATCTCATCCTCAAGTATTACACCGGCGACCTTCAACGACATTACCGTGAAAGTACGTTTCGGGGCTTTCCATCTGGTGTTTGAGTGGTTTGGGAGGTTGGTTATCGCACACGTTGCGGGGATCTTTCTCATTCTCCCCATCTTTGGTTTCCAGGCTCGAGCCACCCATTTGTCGTGCTTGTCGAGGTCGAAGTAAGAGACAATGGGAAGGATTTCTCTCGAAGAATTAGCATCCATGTCCGTCAAAGGGAAGCCAAGGTGATTTTTACCTACGATCCACCACAGCCAAGCCGTCACCCAAGTCGTGCCACGACTAATTTTGAGAGGATCATGAAAGATTGTTCTCATAGCTCTAGGTCAGCAGCAGCATCAGTAATCTTTGCATTGTCAGCCTTGGGATTTTCTCGAAAAAGTTGCTTGACCAAAGTCGCGTCCCCAAAAACGGTAGTCAGCTGCGAGTATTATTTGTAGACCAGCTCCACCGGATCTTGCCTCCACATCAGGATGTTTTTCTCCTCGTCCTGTGAGTAATTAGCCCCAGGCCCAATTTTTCAAACTCAGAATTTCACGGTTTCATCCAAAGCATGATCATCCAACCCAGGGAAACATCAGACAGCAAAACTTTCAATGCACCCCTCTTACTGCTATATGCTGGAACTGGCCCCGTCAGTTCCGGTGCATAGCTCCAACCACCCCCAACGTCTCCATGGTTTCCTGCAAAATAAACCTCTTCTACATCATCTGTAGAGGATTTAGCGACATCGAACCACAGCACCGCAAGCTTTAAGGCGACCCGACGTTAATGAATTGAGTCTGCGTAGCGAATGTATTTTGCAAGAGACACTTTCAGATACAGCTAAGAAGCGAAAGAGAAAGAATTACCAAAATAGGTGACGCTATTAACGCAGTTGAGTAGGGCGAGGGAGTGCACTGCGATCTCGCCTCGCCAGAAGGCGTCTTTGAAACTCTGCAGGAAAGCCCAAGCCTTGGCACCGTCCTTCTTGATTGATGAAGTTTGGTAGTCGCCAGCAAAGCAGTGTCCTGCTTTGTGAGATCAAGACGTCGAGTAGTCAGCTTGGGAAGCTGCGATTTGGACACGAATAACTTGCGTGTTGCACAAGCAGTATTTTCAATCTGCCAACATTGCTAGATGCCCTTGTTCCTGTGAAGCGATCGAATTCACTGTTTAAAGTCCTACCCACAAGGTAGACGTAGATGGCTATCCTGTGCAAAGTCCAAGTCAAGCGGAAAGTTTTAAAACAGTACTTGCGTCCATCCGGCCCAAGACATAGCTGACATAACGCATGAGATTGGAATGGTCATTCACGCACTTGAAGCCAATGACTCAAACATCCCCTTTGGCATAGGAAACGTCATTTGGCAAGCTAATCCGGAAGTTGCGTTAGCATCAAACTCGAGGACTTTGGAAGAATCAGATGATGCTTTCACGAGCATAATTCCTCGGACTTTTGTTTCTCCTGACTCCATGATAACAAATCAAAAAGCTGCAGACACATCATTCAGTAACCGAACGGGGAGAACTTGGTCAAAGGCAAACATCTTCCAATTTGGAAGGATCTTCCACGTGTCGGGTGTACGTACAACAATGCGAAATTCGAAAACAATACAAAATTGTCAGCAAGGGAAAAGCTCTTGCTGAATAGTCCCAGATGAAAATGCGAAAGGGGTAAATATAACCACTTCCTGGCTGTAATTGTCCCCGTCGTCGAGGGACTTTCATTTGGTGATGGTCAATCCGTTCCGATCATCATCGCGAACATTCTTGCAACATACTTGACTTGTGATTAGCCTATTTCACTTTGAGTTGTGCAAGTAACATGGAATAATTGTGAGCTGATATAAGTTGGCGATGGAAACAGATTGGATCAAGTTCTGTGTTTGAGATCGTGTATCGAGATTACCCGGCGTCGAAGCGGCCCGATGTCTGCATGAATCCCATTTGTCAGGATCACTTTTAGCGCCATGAGTAGCGAAATGCTAGTATAAGCTTAAATAAGAAAAATTTCAGCCAATAAGATGGCAAAGGCTTGATAGTTCAGTGGCAGAATTCATGCTTTGGGATGTTATCTCGACTGTATGAGGTCCTGGGTTCAATCCCCAGTCAAGCCCTCCATTTTCTGCCTTCCAACAATGGCAGGAGCAATTCTTTTTGTCCTCAAAAGCTGCACGACAGTCGAGATCTCGGTTTTCGAGCGCAGAACTGAGGTATTACTAAGCGAGAACTAGCGTTGGTTGCCTGAAACGTGCTATTCTATGCCTCAGGCTCCAACTCCCTTTTAAGCGAGCGTTCGGGCGCGTGCAACTGGTCGGCCGTGGAGAAATGAAACAACCAGATTGAGATCTTATTTTTCCCAGCTACTATCACCAACCTGCGACGATTTCGTTGTAAGGCCAAAAGGACATTGAACGCTTGCAAACCAAACAGCGTCACCGTCCAGCGTACGTCCTAGCTTCTTCAATCTCCCAGCCCTGCTTGGACTTTCACGGCCCATTTTTTAAGCAAAGACAATTTTGTTGGCGAGTTTCTGAAGGTCTTATAGCATGTATAATTTCACCTTAGTTTTGCCTCCTTGATTGTTCAATCTAGGCTGGGATATCGAACACGCCGGAACGTCCTACCGCTGAACGTATGCTGGTGCTATCGTTCAATCAGCGCTCCATCGCATCTTGATTGAAGCATTCCACACCGACGGTCACTTCCTGTCATTCAAATAAGTCCTACAATATTCCTTTCAATGTTTCCTGGGGCCATTCATAGTCAAATCGTTCCCACACCTAGGTACTTGAACTACGCTTGACTGGGGATAAACCCAGGACCTCATACAGTCGAGATAACATCCCAAAGCATGAATTCTGCCACTGAACTATCAAGCCTTTGCCATCTTATAATGTCATAATCTGCGCTGCGCGCAGATCTGACGGCTGTGCAAATCCCTCCCCTATTGAACTAAGCGAGACGACCGACCCGATCGATGTTTCCACGACGCCGTCTCAATTTGACCCACTACCGCGATCGACCTTCCTTTGACGGATCATGCAAATGCTCCCACGATTGATATACCCGCAGCTATGAATACGTCAGGGACATTGTCAACGAAATTCTCCAGAAAACTCACCTCCCATCATCACAAAAGTGAATGCCCAAATCTTCATCTTCTTGGTCATCAAATGCTGAGCCTCATCAGACAAAAAAATCCTCAGCTAGTAGATCCACTGTGGCTGCATAAATCAGAAGCCCGGATGAACTTTCGCGTCATGGTCAGCCAGGTCCTTTTTGCAGATCATGTCATAGACTCACATGGCATTGAACACTCCCACAATGATCAGTGCAAATGCACTTTGAGGATCGTAGCTATTTCTTGCAATCAATCCAATCGCCTGTCCAATAGGCGCAGTGGTACCAAATGCTACGACAAGAATCCAAGGTCTTGCAGCTCCTTTCGGGTATGGCACGGCTGCAATGCGAGAGCCGAGGCCAAGACCTTCGAAGAATTGATGGAACAGAATGGCAATGAGGAGAATGATGAAACCATCTGTAGTGATGGATATAGTCATACCGACGAAGACGGAGTGGAAAAGGATACCACCTTCTAAAAGCGTGATGTTGAGGGACATCTTTTTGAATGTCGCTTCATCGATGTATGACTCTGCAGGGACTGTGTTTTGATCAGGATCGACATACAATTGCCCGGACTCGGACTGAGGGGCGTATGACATGATCATACTCTTCATCTCTTCGCGCTGTCAAATGTAGCGTGCAAAGAACACTTGAAACCATGGCGGCATCTCAGACGGAAGACCGTAAAGATCGATGTCGCTTGGTGTTACGGGGCGTGAGTCAACTTCATCATCCCTATTAGAGTCAGAAACCACTCCCATGATAAGTTTGGGGAAATGCTGACCTTGCAAATGCGGCGTCTTTCTCGTCCGGGTAAATGTCATCCCTCATAGTTGGTCGACCCCTATCCCTTGGAAGAACAGATATTCCTGGTGGAGTACCTTGTCCAGAGAGACCTTCTCCAGTTGGATCGCCATGTGAGTGACCACCAGTCTTAGACTTGAGAACCATCTCGATGACGAAAGGGAGAATAGAGAAGCCATCATAATGACACCAGGCATAGCGGGGTATTGAACGGTCAGAAGATCAGGCAGGCATGGATCATTGAGAGATTGGAAGGCTGTCGGGATGAGCTAGGACTGTCAGCAAGTTTCTATGGTGTGTGGGGGTCATGTCTTACATGAACAAAAGCTGTAGCGATCAAGACACCAGTGCCGAAGTGCTTGCAAAAGAAGAATATCTTAGGGGGGATCTTCAGCCAGCTAACTCGCTTGGCCACTACCGGGAATCCAGCTCCTGAATTGGATGTTAGAACTGATAGTGTAGAGCATCTTTTAATAAGAAGCATACCTCCAATGCTCTTTAACAGGACCAGGACTGTCTCATGGTCAGCTCGTGGTCTATCTTTCAAGACCTTCCCCTTCTGAGAACCTACACAAAGCAGCCACATGAAGTGGCAAATCGTAATCATCCTGTTTTGCGCCGCCACCTCCACATTGTGGCTTCGTTGAAGTCATTTCTTCGGCCATTATGAATTAAAAGTGTGCCCGCACACTGTCGACCAAGAAAAACAGAAAAGAGTACCTTGATGAAACAAACAGACAGATTTCCACAGATGTGGAGGAAAACCATCGGCTCATATAACCATTTCTGAGCCATCATCAGATTCTTCTAGACAGAAGAGGTTCCACTTCTCTGAAGCATGGATAAGCAGTTTTCAGCCGTGATGCGTTTGAAGAACGTGATATTCTTCCTGGCCAAAAACAAGATCATCGTGCCAATGGAAGATTGGCATTGGATAATGGTACGCGGCAAGTACTTTGAACATTGGCTCGACTTCTCATTTGTCATTACCCAATTTCAGCATGAATGAAATTGACTGAAATTAGAACAACTCTGAGATTGTCTTGGAAATTATGATGGTCGAATATATCACTTGATGCAGGATATATCAGAAACAGAGGCAAATGCGAATATTCTGTCAGCTACAAATCACTTACCTGATAAACAGTCTACTCTCAGATTCCTACCTCCAGCTCTACTCTGCTCTCATGGCAGGTATGTCAGACCTTTGAGAATGATTTCTGAACATTTTCATGAGTCTCTTCACTAAGTCTCCCAACACGCGGAGAACCCGTGAAGCTTGGTTGTAGTCAAGAAAGCTTGGCTTGTCAAGCATCTCGGAAGATTAACAATCGAAGGGAAACCCAAGAGTCGACGGGGACTTGGCAGCTTAAGTATTATAAGCATTATGGAAGCATGCCGTTCACGAGACACAGCCCCAGCAGCCCATGCCAGGACGCGTCACGCAGCGGAAGATTTCTGATGCACGCCCGGTCCTGGCGTTTGTGCACAGTCCGTGCGACACCCATTAGATGCAACTGTATTTTGACTACCGAGAATATTGGGGCTCCGCAACTTGATATCTAGCCAAACATTTCGTCCGAGGATGGTCCTTCTAGAGATGTTCCTGATGCGGAGGACATAAGTTTATTCTTGGGTGTCTCAATTGGTTCCTTCGTCCTTGTCGTTAGTGCTATTTTCGAGGCTATTAGTATGTGGTGGTATCTGGAACATAAAGATGCTGAGTCCTTGGTGTTGTATTTACTTACTCTCGATCAGCCGAGGAAAAGAAGATGTCCCCAACTTGTCTTCGGTAATCGATCACAAACCGCTTTCTTTGTTGATTTGTCACGATGTACTGCTCCGCATTGAATGGAGGATGGAATGCCAAGATGAGCGACATTCAGTGAACGGTCGTTCAGCGATTTGCTGCAGGGGCAAATCGAGCTTGGCGTGTTCGTGAGTACAGATCTAGAACATTTAGAGTCAGAGGGTGCTTCTTCACAAGCAACAAACGTACGCCTCCCCATATGTTTCTATTCGGCAGATGGGCATCAATCGTGCTGTAACTCCCGGCCTTAAACTGCCATGGCTTATGCTTATTATGCTTCCTTGTTGCGATGGAACTATCGGTTCAGGTCAAGGAAATGTCCTTGCGATTTGTCTTGGCATCAATGCTATTGACGATTCCCTTCTCGACGTGCATTGTTTCAGAGCATATTTGTGTGCGCGACTCTTGGCAAAGCTCGAATCTCTTAAATTGAGGCGAGGGCCCAATGCCGTGCCAAGCAATTTTCTTGAGAAGTGAAAAGTCGAAAGGATCTCCAGCAACATGATTCTTGGCAACGCGATATTACTGGCAGCGAGTTGCGGTTTCAAAGTAGCACGAAACGGTCTTAATCATAATATGAGCATCGAACTTTGTTGAACTGGGTATCTGCCAGATGATCCATGGATGGATATTTTGGAGTATAAGAATCTCTCATTCATTTCCTTCTGAGATGCGGTTATTGAACCCCCATCCGATCTTTCGCGTCGGCCAGTGGCAATCCTGCGTCTTCTCTTGGTTATGCTTCATGTTATCATTTATGGAAATTTCTTCGGTCCAAGCAATTCTGACCCCTACCAATATCACTCGTTGATATGGAGTCGAGGTGTGCTTGCCTCGACGGACATCGAGACATTGAACACGCTGCAGCTCGCTGCGATCGTGCTTGCTCGGTGCGATTTTCCTCATCATACTCACCTCAAATATTCCAGGAACTTAAAACCAACAATCTTTCCATGGAAAAGATTGACTTGGCTCCCACTGCTAATCTCAGTCTCGTGAGCTTAGAGTGTGCAGAGAGCTCGGATTACGAGTCTTCTCCGCCACCAACACCTCAGCGTGGAGACTTTCGAGCAATTTCGGACCTTGAAGAGGATAATGAGGATGATATTGGTCTTAAATCGCCTGATGTTACTGCGGATGCATCGTTATTCATTCCCCAAAATTCGAGCTCATCACATACCTCTGTTGTGGACCAACAACCAAACACTTCAAACACTTCCCCGCAGCACACAGCACGGCCAGCATCCAAGCCAAAATACAGTAGAGTCAAGAAGTATTACAATCGCCAGAATGTGCTTCTCGATGCCTTTCTAGGAAATGATGACAAGGAGCGACTCGAAATCGAGGATACTTTCCGGGATGCTGGAAGAGCCAAACTCGCGATCCACGCAAGCTTTGGGTGCGACCTCTGCCTCGTGTTCGTCTATCTTTACGCTTCTACTTCCACCGGATCTTTGTCATTACAAGCAATCACGGCGGCTTCGTTTGTTAGTTTGCCCATTTATAAAACCAACCCCGATGAATCTAATCACATGAACAGGTAAACTTAGTCTGCTCCGCGGTTATGCTTTGCACTTATCAACTCTCCTCTGAATCTGGCACTCAAAGATCTCCAATTGTGCGTCTGTTCAATTTCATTTGCCTTCTCATAGGCCTGTGCTTTGGACCGGTGCTCATCTACGCCTACCAGGCACGAAAACGTATCGAGGCGGTCGGAATTATTCTCTTCTGTGGCTTGATATCCGCACTCACTTGGCAAATATTCGTGAGTGCCTAGGTCACTGTTTTGTGGGATTCTCTAACGTCAATACACAGGTTGACTCCGTTCGGACCCTCGGCGGCAGTGATATGATGCCTGGAAATCTGACCGTGGTTCCTTTCGTGTTCGTCGGATTTGGCAGTATGTAGTTTCCTCACTATCTTTTATACGTTGCCAAGGACGCTGAGATTTTAGTCATCTTGAAAATCTGTATCTTGTTCTATTGCTATCTCACTCGGCAAAATCCAGCAACAAGAATCTTCATGGTATCACCAGCCCATCCCCTCTTGTGCATTTCTAATTGGAAACTAGATTGAACATCGAAACGACATCCTTGTCGCTTCATTTGGGTTTTTCATGTCGATTACGAGCGGCGCACTTCGTCCCATATGGTGGTTTGATCCAATAGGAGCTGTTCTTATCTCTTCTATCACTCTATATTCATGGATATCTATCGCGTTTGAACACATGCAGTATCTAGTCCGCAAACCAGCTTCTGTAGCGTTACTGAACAAGATCATCTACATATCTGTCACGCATGATATCAGAATCAGGAAAATCCAATCTGTTAGTCTCTCTTCCTGATAGAAAGACCTGCGCTGACAATGAGATCGGATACGTGCACATCATGCAGGGTATAGGCTCCACGTTTATGTTACAATCATTATGCTGGAGACTGAGCAGCTTAAGGTGACTCGAAATATTACCCAAACACTACAAATGAAACTAGAAGGTTGGTTCTCATCTTGCTTAGATGTTATTATCAAGTTACTGATGTTGACTAGGAATAGAAGAAGTAGCCAAGGCAACAGTCCATGTCGACTATGACGAGATGGATGGTATGCTACCTGAGCACAGCACTTGGTATGGGGTCGAGGACGACGAACTTGAAGAACCGGCCATGAAGAAGACGCAAGATAGGCCGAGGAAGAGTCTGATGGAGATTTTTTACAGCCGAGAATAAGAAATATTGTTATTAATTTGCCACTTTCTATGTAGCTCTTATTCTAGGAGTTGAGTCCAATACTGTACACTACACAATAAGTAGCTCATCCGTCACCATCGGAGGGAGAGTCTTCATACCTGCCCAAGCCCTAACTCCCTTCCACTTCTACTTCTCTCCATCCTCCGAAACAACAATAGCAAATACTTCCCCGTGACTCTCGCCACAATCCTTCGCCGCTCGATATTTTCCCGGCTGTCGAAACGACAGTGGTTGGATCAGGGCGGTATGGTCGTACTCTGCCGTCAGATCCGAAGCTATCTGCCAGCAATGATTCCTGATTTTTGTCCCAGGAACTATCTCCTTCGCTCGCTTTCCATCAACTGTGACTGTGACCATTGTTGCCGGAGCTTCTTGGTACAGTTCAGCATCTCCGGTTTGTATGACATACATCAGCCATTCCGCGAGTAGCCCTTTCGGTGTAATCAATCCCAACTCGCTGTCTGCGCCTTCGAAAGAATCGTATGGTCCCAAAAGGTCCCTCGTTGGGACTGAACCTCGTCTGATGTAAGGTGTCTCCAGTGCCCATGAGAACCAAAGCGTATTTTCCAGCTGAGGTGCTGTGCTCATCAGATACGCCGTTGCGATGCGAGTTTTGATCTTGGATTTCCACATTTTTTCAGCAGAGTTGGAGACTTTTGTGTTACTCAGAAGACTCCAAATTACAATGTCGTCCCCTTTTCTGGTTGCGTGACGATGGCTGAGGAAATTGCCGGCTTCTTCGATACTTTGGTGGGATGAGGAGCGACGGAATGCATCGGTAGATGTTGGGAAAAGATGTCGCGTTGTGAGAGCTAGTATGGCGACATCTATTGATCCTTCTTGGTGCGCTCGTGTCAGAGCATCTCGTAAGGACAGAGTATTGTTGAACTTTAAGAGGAGGTAGATGGAGTGGCTGCTTTTCATCGCTTCAAGCAGAGTCCAGGCTCGAACGTTCCAGTCGCAAACGAAGAATGTGACGATAATAGACTCAAGCAATTCAGTTGTAAGGTTGGCAATGTCAATATCCATGATGTCGCGATCACACGCCAGAGTGATGCGATTGTCAGCAAATATTCGATTTATATATCCGATGGCCTCCATCCTAAGATCGTGACTTTCAAGGATACATAACGAGTCGATCCAGTACGAGTCGCATTTGTAGTCTCGCACAATATTGAGGTACCGCTTGTGAAGGCATTCGTTGAGTCCGGTATTCGGTCGACTTCCCTGACCGCAGTGCGGGTAACAATATAGCGATATATCATATTTATCGCGATAAATCGATAAAACATGGAAGGCCTATATTTCTGAAATATGATATAATATAGTCATATTTCTCGGCGTAGTCGAGCGATAAATACAATATAAAACTTTAAATATTGGGAATATATTGCTTTATTACTAATATTTGGTAATATGATATAAAGAGTTTATATCGCGATAAATATAATATAAATAGCTTTATATCGCGATAATATTTCGACTCTTCATATTACCTAATATATATTTCTTCATATTGTTACTAACCTTGCCTGACCGTGACTCCAAACGTGCGAGACAGCAAGAGCGGACTCAGAGGCCAAGGTGTACTGAATGTCCCCAGACACTGACTAAAGCGTCACAGCAGTAGGTCCTTTGATTGCTCGGTATGATGCTTCGTTCCATTTTAACTTCTTACAATCTCCCTGGCAAGAAAGGTCATGCAGAGACTGCTCTTCCTTCACTAAACGCTTATCTATGAATCTGCCATATGATAATGGATGCCCACCGTCACAGGCTTCATCTGACTCGAATTGACACCGTGCAAGATGATCCCGATGGAAAGTTGAAAACCGATCATGAAACCTGCGAGGCTCGTACGCCTCACATCTGCTTGCGGTTACTTGCTCTCCAGGGTTACATGCGGGCGTCGTGCTCAGACAGGCATCATGCATGAAGGTATTCAGTTCTACGCACGTTGTGTATTTTGAATCACGAGAATGGCAACTCAATGGAGTCGTAAGTTCTTACGAGAAATACTTGAACACACTGAACGTCAATTATAAAGTCTCGGTGAGCAGGCGCCCAAGCAAGCCCCTATCTTCTCCAAGAGAAGCCGTGCACGGTACGCGAAAGTTTCACTCAGGCTATCTTCACTATAAATTATAGTGAGTATCGCTAGACTTCAGGGCACCAATCGCTAAATTTCTAACGAGGGTAACGTCTGAGTTCATCAAGCGTAGCCCCCTCAAGGTCTTCATCATTTTCGAAGCGAATGCCTTTTGGCAGAGTTGAGAGCCAAGTACCCGACGAGGGCATCCTTCGCATTCTCAAAATTCTACATTGCTCCCTTACCTAAATCCACAGCTCCACCTAGAACAGGACACTGCGCATCCGAAGTACTTGGAGGCACGAACTTAGGTTCAACTTCGTCGTTATACCCCAAGCGGACGAGAGTAGAAGCTACACCTAATCAGCATCAAGACGCCCTTTCAAAAATTATGGTATACTCACCGCTTGAGTTCTGGTACCTCGGCCAGCCCAAATTGGAGAGGCCATTCTCAGGATCCCTCGCAAAAGCCCCCCAAACCTTCATAAAATACGCACTCATCTTATCTTCCACAGCAGTATTCGGTATACCTGAAACATCTTCAGCTGTACCAAAAATCATCTCAAGTTCAGATCCATGATACGTAGAACTATTTGGGAAAAGCTGCAAGTTGGCAAAATCGCCGAAATATCTGTAACGGTAGACTGTCACGTTTTGAGAGGTGCGAGCTGACGCTTCTATGGCGCTGGCGCAGGTGAAGGCTTCGAGGTTGAAGATTTCTTGTTGGGTGGCGTTGAATGGTTTGGCTGTTGCGAAGGCGGCGATTTGGTAGAATCCGGATTCGAAGTCGTTGTTTCCGATGAGTAGAGGCTGAATAGTCATTAGGTTGGGGCTTTGATATATGTAGGCGATGTGCGACTTACGAGTTTTGCAAACTTTCCAGCTGCCGCAAGAGCGCTGTAATCGTGGAAGACAGTGATGTTATCTTCAACAGGCTGGAATTGTGGCTGATAGAGCGCGCTCGTAGGATCAAATGGCACCTTTGCGAACGCTGCAAGTACTTCCGATGTATTCTTTGATTGCATGCAGCTCAGAACATCGCCACTCGTCCCACATCCTAGAGTTGAAGAGGCATTGTACCAGTGTTGGGCTGCTATTTCTGGAGTTAACGGCATCCAGCTGTGAGGAGTCCCGGATTCCATAATATAGCCAGCCACGATTGGATCATCCGGATATGCGTATGCCAAGTATGCAACTGAGACTGAGCCTGCTGATTGTCCGAAGACTGTGATGCGGTCGCTATCACCTCCGAACACCGCAACGTTGTCGCGGAGCCATTCAAGTGCTATGCGTTGGTCTAGAAGTCCTGCGTTTTGTTGTATTCCTGGAGTACCAGGGAATCCGAAGATGTTGAGGCGATAGCTGAGATGCTTTCTTAGAGCGGCTTATTGTCAGGGCGGGGGTTTCGATACGCACTTTATGGTGACCACAATTACATCTTCAGCATCGGCAAGGCACTGCCCACTGTAGAATAAACTTTTCGAACCTCCGGTGTTCCATCCTGATATTTGAGTCAATTCGATTCAAGCACTGCCATCATATGAGAACTTACTTCCGCCCGGAAAGAACACCAACACAGGCTTTGAGTTTCCCCTTTTTGGTTCTCCTTTTACCCATATGTTCGCACTCAAACAGTCCTCAGACTGTGCATTTCCTCCTTGAGTTGTAAACGCGAGAAAGATGCGATCAAATTGAGCAGTCTTGTTCGGAAACGCAACTGTACCAGCAATGTTTGCCGGGCAGCTCCTTTTGATGTGTAAGATTTGGTGGCAATTTCAATTGAAGGTTCAGTAAGGATGCTTACGGGCCCTGTTGTGACTCGGTCAATTGTGCTTATTCGTGAGGCCTTCGCAAAAACTTACATAAGTGGATGCATTGAAAGTCACGTTCGAAGTGAAGCGCTGCGGTGGCAGCCATCTTCGCGATCCATTTGTTGACGCAGCATATGGGATTCCAAGGAATTCTGTCACTCCTGTCCTGTTCGGTGCGGGGTGGCCAAGAATGACCCCGCTCGTGGTTGAGATCCCTGTGAGAGCAGCGATGTCTCTAATTTCCAAAGCAGATGCTCTCATCAGGAAGGAGAGCAGGAACGCGCCCACGGTAGCAGGTCCTTTCATGATCGCGAAGAGAATATACTTCAAAGGAACAGTGGACGGGGAGAGAAGATATCCGCCAAGGTTGAGCTCCGGATAATTTGAGGTCCTAGATTGGTGATGCCTCCGAGACTATTATCGGTGCTGCAAGGAACCCTGATCTTCTTCGGAAGTGGAGGTGCTCAGGGGTCTTCATTGCAGGGAATTATCGCGAAACCTTGAAATCAACATCTAAAGTCTTGAGTTTCAAAAACCCTTTTAATTTTTTATTGTTGTTCTCGAAAAGAAAATAGGTTAAGAGGGGTCTGGCGTTCAATTTCATAAGAGGTGCTTTAACTCCATCGTCCCAAGTTGTGTATTAATGGAAAGGCGAGGATGATTTTGCCTCACGCCGCGTCTCCCTGAAGAGCCTAACCGAGCCCCCTGAAATTGACGAGCCTTGGCAAAGCTAATCCCGAGTCCTGACTTCTGAATTTCAACCTCGAATTGTGCAACGCGCAATGATAGCGAGTGATAATCAATTTCATGTAATGACGGAAATAAAGCTTCTCATTGACTCATTGATGCAATATTAGGCATTCAACACGTTTGTCTCTTGAGATGCGGGACCTGAAAGAATGGAACAGATGCAATCGCTAAACAGACCTGAGCTTTCAAGCCCTATTTTTCGTTGACCCATCACAACAAGAGACGGTTTATTTCGAAATGTATTCGTGTAACGGAGAGATCAACGAAACTAAGGAACATGTGAGCGGCGTGGAATTGGCTAACTCGAGGATTGAAATTTTTTAACATTCAGCTGGAACGGCGTTGTGATGGCTTATCTCGAAAAGAGCATCTTATCAGATGGTAGTTTGTCCAACAATAGCCCAACGGGACGGGAATCAGAGACACCTGTAGCCGACGACCAATCGTTCGTAGCATGTCGCTCAATAGCTGCATACGCTATGAATGTTCAATTGGTCGAGAAGCACACCATTGAACGCCATCAGCACTGGCTTGCTGCGTGGGCGGGAGGCGAACGCCAATCGGTGGTCCAGGCCGTCGCGGACCACATCCAGGGACGGATAGTTTACCCCTCGCGCTCCCCCTCTTGAAAAACATTTTTCCCACTCCAACAGCACTCTTTCAACATAAGGTTCCTCTTCGCCAAGAACCCTCGACGCCCACACACCCGCAACTCGACTTACGGATTTGCCAGGAAGGCGTTCGTGCAATTAACCTTGAGTTCAAGCTTACTCATCAAGAGTGGGCGCCGCAACAATGAGCTCCCCATCCAATATCGATCCCGAACAGCAAACCCCATCTTTCACAGGGGATAAGAAACAAGACGACAAAACAATTGAGAAGACTGCCATTGAGGTCCAAGTCGGCGATGCACCCACAGATGGCCCACGAAAATCGTCTAAGGACCGCTGGGCATCCTTCACTCGATCACTCACCACGAAAGACACGTACCAAAATGCACTCGCAGTCCTCATCAAGTTCGCCAGGTTCTCCGGTCCAGGTGCCGTGATAACTGTCGCCTATGTCGACCCCGACAACTTGCAGTCCAACCTCACGTCTGGTGCTGAGTTCAAGTTCAAGTTGTTGTTCATGATCTTGTTCTCGAATATCGTTGCTGTCTTCCTTCAAGTATGTCTCAACAACAGATCTAAGATCGCGATGCAGTTGCTAATATGTGTACAGGCACTATCTTCCAAATTGGGCTGCGTCACGGGATTGAACCTAGCGCAGATGAACCGTGCCTTCCTCCCTCGTTGGCTCAACTTTGCCATCTGGCTTATGGCTGAGGCTTCCATTATTTGCACGGATATATCACAAGTCATTGGTACAGCTATCGCCATCAACATCTTGAACTCCAAGATTCCTCTTGTAGCTGCCTGCGGTATCTCCGTCGCAGACACGCTCTTCATTCTCTTGTTCTACAAGCCAGATGGAACCTTGAGACGTATTCGACTCTTTGAGGTTTTCGTGTCTATGTTCGTCATTGGGATTTTTGTTATGTACTGTATTGAGCTTGCGTACATATCGGCAGACGTTGGCCAAGTCTTCAAGGGGTATCTTCCATCTCGGAGAATATTTGTTAGCGAGGGGTAAGTCTCCAAATTTCGACAGCTCCCTTTCAATCGGGTATCACCATGCTAACAGACAAATCAGCCTCTACGAATCTTGTGCTCTCCTCGGAGGAACTCTCATGCCCCATACCATCTACCTAGGCTCCGGCCTCGTCCAACCCCGCATGATAGAAATTGACCGTCTCAACAACCGCCTCCATGAAGTCAAAGCCTCAAACTCCAAATACGCCATCGAGCTCTACAAACCAACCCTCTCAACGATCCGCTCCTGCCTTTCCTACACCATCGCCGAACTCTGCATTACCCTCTTCATTGTGGCCGTTTTCGTAAACTCCGCCGTCCTAATCGTTGCCGGCGCAAGTTTCGGTCCCGATTCAGCGGATGCGGATTTACCGGGTTTGTATCGGATTTTCGTGGATACGATTGGACAGGCTAGTGGGACGATTTTTGCGCTCAGTTTGTTGTTTTCGGGGGTTAGTGCGGGGATCGTGTGTACGATGGCTGGGCAGATGATTTGTGAGGGGGCGATGAATTGGAGGATGTCTCCTTTCCTGCGTCGCTTTTTGACGAGGTGTATTTCAATTATCCCGGCTATGGTGATTGCGGCAAGTGAGGGGCAGAAAGGATTTGCGGCTGCGTTGAATGGGTGTAATGTTGTTTTGTCTGTCAGTTTGATCTTTTTGACGTTTCCACTGTTGTGGTTTACGAGTCAGAATAAGTATATGAGGGTTCAGGTTGATGATCTGAAAGAGCCGGTTGGGGTTGTTGATGGTATCTTGACTTACCAGACGGAAAGAGCAACATGGGCTGCGGGAGGCGATGTGGAGGGGACGATTTCGTTGGCAAACAACAAAGTTACAACGGTGGTGGGATGGGTCATTTGGTTTATCATTGCGGCTATGAATGTGGCGACTTTAACATTTTTAGGTCTAGGAATAGGTGGAGATGATTAGACTTAAGGGAGATGAACTTTATATTCACTAGTATTAGGTTGAAGCTGCAACGTAAAGCCCCATTTCCAAACCAAGAATTATTTCTTCTTCAAATCCTTGATGACCGTCTGAAGCTCTTTGATGATATCCGACTTCTTGTCGAGGACAGCTTTCAAAATGCCAAGATCCTTCCTGAATGCCTTGACCTCCATATCCAGATCATTCACCATCTTTCCGCGAGCCTTGTGTGTAGTAGTTGCATCTGCCAGTCTCTCCTCTGTCTTCTTCCATCTGTCTCTAATGAGACCCATGTCTTTGTTTTTCTGTCGAATAACATGTGCCTGTGACATGAAACACGTAGCCACTCGAAGACTTTGCGTAATACTATACATTGTTGACCGGTGTCACAAAGCCCACACCCTCCAAGCCCTGCAAACAATCAGTGTAGGAATATTGGGAGGTTGTGCCAAAAATTAGGAGCAATAATGGAATCAATCCATTAATGCAAAGAGACAATCTTACCTTTGTGCCAGCTCTCAAGACCCCAGCCTTAGCCTCCAAAAGCTTAATTCGGCTTTCTTTAGCCTCGAGGAGCTTCAGCAGAGTCTCATTTGCCCGGATACTTTGTGTGATGTTTTCGAAGGCTAGATCTGGCCCTGTAGAACATTAGAATCGCGTATTTCATCAATGGGAAGTTTGGAAAATACTTACAGAAACGAGCGACGGCAGTGATCTCCGTGTGTCGAATTAGGAGAATGGTTGGCGAACTGGGAGATGCGGCAAGGGAGAGAGACAAGAAGCTTTGATAATACTGCATGAGATCCTTGAGTTGAATATCATCTGCAATGCACTTTTCAAGAATTGAGGAAGATACGATGCAGGCGCCATCTTCAAAACTTTCTTGTAGAGGAAATAAGTTTGTGAAATTGGTTGAAGTTGAGAAGTTGATAAACAAAAGATCGATATCAAGTGTGCGCGAGGCTGAGTGGAGGCGCTTGATGCCTTACAGCCTCGCAAGATGGATTCATGGCCCAGATCATTTCACATTTTGAGGTTCAATAATTCTACGTCGTGGACTTCCGTATGAAATTGAATCACTGTAAACCAGCAAGTGAATGCTAACGTAGCATGATCGCGAGTATTTTAGTCTACCGAGGAAAGCGCACTAGCCCGCCAGCTATTAAAGGTCCTTATAGTTTTAAATAAGCACAATTTTCTCAACAAACAAGCATTTGCCCAGTTGGAATGAACACGTCCTTCTGGATTCATCTGCGGGGATCCGCTGGGTTCTAGGAGCAATTCTAGAATGCCGGCGTAAATCTCTTGCAAAATATTCTACGAATATGAATCGTTTTGCTCCTCGTTTTTCTGGAGCTTGTTTTTTCTTTTCTTTTTTTGAGCTTCTACTATTCTTTTGCATATGAATTTTTGGTAGGTGGTTTGTTTTTAGCGCGGCTTAGTTTTCCTCCTTAGCGAGCGGGCGAAGCCGCAAAGGTGACGAGGAACACCAGATTGTGTCAAGGAATTGCATAAAACACCAGTTGGTTCTCTTTGAAAGTATTGTATATTGCTCTACCGATAATTACAAAAAGACAAGCCATGTTGAATAGCAAGCTGTACTCCTCATCCGCAAAATCACTTACTCAAGCTCAAGAATGAACAAACTCCTCCATCCACTCCTCCGACCACGACACTCTTATCAGGGTACTCCCTCTAGTAATAAATCGGCTTTGCAGGATCCGTCAAATCAAAAACTACAACACTATGCGGCTTAGCACCACCCCTGCTCTGCGCAAAATTACTCTCAAAATCAATCGTCCTATTGAAAGACAATCCCCCATTCGGCAGAATATCAATATACAAAGCCTTGAAATCTGCCGGCGTATTAATCAATCCGATATCTCCCGTCTGGACAAAGTAATCAGTGACGACGATGTGTTTTTGGTCGGGGGTGACTTTGATGTAGTGCGGGCCGATGGTGGGTTGGATTTCGTCGGGGTTGTCGAGACGTTTGACGTTGGTGAGGTCGCTGATGTCGAGGGCGGCGATGTGGTTGGCAGCGGTGAGGGTTAGGTATATGAATTTGCCGTCTTGGGTTATGTCGGAGCTGCGAGTCGTTAGGGGACGCTAAAGATGTGAAGGGGAAATGGGAGCTTACTAGATGGCGATGGTGTCACGAGCCTTTGGTCCAAGATCGTAGAGGAGCTCTGCCACACCTTGCTTTCCGGACGAGTCATAGCGGAATGGGTAGATGATCCAAACTTGCCCGAGGTGGACTGCTGTTGCAAGAGCTGCTGATTCAGGGTTGCCTGGGATGAACTTCACGTCTTGGATTCCGCCTCCCTGTGTTTTGTCAGCTTGTTTCTCTCACAACAGGCATGATAAGAAGAGCACTTACATCTGGAATGGTGATTGTGCTGATGATTGTTCTCGAAGCCAAGTTCCACAGTCGCAGAGTGTTCGCGTGCTGGATGCCGAGCGATGGCTTCAGGATTGTGACAGGGACAACGAAGTCAGAAGTGAGAATGAGGTTCTTCTCCCAGTCAACACTGAGGCCGTGTGGGCTGAATTGCTCTCCGAGAATATTAAGAGTGCCGGCAGCATCTTCGGGATATTGGTGGATGATGTTGAAGTTCGCATCGGTCTCGATGAGGCGTCCTGGAGAAGTTCCGACAGCGGCTGCGAATGGTCAGCTATGTTTTTTGAATAACGAAAGATGGGATAACTTGCATCCCATGTAGGTAATCAAGAAGCCACCATCTGGCTTCGCACGGATTTCATCCGTGATGGAAGCCAAGATTGCACGGTTGCTCTTCTTGAAAACAGGTCGGTATGGGTTTGAGACATCGAAGTAATAGGCGGTATCCTGTAAATATTAGCTGTATTTGGAGACTTGATGGAGGTTGCTTACTTGAGTCTTTAACAGTGAAAGCAAACCTCCGCCAATGAGAGTCTTTCCATCGTGGCTGACACCAAGATGGTGAGGGCTGTTGCCACTCGATGGTACGTCTGCAAGCCAGAGGAAGGTCCCGAAGGTGTCCTATCGCGGTTAATATCGAGTTGAAGAAGCATTGACTTTGAATCCTACATCGTCAAGACTGTACGCAGCCAAGAAATCTTTTGAGTTTCAAATCAGCATTGCATCTAAACTAAGGATCCGAGTGAAACTCACCAGCATGCTCATTATCACCAGCACCAGTCCAGAAGTAACCAATTTTCTTCGGCTTGAGGTCGCTTCCGATAAAAGGGGGGCTAGGCAGAGGTGGGGTCGGAATCTGGAGAATCGGAAGGGGAGGAGCGTTGCTTGTTAATGGCTCAGTCACACCCGGGATGGTGGGAATCAATGGAGGTAAAGACAATTGGGCATCTGGCTCAGCTTCTGGAACTGGGGATGCTAGTGCCAGGGAAGCCAGAAAGGCTATGGTGAGGAATGACTTCGTCATGGTGGGGTCGGTTCTCGGTAGTCAGGTGCCGGGAGTGTAGAAAAGAAATGGGGAAGGTTGAGAAGGTATGAGAAGATATTGAGCAAGTTGTTGGGGACTGTGGGAGTTTATATAACATTGGATCTTTCGCCAGGCTTTTGAGAGATGGTGATCGAACACAGCACAAGTCTGGTCGATGGTACTGCTTGCAACCAGCCATGCCAGCAATCACTCTGCTTGGAGATCGTTGCAACTCAGCTATGTCGCCATCATAAAGAAAATATACAACATCTTTATCAGAAGGGCAGTTACTGCTGCAATCAGAAAGGATCGACAACGAAGATGGCCTCATTTCGGTTACGAGGATGCATTCAAGTCAGCACCAAGACGCTCAAACGCGTGAGAGTTGACTATTGAAGACATACATAGAGCTAGGGATAGATGAACTAGGTATTATTTCCAATGCAGAATCTCACTTGAGGATCACAGAGAGAAGGGCGGGAGAGCATTCAAGGTCAGCGACCAAGATAATAGCCACACCGTCATGGCAAGGAAGGTAGAATTATGACCTTCAACTTCAATTTTGGATGAATGTTTGCCATCCACACTGTCAACTTGCCGCACTGGCCTTCTTGCAAATATGTGCCAGCAGATGATGAATTCGCAAGAATGTGTCTTGGACATACTTGCCGGACGACTTCTTCTCCGGCGGGAATCTTAGTGCACCATCTTGAGACCCTGTCAAGGCACTTCCAACGGTAGAAGCCTTGCAGTATGTCCCTGACGATCTAATGATCGCTGCAAGGTCTTTACTCTGACTATTGAAGATCGCCTGCAATAACAAGGAGGGGCAACTTGACATGTGCTCAAACCCAGGGAGGGGAGAGAAATTTTGCGCTTAAACCACCTCCTCGAGAGGCATCTAGCAAACTGACAATATCAGACTGGATTGAAGACCACTGCCTGTCCAGCTATAACCAGTCTCCGCGCATCTAATGACTCGCAGAAAGTTCAGACGAAAATCGAAGCTGGCACGCCGGCAGTCTGTACTCCCAAAAGGTACAGCCCGTTGTCAAGCCTACATGCAAGGCGCAACTACCAGGTCGGCGACCTCGATGGCTTGATATTTAGATCTACTTCCTGCATGCACGCATGCCTGCAGACAGAATCTTGGGGATATCATGAGTCCTGTTCCTCTCAAAAAGGAAATGCAAAAACAAAGAAAGCTCAAAATGGTTGAAGTCGAGAAATGGCTAGCCAAGCACGCCATATCCGCATGATGGCAGGAAATTTGAGAAGCCAAAATCGGTCCTTCATCTCCATGTGCATTTGTCAATCGCCGTCATTCTCCTATTGACATGTCCAGAAAGGAGGGGGAGTCGCATATGCAGAAATACTCGCCAAGGATGGCGACATTGACACGCCAATCAGAATGGCAAGATCGTCGTCAACATCGCGACTCAGAGTCAAGCTTCTCAACCCGATGTCCAAATAAGCTTAAATGTAGCCTGGCGTTATGCTCTTAGCTAGGAGTTGGAGTGAGTGATCGCGTAGTTGTCGTGGGGGAAAGCGGGGATGTCGTGTTTCCGCCAAGAAGGTACGCCATTTGAGCGTGAAGTAACTCAGGCTGAAGATCATCGCCTTCGGCCTCGCGGGAGAAGAACCTTGCCCAACCTCGTCCATAATTCTCGTAGGACAATTTAAACCTGCCTACATATCTAACTGGGTTCGCCCATTCTTCTGCAGGTCCGTAGAGTGCTAAGTCCTGGTTGTCGGTTCTTCATTCAAATTGACAATGCGATTCCCAAACGTCGCTGTCTTGCTTTCCGCAGTCACTGCAGTTTCAAGCACACCAGTGAGCGATTCTGGAGCACAGAAGAGAGCTACATCACAGATCGCACAAGGGGAACCAATTGATGGGACTGGGAAAGGAGCGCCTATCCTTGGTAAGTCCAACGATTGAACAGCCGAAGACACGGATGTTAACGTGGCCCAGGTGGCACAAATCACCAACTCGATCTCCAAAATCCAGACAATCTTGGAGCCCAAAGTACCGACAATGGCCTCGTCCCAAACTTGAAATGGAGCTTCAGTGATTCTAGAACAAGAATCTTCAATGGTGGTTGGACTAGGGAGCAGATCGTTTCTGATATTCCTGCTAGCACTGATATTGCGGGTGCTCAGCAGCATTTGAAAAAGGGTGCAAGTCGGGAGTTGCATTGGCATCGAGTGGTACGCTCCAATAAACATATGCTGAGTATTGGTTGATGCTGACCTTCTTAGGCGGAGTGGGGATATCTGTATTCCGGTTCCGTCCTGCTCTCTGCCGTCGATGAACATGGCAATTACCAGGTGGACAAGCTCGAAGTGGGCGATATCTGGTATTTCCCGAAAGGAGCTGCGCACACGGTCCAAGGTCCGTAGTCGATTGAGATGAGATGTCGTCTGCGTACTAACTCGAGCAGGCCTTGCGGATGAGAACGAATATCTGCTCGTCTTTAAACGGCACCGTATCCACAACGAACATCACCGGTCCTGAATCCGGTCTCTACGGGAACTCCTCTTACGTATTCCACCACTCCCAAAAAGAAGTGATTCCCGTCCCGGGAGGCGGAGGAAACCTCTCTATAATCGACTCTCGCAACTTCCCTATCGCCAAAACCATCGCCGCAGCTGTCATTTCTTTGGAGCCGGGTGGATTGAGGGAGTTACATTGGCATCCGAATGCGCAAGAATGGTTGTATTTCCATAAACGGCACCGTATCCACAACGAACATCACCGGTCCTGAATCCGGTCTCTACGGGAACTCCTCTTACGTATTCCACCACTCCCAAAAAGAAGTGATTCCCGTCCCGGGAGGCGGAGGAAACCTCTCTATAATCGACTCTCGCAACTTCCCTATCGCCAAAACCATCGCCGCAGCTGTCATTTCTTTGGAGCCGGGTGGATTGAGGGAGTTACATTGGCATCCGAATGCGCAAGAATGGTTGTATTTCCATAAAGGACAAGCCCAAGCCACCATCTTCATCGGTGGTGCCAACGCGAGGACTTTCGATTTTACGGCGGGGGATACGGCTGTGTTTCCTGATAACTCTGGTTTGTCTCTTCCCCTCTTTCCAACCTTCTTATCTTCAATTATTGTGATTGAGTGATTTGCTGATATTGAGGAAAGGACATTATATTGAGAATACTGGTACTGAGAACCTGGTTTGGATCGAGATTTATAAATCGGATAGGGTGGCGGATATTAGTTTGACGCAGTGGTTGGCGCTGACTCCGGCGGATATTGTGGCTAATACTCTCAAGCTCCCAATCAGTGTTGTGCAGCAACTGAAGAAAGAGAAGCAGTTGTTGATCAAGGGGTCGTGAGTCGCACTTGCAATACTCCGGGGAGGCTGAGGACTTCTCCCAGGAGAATTGTCTGAAGTTGGCATGTACTTTCAAAACATTTGCTTCTTGACACTGGTGGATGTATAATGAGGAAGGAGACGTAACGCAGTGGTGGCTTCTGGAAAACGAGTTTATTGGTCTTATATTGCAGTGATTGAACTTGTACCAACAATATTGTGATTCCATTGTCGACAATGCTTGAGCAACTCAAGAAGCGACGGGTGCGGCATACCCATTGTACTCCCCTTCATCTTTCAGAATGATCGGAATCTCATCCTCGCGCAATGACTCGAACGATGCTTTCTCCACCGGCTTCCATCCCAGTGAACGCAACCTATTCGCACGGCTCCTCGAGTTTTGTCCAATGACGGGAAGTGACCACTCTCCAAACAGATCATTGTAGAGCTCTGCCGATATCTCCCTCGGTGTCGGGTCTTGAACCTTCCCTGCTTTATGAAGAGCTTTGCCAATTTCTCCCGCGCATTCGGCCCATGACCACTCCTCTCCATTCTCCATGAACCAGTATGGATTCTGCAGAACAGTTTCCGGATTCGCAGACTCCATCCAATGAAGGACAGTCAGGTATCCCCTTGCCAAGTCCGAGACATGCACATGACTCCATATTGATTGTCCCTTTCCAACATAGCCTGCATATCCGTGTTTGATAGCAAATCGTACCATAGTCGGGATCTGGATCGAAACCCGTCCTGAAGCTTTCCCAACACCATAAATCAGAGGCGGAAGCACAATCGATATCTTGGCCTGTGTTCCCAGTTCCTTTCGTCTCTTCAGAATAGCCAAGTCGATTGAACGATGTGGTGCTGAATCTGGCAGAGCATCAATTGCTTCCGGCTTGTCATCTTCATACAAAGTCTCGCCTCGAAATGCGCCGTTCGACTTATCGGTGATCTCGCTGCAGCCGCTGGTGTGGATATATATTGTGCTTTTTCCGGCTTTGGAGCGTTGGGAGAGGCCGTCGAGGACAGCTTCGGCGGATGGGAGGTCGTCAGCGGTGGCTGAGTGTATGATAATGTCGGACTTCGATGCAGTCTCGCTGATGAGCTTGAGATCGTCCAGCTTTCCAAGTATTGTCTTGACACCACGCTGTTGAAGCTCTGCGGCAGCAGCTTCTCGTCGTACCAGTGCTGTGACGGGGTATCCGTCTTTGAGAAGCTCTCCTATGATCTCTTCACCGATGAAGCCAGGACCAATCAGGAAGACTTCTCCTTTGGTAGCCATATCTCGAGCTGTCGACAACAAACGGTAGAGAGTTCGGTGGTTGCGGTAAGGGTTTGTGGGATGGGAAGATTCGAGAAGGGTTCGAACTGGCGCGAAATTCTAAAGGAAGGAGTTGTTCGAGAATTCGAGAAGTTACTTCGTACTGTCTGTCGTACAATCGCTCCCCGCCGAGACTGACGTAAACTTGCAGCGATTGCCCGGCACTTGAGCTGCGTGAATGTGGGGGCAGGGTACTGCCATATTGGGCGTCCCTTCAATCCGCGGGTGGTAGAAGAGGAAATATATCGGACATAAAAGCACTGGGCTTCGATGAAAAACGTTGTGCGATGCAGTAACTCAAGTTGGGAGGGGACATTTGAAGTTTCGATAGATTTCGGTCCTGCGAAGTTGTTGCCTGAGGCTGTCAAGGGGCCAATTGTCCAATCATCAAGACTCTGGCAAGCTCCCAGCTCCCAAATCATTGCTCTGTTCATTCCCCTCTGCAGTTTTTCTTGTTAAATCTACGTCTTCTTCATATACTCGTTCTTTTCTTCATGCATCTATCGAATATGCTGTTATTTCAGCTCAGATCAACCGCCTCGCAACAATGCTTCGCAATACACCCTCTGAGCACTTTCGTTGCCAGAGTCAATCAATATCTCGACGGGAAGGATGTACGCTCAATTGCATCCTAGTCAACTTCACTTTTCTAAATAATAAACAGCGATGCGCTTCTCTACGGTCTTCTATTGGACGGGTCCAACTGTCCTATTGAGGCGGTACAAATTAGTGGACAATGATGCTTGGTAGCATCTACTGTAGGTCCCTACATCTTCAAGCTTGAGCATCTGCTAACTAACGGCTCATCAGTTCTCTTTATCGTCTGCGATGTCGTCTGCCAACCAGATTTCCCTCCCTTCCCAGATGTCGAATGCCGAGAGATTAAGCAACGGGTCAGAATAGCGCCCGAGGGCAAAACTGCCTCGTCGAAGTGGCAAATTGAGGAGGCGGGTCATAATCAGGCACTTGGAAGCTGTGGATATACTTGATGTCAATCCAGGCCACGGTCATTCTGGCCTTCCCACCCCTTCGGGCACAGACCTTGCGAATAGAACCAGGACCACAGCGAACTACACTGAGTTGGCGCAGAGATTGAGTTGCGGATGTAAGGTCAGCATAGTGGGCACAATTCTACGCGAGTATTTGGTGTGCTCGACTTGGTCAGACAGTTATCTTGGTATCTAGTATTCCACGTGGGAGGAAGTCCTTCCCGGCGTGAGGCTTTCTGGCGATCAAGCAGTTGGAGACTCCATATCCTCAAGGACCAAGGGTATCTTGAATACTGCGCGTTCGAAACGGTTGGAGCAGTCTGACGGCCCAATTATCCCGCTACTGTACGGAGAGACTAGGTCATGGATGGTGGTGATGACTCGACAAGAGCATTCTGGGTCGTGTGTTGGGTGCTGTAATCGATGCGCTTGAAACTGGCGTATGACAACACTCCAGAAGACTGGATTTGTCTTTGGTTGGGGAGAGTGGGCATAGAAGGTCGAGTGATCATGCAGCAGTATTTCCCTGCAGCTCTACGATCCAATCTGTGCAGATCAACCGTCCGGTCCTGTACCAACTTTCCTTAGTCAACACTTCCATCAGGAGTTACATTCTATGCTGGAAGCGACGTTTCTATTTATAATCACCAGCGAAACTTTCTTTTATTCTTCTCCCTCCACTTCCAAGCCCCTCGATGTTGCATTCGCCTCCCGACGCCCACATGCAGCCGAGCTGAAACAGAGGCTGGAACTCCACCTTGGACGTTCGACATAAAAGTGCGAGGATTGGTGGATGATCTGAAGGCTCTGGTGGAGGCGCAAGTGGTCAATGGAACGTCAGAATGCGACGTGCAACAGACCAGAAGATTCTTGAGGTCGTTGAGCTTGCCTGGATGGATTGGTGGATGGCGCACGTGATCGAGATCGGGATTGCAGGCTGAGACTGGGAAGTCTAAGCAGAGCGTTTGGATTCTAGTGTAAGTAGCCTTTGGATACTGCTTCAAGAAACGATTTAGAACAGCTCTTCTGGATTCGGTGTTAAGTTTTGGTGTTCTTCGTCACCATCCTTACCCATCGTGCCTTCCTGCTCAAGCACTTCCCACACTCCCCGCACCTTCCCTCCTCGTCCCTTCCTCACCCAACATCCTCTTTCACACCGTTTTAAGATCTCGTCCCGCTTCCAAATTTCTTTCTTCTTTTCTTCAAGACCCTCAGCCAACTCTATCTAGATTCCTCGGAATCGATCTCAATCCCCTTCATGAAGACTGTCAGCGCCCGGATTGGCTTCGGCCTAGGGGGGACGTATCGTTTGACTCTGATTCCTGGTTGCGTAATGAAGTTATAGGTAATGGAAATGCGAGAAGAGACAGCACGTCGTGACTCGTCAGATGCTGACCTCACTGTTTGCTTATGCTGGCGAGGATGGGTTATTTTGCCGTCGACGATGGAGATGATGAGCTCGAGGAGAGAGTACGAGATGAAGAAGGTGATGATGCTGTTATATTGATATTGTGATATTGGTACTGACTTGAGTTGTGATGCAAACGAGAAGGTCGCACATACAAGCGACGAGACGGTTATCGACGCGTTGGAACACGATATTGGAAGAGAAGTTGGGCTAGCTATCTTCATAGAGGACAGAAGATGGGTATCACTGTTCGCCGTCGCCCTACCGGATACGTACAGCCAGCCCGCACAGTGCCGACTTGAATGCGAAGAAGGAAATAACAACGGGAGACGCGAAACATATCCACGCGTCGCACAAACAAATTGGAACCCACAAGTGGCTTGCTGGTCTCACAGGTTGCACAAAGTGAATACCAACGTCTGCCTTCTGCCTGCCGGATACGTGTAGCCAGACTCCCTGATGCTGATTTGGATGACAGGAATGAAATAACAGCAATACGAGAGACGACAGTAAAGGGACGTGTCAGAAGTCCGAACTCGATCCTATGTGTGGCCTGCTATTTTTACAGAGCATACAAGGTGAGTGTCGGGGCCTGGTTCCATTCTACAAGGAGGTGTAATGTGCTGACTTGAGGATGAGAAAGAGAATGTTTTTGACTCAAAGCTCATCGACGCGTTCGACGAGGAGTTTCGAGACTACACCCCGCCTACTACCTACATAATGAGCCTACAAGGAGCAGGACTCTTGTGCTATCACCGTTCAAATACACCTCGAAGCTAGTGAATGAAGCTACAAGCTAACTCCAAGGTTGAATAGAGGTCAGGAAGATAGGGTATCACGTGTTACCGTGTTTGAGAAGGTGCTAACCAGCTCCGAAAAGCTAGCCTCGTCAAGCAAGCGCGACCTTTCCTTTCGACTCTGCGACTCACGTCCTCCTCTTCTCACTCCATCCTCCCCTCCATTGCAATCGACTCTCAAACGCCCAGCCAATTGCAGCACTCGACACCGATGATTCGATCCCGATTTTTTTTACCTGAATTCGGAAGCCGAATGGGGTGTGCTGCAGCATTACAACGATGCCCTAGCCTTGTGCGACGCAGTAGGCCTCCACCTCAAACTTTAAGCAAACAACCTCGCGGCTCCTTAAGCTGAACAGCATCGTCACATCGGATCATCTGTCCAATTCTCGTACCGAAACATCAACGCCTCATCTTGTCATCCGTCAACACCATCCCCTGTCACCATGGAGGTCTTCATTCGGGACGTGCCGGAGCAGGTGACTCAGAATGGGCTGAGTAATCTCTTGAAACCATACATGGCCAAGCTATCCATCAAGACATACCATTGCCAGAAGCCACAACAAAAGCGATTCGCATTTCTAGTCTTCCTCGATATCAAAGACGGAAAGCGATTCCTCGAGGCTTACGGCCAAGACAAACCTCCAAGACATGGTCCTATTTTCCCTTCCAAGATCCAGATATTGTCAACACCCATCTTCTGTACGGTCAGCAACAAACCTCCAAATCCTCACATTTTACGAAGTCTGGAAAAGGAAGAGAAAGACCAGAAGGCGAGGACAAAGACGATACCAGAAACTTCCAAATCGGCCCTCAAAGCAGACTATGAATTCTCATCCGTGTCCTGCGGCGTCTGGGGCTACAAGGGTGCTGACCTGGTCTTTGTACCTTATTGTATCTTGGATGACGATGGCTCTGCAAAGTTTGGCTCCCGAGGCTTAACGGTGAAATTCAATACCGGGAAGAGAATCGAATTCCAATTCCTCAACACTTATGGTATCACAATGGAAAACGCCCCACGTCCGTCCTTTACACTCACACTCTATTCCGCTCCCCAGTTCTTTCAAGAAGAGTCGCTAGATTCGATGGATGTCCTAATCTCCAGAACAGCAAGGCTTAACGTCGACGGCCGGAAAAGCCAGCTACGACAACGAATACAGTCGTTAACCCCACATCATGGCGTCGTCGCAGGGAGTTGTTTGGTCTATCGCATTCTACTGGCCCCGGATGCTCCCCACAAAGTCGCAGCACACATGCATGCCCTTCAGAAGGCTCCAGGACTGCCACCTACTATTCACCAACAGACCGACACTTACGATCCCCGCAAGTCATTTATCACCCAGATTAATGAGCTTGAGTCGAAGTTGGCAAGTCTCCAAATGTTCTCCTTTGGACCCTTCCCATGGAAACTGAAATTTCAGGTTCGATTACTGGTATCAAATGGATTCTTGACCCCTGCCCAGACAACTTTTATGCTGCCAGAGATCATCGATGTTCTCCGACGGTCCGGCCCAACTACCTGCATCGCCACAGTGCAGAGATTCCGGACACAAATCCCATTCGCTGGCGCGGAGACTGACGCGAAAGATCTGGAGCTGAAGGCCTTGGTCCAATTTCTTGAGAAAGCTGAGCTCGATACAAAGAGCAACGAGCAAACGCTATTGAGAGAGGGGATACCACAGCATTCTTTGGAGCATATGGCCATGATACATCGCATCACGATAACACCAGCCGGAACTTATCTTTACGGCCCGGATGCAGAGCCTATGAATCGTGTGCTGAGGAAATACCCAAGACATCATGAGTACTTCATTAGGGTATTGTTTGCGGAGGAAGACGGCGAGCAAGTGAGGTATAATCCACGAGTATCGAATGACTTGATCTTCAACGACAGATTTAAATCCATCCTTCGAAATGGCATCAGTATCGCTGGACGCAAATACCAATTCCTTGGATTCTCACATTCTTCCTTGCGAGCTCAGTCCTGTTGGTTCATGGCGCCATTCTTCCATGAGGGCAGTTTGTTACTGGATCGAGTACTCATTCAGCAACTTGGCGACTTTACTAAGATTCGCTGCCCGGCAAAATGTGCCGCACGAATAGGCCAGGCTTTCTCTGAAACTCCTACCGCCATCACCTTCCCCTCTAGTGCGGTCAAGAAGGCCAAAGATATAAAACGTAATGGTCGGGTTTTTAGCGAGGGAGTGGGAACTATGTCGATGTCTGCCATGCGCAAGATCTGGAACGCTGTTCCATCCATGCGAGATACGAAGCCAACTTGTTTTCAGATCCGGTACCAAGGTATGTATTCCTTGTCATCAACTGACATAGCTTCCGCGAGATGAATACTGACTAGTATCAATTCAGGTGCAAAGGGCATGATTTCATTAGACAGCCGTCTTGAAGGGGAGTGTATACTGCTACGTCCATCCATGATCAAGTTCGAAGGCTCCACTTCGTTGGATATCGAACTCTGCGGCTCTTCTGTGCGTCCTCTTCCAATGTATCTCAACCGACAGGTCATCAAAATCATGGAAGATATGGGTGTACCAGACAGCTGGTTCTTGACCCTTCAGGCTCAGGAAGTTGAGCGCCTCAGAAACATCACAGCTACAGCAGTCAACGCGGCCAAATTTCTCAAATCACAAGCGATAGGCGAATCTGGCCACCTCTCATGGTTCATCGAGAAATTATCAACGATGGGGCTAAAGTTCCAATCCGATAGGTTCCTCCGGGATGTTCTAGAGCTGTCTGTGATCATGCAGGTCCGGGTCATGAAATACCGCGCCCGAATCCCAGTACCTCTCGGTATGACCTTGTACGGTATTATGGACGAGACGGGGATCCTAGAAGAGGGCCAGATTTTCTGCATCTTCAAGTCTGAAAAGAAGAAGCAGATATTGATTGGAAAGCACCTGGTCATTACAAGATCTCCAGCACTCCACCCAGGGGACGTTCAGGTGGTGGAGGCTATCAAAGTACCCGAAGACTCCCCTCTTCTAAAACTATGCAATTGCATCTGTTTCAGTCAGAAAGGCGATCGAGACTTACCCAGTAAGCTCAGTGGTGGAGATTTAGATGGTGATCTTTACAACATCATCTGGGATACGGGCTGCAGACCGACTCACTATTACCTCCCCGCCGAATATCCAAGGCAAGTTCCAGAAGACATAGGCCGTGAGGTCGAAAAAGATGATATGACGGACTTCTTTATCAAGTTCATGGAGACAGATCAACTCGGGCGCATCGCGACTTCTCATCAGGTGCTTGCGGACCAAAAGCAGCTGGGCACGTCAGACCCAGCTTGCAAGATGTTGGCTGAGCTGCACTCCGCTGCAGTGGACTTCTCGAAGACCGGAATTCCGGTAAGCTCCGACCCTGCATATAGTGTTGACATTGATGCTAATTCTCGACGTAGGTAAACATGAAACTGATGCCAAAATTCAATCCCGTCCGACCCGACTTCATGGCACCAGGTCCAAATATTAAGATCGAAAAGAAGGAAGGGCTACTTCTCGAACAGTCTCAGACCCATACCCAAGACGTTTCGAACGACGACGAAGACTTCACACCCTACAGATACTACGAAAGCGATAAGATCCTCGGCAAATTGTATCGTGCTATTGACGAGCATCAAATCTTCAGCGATCTCCATAAATATAGGATGATTTCCAGTGGAAGTCAGCCTCTGCTAGATCGAGTCTGGGATCATGTCGCACGGAAATGCCGACTGATTCAATGGCATCACCATCTCACAGAAGCACAAGAGATCCGAGAGACGTATGTGTTCCCCCTCATTGGTCCTACCTTGAGCTAACCCATCCGCTACAGGTACGAAGACTGTATTCACAACATCATGAGAAACTACAGCGAGCATCCCCTTCGCCCAATATCCGAACTCGAAGCCTTCATTGGCAACATCCTCGGTGCGCAAGGATCTCAAACCCGAAGACAACGAGATCTCTCTATTACCATGAAAGAAGCTCTTAATCGAGACGTCTCCTATATTGTTGGATGTATTAGGGGTCCCAATGAAGATGATGACGAGCGCTCAGATGAAGCCCTGGCGCGCAGTATTGCTTGCTTTTCCGTGAGCTTGGGCGAGGTGCCGAGAGTCATGATGGGAGTGAGGAAGAAAGAGGCCTTGGTTAGTTTTAGGTATATTGCGGCTGCCGTGTGTTTGCGAGGGATGGATAGGGTCTTCCCTCCCTGATTTGGATATTCGAGACGACATTCTGGTTTCGAGAGTCTCGTTGGATCGAGTCATTAGAGGTCATTTCTTACGGATTGGATATTGCCCCGATCCCTCCTGCTTGGGAAGAGAGGTTCAAGACCTTTCTGCAACGAGGAACACGTCTTATGATTCACGAATTTACGATGTTATGCCAAAGCCGATTAAGGCCCCAAACAACGTGCTCATGCTTTGATTCACACAATGGTGAGGTTCGTTATTCATCTGCAACAGATCACCCATCCCATTTCGAGACAACGTCTTCGAAGCTTCCACGCTCAGCTTGAAAGAAAATTAAATAGAAACTGTTGAAGTCTTTATGACACAAATGAGCCTTGTGTCTCGTCATCCAAGAACTTAGAAATGACACCCAAGTCCCAAAACCTGAAACCTCGACCCCATCCCAACATACACCGTCGACCTCTCCTTCCCTCTATCCGAACGCTACATCTAACTCGCCAAAGTCTTCGCTCTACAGCTTAAGAACTTGTTCCGATGCTTGACAACCTCCTCCCTAAAAGCAATTTATGGCCTTGGGTATGGAAAAGGCTTTGGGTTTGTCGGAGTGTTGACTGGTATCAGGTGAGTCGGTGAAGGACTTGGTCTTGTTGGTTCCATCGCAGCCCGCTGACTCGCATCTAGGAATGACTTTTCGATATCCTTGAACGTAAGACTGACTCATTACGCTCGCCATTACGCCTGACTTAGCACCAGCTATGTACAAGTGACATTCGGTACTAAACTATCTATCGCGCCTTGACTACCCGGCACCCTGCTTCCCTATTGATCAAACCCACGGTTTGCCGCAGCATTAGTTGAACTTAGTGAGTGGAGAATGGATGCTGTGAAAGAAAGGTGGAATGCGGTGAAAGGACGTTACGAGAGCATGGTGTTGGGATTGGGGAAGCAAGATTGTGAACTTGTCATTGCTAGTGTAGACGAGGAGGAGTTGAAGGGTTGAGTGACGGAGTATCCTACGATGAATGTTTGCATGCATTTTGCCTGCATACGTGATCCCAAGACGTGAGAGATTGGATACTTGGAAAAAGGATACGATGAATAACCCCACATCTAGTGAGTGGAGAATGGATGCTGTGAAAGAAAGGTGGAATGCGGTGAAAGGACGTTACGAGAGCATGGTGTTGGGATTGGGGAAGCAAGATTGTGAACTTGTCATTGCTAGTGTAGACGAGGAGGAGTTGAAGGGTTGAGTGACGGAGTATCCTACGATGAATGTTTGCATGCATTTTGCCTGCATACGTGATCCCAAGACGTGAGAGATTGGATACTTGGAAAAAGGATACGATGAATAACCCCACATCAAGCTTTGGGAAAAGCAAACAATCCATCACGCACATGCGAGACATTGATGGACTTTGTTGCACATCTCATCATCAGGGTTTGCAAAAAGCAAAACTGCATCATGCAAGACATCGGACTTTACACTCCTTTGTTGCACATCGCACGCATTTCCTCCCCTTGTTACACCACACCCCGCACCCTATCCCGAGCGGGATTCCTCATCCGGATATCCCCCCTAAACGTATCCTATACTCGTCTAACCTTCTCTTCCCATTCGCTCGCTCGAAAGTCGTCCAACGCCATCCAGACTTTTCTTCAGCAAGCCATTTTTCGATCGAGCATGAACCCGATTTGTTGCCTCGCAACACACTCCTCTAATTCTCTGAGATTTTTGCCGTCATGAACACCACCTCGCATTCAAGACCACCAGAGACTTGCGAGGTAGCATGACTAACATGCTGATTTAATCTGATTACTCCATTTTTTGTGGACGCTCGGACGCCTCTTCCAACAATCCATCGCCTGAAGAACGGCCGCAGCCATCGATGTGGAACAGAGTGCGAGCTTGAGACCGGTTTTGGTCGGCGACTTGCGTCGTGTTGTAGCCAATTCGATGCATCCGCTCGGAAAGAGTGAAAAATTGCGATGTGCAACAAATGTTGCTTTCTACATCACATCATCGGTACATCATGTTGGCTACTATACGAGGTTGTCCTCTCGAGATATTTGTCTCGTACAGTATTGTGGGGAGAGGAGGAGAAGCGTCATGTGATGATGATGTTGGAGATGTATGAATGAGTTTTATGGACCTGCATTCTTGATATTGGGTGTCTACTGGATGGGAAAGAGGCACAGTGAACGGGAGGATTGCGATCCTGGGGTGTTTGGGGAGGGTTTGGACGGTTTGAGAAGATGAGTGCGTGTGCTTATATCACGTGGAGTTGGTGCTGTGCGAGGTGGAGGCATTGATTGGTTGGGGTGAGGTGAGCGTTGAGATGAGGCTCAACGATGATCTTTTACCAGAGCAGGAGCTTGAGTGTTGGCAAGTGCTAGCGTGAGAGTGATGATGGGGAAAGGCGGTGACGGCATTTCTGTACGAATGCGGCGCGGAGTTTTTGATGACTTGCAGGGAGATCTGAGCATGACAGTTGGATGCAAGTCTCGGGGGATTCTGAAAGTTCAGAATTTCTGCATCACCGAAGATGAAGAACATGCTTTGCGGAAAGTTTAGAAGTTCAAGTCCAGGCCTAGAATTTTCGCAATGAAATTTTCCTCCCTATTTCGATACCTGTAGGGGACGGAACCTGAGCACCTCCTTCTTTCTATGGCTTGAAACTGATTCAAAGATTTACTTCGGGGAAATGATGAAGCCGTCCAAACATTGGTACTTTGAAAGGTAGACTCGGAGAACTGGTGGCAGAAAGGAATATCATGGCCGAAGTCATTCGCCGAGGAACTGGTTCAATGACCGAGACCATTCGGACTTCCGCTGGCATGCAAAGTCCTGTTCCAGTCCACATATAGACATCATCGCCAAAACCAATACTTGAAGCACGTCTTGGTGCCTCATTGTCAGTGTGATGCGGGGTAGGTGCAGTTCAGTTTCCTGATATGCTGCTGTTGGTGGCGGTCGTGTTGGTCAAGCTTGTGGTATCTCGCACACAGAGCAAATGGAAAGTGTGCCAAGCAATTCGTGATGCATGCTATATCCACAACAGACGCGTTGCAATGATTCAGGTTCGATGATTGTTCGACGACTTGTTGCATCGAGCTTTCCCGACCAGGTGAAGGTTGGGAGTCCATCAATTGCTGAAAGGATGACGATCTTATCTGCAGCTACATGGAAATCATCATCGTCCAGGATTCTCGCAATTCATTGTATGCGAAGAAGAGGAGGAAGTGAGTGCCGAGTATTTGAGCGACTGACCGCTCTGTAAATTTTTGGTGTTGCATGCATGATATGCACGCAGACAGTCTGAAAATGGGAGGTTTGATGCGTGAGAGAATATTGAAATGTAGCCCAAGATCCAAATGGAAGATTTGCTTTGTATCTTTTGACTCCACTTGATGAATCAGATGCGCATCCATGTCTGCGACTGCTGCATGGGAACAGCAAAGGAAGCACACGTGATGGCAGTTGTGGCCTTGCTTGAGGGAGCTTTGCAAGCTCTACAAATTGGCACATGAATAGATGAATATGTTTAGTGCTAGAGCCCAAGCATCAGAACCCGCTAATTGCGATGAGGGGAGGATGAGACTGAAAAAGGACATACACACGTGACTAGACTCACTTTTAGACAACATCAATCTCTCGATCTCAGGCGCCAATCTTGCGTAACATAACCCATTCCCCGGACAACCCAGTCACAGGAACACTATCCCAAACCAGTTCCCACCCACCTTATCAACTTCCACAAGGCTTGCTCACCTCCCACAAATGGCAACACAAGGTAGCGCCAAACATTGAGCCGCTGAAAGCCTTCAGCGCCAACCCCACCACGAACCAAATTCCCAAATGAAAGCAAGCAAGCGGCTTGAATGAAAAGAAAAAGAGAGGTAAAAATATAAACGCCAGACGCCCTGAGAACGGGTCCCGTGAAAAGTAATATCCACGAATACTGGTTTTGTAAATTGGGTGGAATTTCCATGTGCGAATAGATTTCATCCGATCTTTCAGAGACGGCCGCGAACTCGGCTGTCTGTATGGATGCAGGTGTGTACCCAAGAAGCCAATGAAAAATCACAGCATGATATGGACGAATCCCAACTCAGGATCCGAACCGCATGCATCGATGGAAAGATCGGACGAAAAAGAAAGCGCAGGTACAGCACGATACAGTCAGCTCGCGGCACGACGTTTGTTGTGGCTTTCTTGGAAGCGGGGGATTGTGCAGATTGGTGATCGGAATTATTGGTGGCGTTTGATGGCGCATGGAGTTGTGGTGGTGAGAATTGCGCGATGACAGGCGGAAGCAGCTTATGGCGTATGTAAGAATTGGTGATGATGTTGCATCGAGTAAGAACGAGGATGGAGTCGTGAATCAAGGCAGCCAGATCCGAGAGATAGATTCGATAGAGTTTCCTCTTTCGGGGTAATTAATCGTGATGCCGAGAATTGATGATTAAGGTTAATGTAGAAGGTGACGGAGCTGAGCAGAATTTTCGATGAGTTTTTCTGGAAGCCTGAAGGTTCATGCCTTGGATGCAGTTGTTTTCGTGAGCAAAATCGAGAGATGAGGATGGTTGGCGAGATTTGGTTGGGTGAGCTGGGAAATGGGGGATCTTATGCATCGTGCATATGATAAGGTAGACGGATAGGGGTAAATGCAATGCATAAACGAATCGAATCAAACCTCATCAAACAAGACAAGGTAGAGTTTTCTATCCCGATCCTGACCTCACGGAACATATATCAGACGAAAAACGGACCGTCGTCGGAACATCCTGTTCGGCATGTGTACGTCGTGCACAATATGGGTGACTGCAGGAATAGATTGCAGATACTGTATGCGGGTTTTGTGCAAATTGCTCTCTCATGAACGAAATATGCATAGTAGACTTGGGTTCGAAGTCCTGAATGAGGTGACCTCGCTGCCATCGCGTGGTGGTCCTCGAATGGGCTGCGTGGTGCCGGTACCGTCATTCCTTGCAGCGAGATGTAGGATACCGAATGGCACATGTGAGGCCTGTTTGAAGTAGAGTGCAGCTTCTGACCTGCAGCTGAGAACAAGCTTATTCCTGCTGTGTCTGCAGCTGCGGTGCCTCAACAGTAACCAACGAAGTCATTCCCAGCGATGAGAAGCTATCACGAGTTTCAAAACTCCGTTCCCGCTGTCGATGCCGCGAGATCTCGTAACTTTCTGGCTTGTCCAACCGATGCCTGCATTCGACAGCTCTTGGCATTTCGCGTAGAATTGAGTTTACTAGCCGTTGCTAATGCATGTCGATTTCTAGCATCTCGCCCCCTTCGCCAACTGTGTATCCAAATTTGTACCAGGCTTACCCTTTATTGGTAAGGCTGCCGGTTAGCTCTCATTTCGCTTCGCGCGACAGCTCTCGAAGGGGGAAAGGGCTGTCCAAAGACCGCTGGGGACTGCGTGGCATCAAATCTAGAATTCGAAAGTGGAGACTCTGTGTTCTGGACCAGACCCAAAAGATAGTGTCCAGCCATCGTGGGAGTTGTCGGTTGTGCCTGGCTTGGCGTAGATGCCGGCAGCACAAAGAACTTGAACCAAGGAGAAGTGGCGGAGTCCGGATGTCGGGCCAGTTCGAGATTGCTGCAAAGCCTGTAATCGGTTGACAAAATTGTGAGGATGGTCACACAGGCAAGACAAGGCATGTGTCCCAACGCTAGCAGGTGAGGGGAAGTGCAGCGGCGTCCAAGTAAATCCAAATCAGATAGGCCCGAAGAGGAGGTTTAATTGAAGAAGTGCAGGACAAAAGCAATCATGGCCGTGGGCACTTGGCAAATGGTGGGGTTCCGGTTGTATAATGTCGACTTTGGCACTTTGGCTGTTATCGACTTCCTGGTGGAGGGCGTCGCGGCGTTCAATATTTCAATATTGGCCTGCAGCAAGTGGCGCTTTGGGCGTCGAATGAGTGGTCCGACGCCTACTTGTGCTGCAGCCCCGGCCGTTCGGGGAAGACTCAATATTGACAGGGTGGTGGCAGGCCCTGCTACAGGGTACATGAACAAAAGGGTGCAGTCCCCCAAAGTAGTGCTGGATGTCGAGTGAAGAAAGTGCATTTTGCCTGTATCGACCGACTATATACATAATCGAGTGAGGAGATCGACGGAAACGGCCAGCACCATCCTCACGGACACCAACTACAGTCACTCATTTCCTGTGTTTGGTTCCTAGATCCTCCAGACTTTCACGATCCTTTTTCGAAGTGTGTTGAGGTACTTAATTTGTTGTACTCACCAGAAACACCACTGCGGCTGCAATCCCAAGAGATATACCTGCGACATCGTCCCAAATCAACACTTTGCGGGAAAGGACTTCCATAGGGCTCCGAAGGGTTCAGTGTAATACAGAGTGCGTGTACAGATTCCCAGAACAGTTGTTCCTGGGTCTGCCAACACCCCATTTTGGAAGTCGATACAACAACAACAGCAACTGGGACGACAGCTGGTGTCGACTCACGCTGCAGCAAATGCTGGAACCACGGTTGTGAATCCTCATAGACTTGAAGATATTCATGATCAACAACTCTCAGTCATCATGGAGGAACAATGTTTAATCGATGTTTCCTGTTCATCCAGACCTCTTTCTTCAATACACACATCGTCGCACCATGGCTCAACCCCAGCCAGAAGGCACGAACACTCATCTTGGCTCCGTCATTGTTCGATGCCAACACGGCACCTCTTCCTGGTAATAATTCTTACATGTTTCCTGACATTCTCGTCGGCGTCGGTATATATTGAGGAGGAGATGGTCGAGAGGTCGCCAGAAGACGTTACGGAACTTTTGGGATCGACGTTTGCCCGCCTAGCTCGTTCAGGAACCATTCTCGTTGATCAGCGACCGCCACCAGAACCCAAGAGCTGGGAACTGGAACGTCCAGACACCGCCGACGATCTTCGACGTCGCAATACTGACAACTCCAACTCTTCTTCCAACTCAACCACGCGAAGTTCATCAACATCCACGCTGGCGCCCACAAGCACGTCGAGCGGCCTCGTCGTCGCGACGACGGAGAGTGCGTCTGCGTTGCCAACCCCTTTCGATACCGGCTTCAACAATAATATCACGACCAACTGCCAATCCTTTATGACCTCCATGCTGGCGAACAGCACCTTCAAATCATGCCTGCCATTCTCTCTGCTCCTCCAAGTATGCTCATCAATCCGCAGGACGATTGAACATCTGCTAACCCGTATCAGAACTCCAACTCCTTCTTCCAAGCATCAAAATCCCTCGTCCGAATCACCCAAACCCTCGACTACTCCTGCTCCGCAAATGTAACAACATGCTCCGCAGCAATGGCCGCCTACGCCGCAAACATCACCAGCACATCCGCCTGCGCATCCGACCTCTCTTCCCAGAATCCCACCATCCAACAAGCGCGTCTCGGTCTCCTCGCATACCGAACCCTCTACTCCGCATCCTGTCTCCGCAACCCTTCCACATCCGCATACTGCTTCGCAGACGCGATAACGAACAGCAGCAGTCCGACCGATAGCTACATATACTTCTTACCACTGAACATCAGTCTAGTTGGTGGAAGCCAGCCGACGTGCGACAGCTGTTTGAAGAACACGATGTCGGTTTTCGAGGCCGCGAGCTCGGATCGAAGCAGTGCGTTGGCGAGCGATTATGTGTCTGCGGCGATGCAGGTGAATGTAAATTGTGGACCGAATTTCGTGAACCAGAGTTTGGCTGCGGCTGCGGCGTCTGGTTCTCCGAGTTCGATGTCTGCCGGTCCGAGTTGGGGATTGTTTGCGCTAGTGTTGTTGGTAGCAAGTTGGTTGTTGTGAAAGTATATATGAGCGGAATGAATGCGTGCGAGATATGTTTGGTTATATATTGGATGGAAAGGAAAAATACATTGGCGGTATACCCACATGGAAGGCATTGGAGATATGGTTGGTCTAAAGGCGTTTTTATATATCTTCCCGCTCTCAACAATAAGGGAGTGGGAATTGATAATGAGGTGCTATTATCTGCTTGGAAGATATCGAGTTTCGATTCTGAACTTCGATTCGAGAATAGGATTTATGAATCATTGGTAGTGCTTAATTTCTTGTATATATTTATGAGGAACGATGAATGTATAGAATGGATTCATACAATTTGTCTTGCTTTTGATCGTGACTTTCATTGCCAAGTGGCTCTTAATCCTCACATATTCAATTCAAGCAACGTTGTCTATTGTCAATCAATTGAGGTTACACAGTCCATTCGTACCTTACATCGCTTTCTAATGTTCCTGCATACTTGGCATGATTCTGCCAGATCATCACAGCCAAATCGGGTGCATCTGTCAGTCAATCGCCGTTGGACGATCTCCCGCTCGCTTCCGACAACGCGCAACGTCAATTATGATGAGCCTCATTTGGTATATCTTCACCTATTTACCAAATAGGGAAGCAACGTTACTTCGGAAGCCAGGGAAGGTGTGGATGGGGAAGCTCGTCGCTTCCTCATTTGTCGAACCTCCTTCCTTAATTCGTCTCCTTCCTCGATCATGCAGATCATCAAGCCTTCATGACCAATCGACAAGGCGTCGAGAACCTCGCATTGATTACAAATAACGGTATCATCCATTATTTAACATGTCACAAACACCTCCACCCGAAGGCCTCGTTAGCGGACCCAGCGCCCTTGATGCTGTCATTGACCTTCAACTCAAAGCAATCCATTCTCTCGGATCGAATATAGGCGCCCATATCCAACATCTAGAAGCCAAGGTCGAGAAGCTCGGAAACCCATCACACACTTCTGCAGAAGCATCCAAGAAACGCAAACGCGCGACCCCTGAACTACCGCAGAGAATTCTGGACGCGATCCTTTCTTGTGGAGATAATCTCGCTGCTCAGATGCAAGACTTGGATGCCAAGATTGATCAGCTTGTGGATCGCGAGATGGCAAGAACAAGAATTCTGGTTACGGAGGCATACAACAAACGAGCGTCGGACTATGACACAGCTTCGTCATTCCATAGGAGATTGGCCCGTCGGTATAAGGAGTATGTGAAGCCGAAGGCTGGAGAGTCGTTGCTGGATCTTGCATGTGGCACTGGACAGGTCGCGTTTGCAATGGCTCCGCACTTGCAGCTACTGGGGGCAGGTGTGCAGCCGGGGAGAATTGTGGGTATTGATATCTCGTCTGGGATGTTGAAGGTTGCGAAGCAGAAGCTTCAACTCCCAGAACATTTGGGACATCGGATTCAGTTTCTGGAGCACGACATTACGAAATTGCATGAGGTTGGGGAGTTGAAAGGCATGGAAGGTGCGTTCGATATTATTACGGTCTGCTCGGCTCTCGTCCTTCTCGATGATCCTGTGGAGGCAATCAGGCATTGGGCTACATACCTCAAGCCAACAGGTCGTTTAGTCCTCGACGTTCCGCATCCTATGGCGATGTTAGGAGTCAGAGTCCTGTCCAAGATTGCTCCCCAATTTGGTGTCGATGTGTTGGGGAACCGCGAATGGATTTCTGGTCCACAGAGCTTGACAGATGTGCTTGAAAGTGCGGGACTAGATACTAAGGTCAAAGAAACGGAAGTTTGGTCTGGTGTCCCAGCTAGCACAGACTACGTGGGTAAGCTGAAGAAGGAGAGTATCTGGACCTCTTATGAGGGTGGTCCGATATTCGAGACTATGACGAAAAGGAGTTCGGCTTGGGAATGTTTGGGAGAGAACGAGAAGAGGAAAGCGAGGTGGAAGTTTGAAGACGAGTTCGCGGCACTGGCATCGGAGGACGGATGTGTGAAGGAGGTTAATAAGTTGTTTATTGGGGTTGGTGTGAAGCGATGGTCCGTCGTGCCGACACCCAGACCTAGTTGAGAGGTTGAAGCCCAATAGGAGATTCAAGGGGTATGTTTGATTCTGTTTTGAAGCCCCAACTGCTCCTAGCCTCTGCCAATAGTCAATAAGTCGTTATCTTACTTCATCCCAATCGACTCACAACCCACGGCCCTTTGCTGCTTCATTCGTCTCCCCATCACATCAATCAACAACCTCGCCAGTGCCCTGCTTCTCGTCGCACGACCCTACCCAACGTCGCCAATTGATGCAAGCATTCCTCGCCACCCTCCTCATCCCTCAACCATCAGTTCTACTACGTCGAAAGAACGCAGAAAGCCCCCGGATTTCCAAACGCGTGACTCGAACGAATATTTCCCCGCCCAGCATGTTAGACCCCAGAGGGTTGGAACTGACCTTCCTCTTGTCATTTCTGGATCACGTCTTCTCGGCCTGTTTCCTTTCTACAAGCCTTGCACCCTCGATGGTGGGTAGAGCTGGCTTCGGTCCTCATCACGAAGAACAAGAACATCTATCACAGAGGAATTAGTTTGACATCGTGCTTGTTCTCCGTTGTACCGATGGTTCGGCTGGGATTTCTGTATGCCGTGCACGTGACCTGGTGGATATTTTGATTTTCGAGTCTGCTGTATATGTTCCCAAGTCCATACTTCATGAATTGTTCTGCTCTTTTGCTATCCATTCTATCTGTTCAGTCCGCGGTGACTTCACTCTTCGTGTCCAATCTCGTCGTTGATGCTGCATAGCCAAAGAGTTCTTGGCATCTTTACTCTAACTGGTAATCGTTTGCGCGCACCGAGCCGAAGCCACCTATCCGGGACTCGGTAAAATGTATGTGGACATCTTCCGGCACTCAAGTCGAGTTACTCTAAAAACCTCCTTAACGGCATGATCGTCATCGTGTTGTTGTCAAGATCTCATTTTCGGAGAGGGGGATGCCGAAAGTGGTTTACGTTTGCGAAGGTATGCGGCGGCTGGAAAGGCACCCTGGCCTTCAACACCGCGAAGATGCTCGTATGCAGGTTTATGGGGAATGTGCTTTGTCACAGAGAAGGTTTTGGCGTGCAGTAGAACTCGATTGACACCGTACGAACGACGGTGGGCTTGAAAGAAATTTCTTTAGAAGTGTATATAATGCTCAACCATCGTTCAATTCAGGACATCTCATCAGCAGCCACTTTATCAACTCATGTCAACAACACCAATCCAACACTCAAACCACCTCCGCCATTTTACCACAGCCAAACTGTCACAGTGTACACGAAAGCCACCCTCCTCTCGCTCATAACAGCAACCACCACCCTCGTTCTCCCAACCACCAACCTGTCTCGCCTCACCGGCTCCAGCGAACGGGATATCACATTCTTCACGACCGACTGTAATTCTGAGCGCTGCGTTTATACATTCAATGTCAAGTCTGTAGGCGGCGACGCCCCCTGCTCAACCTCCTGCTCCTGATCCCAAAATTCCGGTTACCCTGTTACATGCGCCAACACCAACGTCTCATCCTGGGTCTACAACGACCTCACGCGTGGCGAATTCGATCTCGAAATCGACTACAAATTCACCTCCACCGACGGTGTTGCTTTCTTCCAAAGGGGATCACGAAAGTCACGGGAGAGAGTAATTTAACCATGATTCCGGTTTGTGTTTTTGCGGACACCAAGAGAGACGGTGGGGGATTAATGGGAAGTCACAGAGTTTGCAGTTGGATGTGGAGCTGGTGCATGTGGGTATCGATTAAGCATTGCTTCTAACGAACCTGGGAATGTGTTCGACACTGTTTGCAAAGGGACTAGGGATGCGGTGACGCTGACGGTTTGTGATGTTCCGAATGTGAGTGCGGCTGTTACGGTGCTGGGACCTGGGAGCCACATTTTGGATGTTAAGACGAGGTTTTCGAAGGTGGATGGGACGGAGGGGACGCGGGCGGCGAGTTTGGGGGTTCCGAGTGGGTATGAGAGTTTTGAGGTTATGCCTGCTGGAGCTTCCTAGGAGCAAGGAAGACGAGATACGGAGGAACGAAAATGTTTGATCGAGTTCGATGGAATGGGATGGACTGGCATTGCATTGCGTGAGTGGACATCTGCACATAAACTATTCTGATATATTGAGCTTTGCAGTTCAGTCTTCTTTTTCAAATTTGACTTCGATTATGATAATAGATTGTCTTTTTTTTCTTAATTGTTTTCAGGCTTGTCAATGGTTATCATCTATTTTTTCACCCCATGATCTTTTGCTTGTACGAAACTTCAGTCCTACTCCGCGGATCAGGACAAATTCGTTTCTGGAAGATTGTTTCACATAACTCGTCTATAACACCTGTTCTGACTCCAAAATTCTCAACCATGGACGCCTTTTTATGAGTTGACTTACTTAGTAGCAGTAGCTGCATCAAGCACATTTGCGATGTTTTTCTTGCTGTGAGGACTTTTCATTCGATAATACTGTACTGCGGGTTTGGGGACTGGATTGGCGAGAGATTGGCGATCGAGGGCCCGAAGATTTAGCGATCACCGCCCTGAAAATTAAGCACCCGCTATCACCCTCCAACGCCAAGATAGGGGTCCGCTTCTCATACCACGCTCCTTTCAATTGTTGAGTCGAGAAAAGATCGAAGTCGTGAAGCGATGAGGATTAGAAAAGATATTAATTAGTTCTCGATATAATCTCCAAACTTGAGAATCCTTCATCTCATCTCATGCGGACCAGCATGCTCACAATGGAGTCGAGGTACTCTGAACTCCCGCTTTGACAGGTTCAAAATACTTCTCTGTCGCGATGTCTCGACCATCTTCGGATGCAGATCCCGCGGAATAATCGCCACCACTCAATTTCGTCCCGTGCGTCGTATTTGAGACTTTGGTGAAGACGACCCAAGCCAAGCCAGGAATCGAGATGAAGAAGAGACCTAGATTGAGGGCACAAGCACCGTTGTAGCTGAACTTCTTGGCAGATACAACGAACCCGAAAGTTGATCCAAGAGAACCCATACTGTTCATGATCGCAGCCAAGAATGAAGTCTCGTTCAAGTCGTTAGAGAAGCTGCCAACTAACCAGTACATGTATGTTGTCACCCTGCGCTCCCGGTCAGTTTCCATGCCTGTTGTGGAAGTATGCTGCACTTACAACGGATCGGAGAAACCCCAAAGACAGAACACGAAAGCTCCAAGGCCGTAGGAATGATCATTCCAGTCGATTGTTGGTTCTATGTTGGAATAATGAACCTGAACAATCTGTCCAAGAATCCAAGAGGTGCCAGTGAAGATCGTAACAATGAAGAATCCGATCTTGGCTCGAGTCTGCCGTTGCCAACGAGCGCTATCCAATAACTGTCCCATCCCCAAGGCACTTAGAAGCCCGAGGACGTAGAACAAGAACGAGTTCAAAGCTCTAGCTCTGACTGTGAAGTAGGCATAGTTGAACTCCCATTGGTATGACAGGAACCATTGTGCATAAATGATGAAGGGAATCAGTGCCCAAACCCAAGTTTTCGAGAAGATGCTTTTCAAAACTCGGAACTCGAAAGCCAAGGACGGTTGTTTTGAAAGCACAACTGAACGCCCATCCGTTCTCTGCACCTTTCTTGCTGTAGGTAGTAAAAGCGCGAATGGGAAACCGAGGCACATGAGGGTCATGAGCGCTATGTATGTGGATTGTGTTACTCCGCCACGATAGTTTTTCTTTGCATTGAGGGCCAGTGCAATGATACCACCAATTGAGGCTCCAAGATTTTGGAAGGCGAATTTGATAGACACTTGGACATTATGGTTAGCAAGAAGTTCTGAAGACCATCTTCTTGACTTACTTGCTGTCCCTTTCTTATTTTCTTCGGTGTATCCAAGCAAAATTGCACCTGACGCCACCCACAGGAAGCAAGCGGAAATACCTAGGACGACAGACCCAAAAAGGAGTAGCCAGGTTGTGCCAAACTTGTCAACGCAATACAGACCAGCAGCGTACGGTGTATACCCAAGTGTTCCAATCTGCAAGTTTGAGTTGTCAGTCCTACCCTGGTGTGGTTGAAAGGGCTGGTGTTCACCAAAAGTGCCCATTTCGGCGTGATGCGATTTGCGATGGCGCCAACGAACAGACTCCCAACTGCTAACATTCCAAACACGATTGCATTGGCAGCATTGGAGATGTCAGGACTAGCACCTCCTCCTGCTCCAAACCCATTCAGCGCTCCAAAGATACCAGGACAAGTGAAAGCCGTTGCAGCAACAAGGAATGCGCAAAATATCGTGGATCGATACCACTGGACAGGGACCTTTTCTTCCTTCTCTGACATCTTTGCAACGATGCTTGCAACTTCAGTGAGATGTGGCTTATTAGTGAAGCAGTACAATGTTTGACAAGTGGAAAGAAGTCAAAGATGATGACCCGAAAGTTTGGAAACGAAGATATTAGGAGGCTTTTAAGACATCTTCCACGTGTGGCCAGAGAAGCCATGCCGGCATGCAGGCTCCGCTTTGACACTTGAACATGGAGGTCTATTGAAACGTTAGATGGCGATACTCAAGCATAATTGACGTGCTTCTCAATGGGGTGCGACAGTATCGGAACATTTTCCGAAGACGACTACCAAGTCGTCGAAGATGCCCCAGAACTAGATTATAGAGAACGGATTCAAGGAAGATCATCGACTTTCGGATGTCCTCAAGCAAAGCCATGCGGCTCCACCACCCTTACAATTCTCGGAAGGCTCCGTCTCCGGCCAATCATGATTGGCCGAGGCTGACACTATCCATCCAGAAACATTACCAATGCTTTATCAAAACAATTCCTTTCGTTCGAGCTTTCACAAGAGATTCGCAAAAGTGGGATGAACTGCCTCGAGACTGCATGTTGTGTACTGTGGGTATTATGGCGTCTTGCGGCGAAGCGCTAACCGAGGACTAGGCCAGGGGTTCGCTAAGGGACAAAACCTCCGCTCGGTATTCCCGGGCACTCCCATGGTTCGTGGATCTATTCTCTTCATTTCTGCATGACTTCTCTCCATGATAGTTCCATGTGAAGGATTCAACACCTCATACACGTTTCCCAGACCAAGACAATGAGTCGTGAGAACTTGTCGAAGGGCACCAAGAAAGTTAGTAGACCTTTGAGAGTGGGGTAAGTTGTGTAAATCGATGCTTCAACAAGCAGTACCCTTACTGATTGTATGCTGCAATGATAGAATTTTAGGTGCGGGTCTCGTTGGTGCAACTGCTGCCATTGCATTATCTCGCCTGCAAGATGTTAAGGTGACAGTCTTTGAGCGCTCTCCAGGTCCACGAATAGCAGGAGCATGGATTAGTCTCCAGGTTTCCGGTATGTGATGAGGAATCTTTTTTTATCCTATCCCTGACAGCCCAGGTCTTATTATCTTGGATAAACTCTTGGAATTGGAGCAAATTCAGCGTATCTTGTATCGAGGCGACAACAATGGAACTTATATGGTTAGACATTGGAGGACAGGAGAAGTGATTGCCATCACACCATCGTCTGCTCACATCGCAGATAAATTTAAACAAGGACGCACCCACAGAGTTCCTCTACTCGATGTTCTGTTGTCGAATGTCCCCAGGGGTGCCATCCAATACAGTCGAAACGCTGTTGGCCATCAGGTAACAGAAGATGGAGTGCATCTCATTTTCGACGATTCTTCTTCCGAGACATTCGATCTACTTGTTGCCGCTGATGGTCTTTATTCTGTAAGTTCGCCTCAGAGCTACCGCTCCATTCTCTAACCCAGATGGCTGCCAGAAAATAAGACGAACTTATCTTCCTGAGGAAGTTCGATATCGAGGTTCAGTCGCATATCGAAAGGTCTTTCCGGAAAGCCAGGTTTTGCACATCAAAGGACTGCCCAATGATAGCTCTTCTTGGCGCAAAGATGGCGAAGTGATGTTTCTATCCAGACTCGGTATGACAATCTACACAAAAAATCCTGGTTGGAAGCTAAAGTGAGCAAATTCGAGGTCTTGGCCAGTATGGGATGGTTACGATTTTCAAAGAGACTCCAGAGTTTGCCGCTACTCTTTACTGGGCAAAAAACACCGGTAGCGAGGGCCTTTCAAGGCTTCGTGAGCGTTTTGCAGTGAGTTCCCTGAGGGTTGGTTGAGTTTTCCGTTACTGACAATCTCAAGAGCTGGGATCCCATCATCGGTCAAGTGCTTGACACGATGCAGGACGTTGATGCCTATCCTCTCGACTCGGCGCCGTGGATGAAACAACTCGTTCGACATGACAGAATAGCTTTCATTGGAGATGCGGCTCATCGTAAACGATAACCTCTAAACTTCAAGATCTCTACTTACTTGGGACAGCAACCGCAGGGGCTTATGGAGCTGGTGCGACGATGGGCTTCGGAGATGCCTGGGCACTGTTCCGTTCACTTCAGGAAAGCAATACTCCACCGAGCAGTAATCCAGTGACAAGCTCACAAACTTCACAAAGTCTATATGACGTGCCTAGAGCACTTCGACTGTACAACGAAACTCGATACCACTTCTTAGGACGAGTTGAGCAGCAGATGCAACTTGATGGCTTGGATGCTGCGTACATTTCAGAGGCAGCACACGACAAAGCGGAGTGGATCAGAAGATTTCAAGAACGTCACAAAAACAACACATGGCTGATGGAACATGATGTTGAAGCTGAGTTTGTCAAGACACTTGCCTCTGAACCTCTCTGGGCAGCGAAAGGCTGAGGTGTTGGATGCTAAAATTAAGGGGGTTGTTCACGCTGTTTAGTGAAGGTTTTACCCCGCACTCCCCCGCGTCACAGCGAGGTTTTGCCCTATGAATGAGAAACCCATGCCTTGAGAGTGCCAAATCTCGCCAGAGGTTAGGTGAAACCTGAGTCGAAGCCAGGCTTTACTTGATCAACGATGCCGCTAGGAAGGGGAGGATATTTAGAAGTTTTCGTGAAGCTTGCTAAATTTGGAGTGCGCTTTTCGAATATCAGGGCAGGACAAGTTAGAGGATGGCAGCAAAATGAATCCTTTTGTAGTGTGTACAAAATTTTTCTCTCTGTCTCCGTGCTAAATTTGGTGTTCGACTAGAGCGTAGTACCGAAAATTTCAAAATTCTCGAAGCCGACAGGCGATCCATTCCGAGTTACAGGCCAACCGTGCCCACAGCATGTTGATGCAATCGCGCAAAGTTTCGCGCACATCATCAGTCCTCACAGATCCAAAGGACCCCTTCGAAGCTGCCCATTTCAACACAGAAATGGTAGAAATCAACCTGTAACTTGTCAAATTGTCTTTCCGTCACGGGATTCTAGACGGTGCTCGCCTGTTGCCCATAATGGCATCAACGTCTCGTTCCTCCAATACCGCTACCTTCACCATGTTGAGTCCAGCCAATAATCCATCTTGGAAGAATGTCCATTCATGGAATGGAATGCTGTAGCTCGGGTCATCTAAGACATGCATGATAAGTGGTCTAGACAACGAGAAGCGTGCGAACCAGTACAGGAGTTTCAGTCGATTGCCCGCCGGGACGGATGCGCCTTTCCTTGGCTGGGGCGACCATTCAAGAAAGGTTGGTACACTGACTTCCCATGCCTCAACTTGTGTCTTCAGTTCTTGGATGAGTGGAGAGCTCCCAATATGACCCAAAAGAGTCTTGTTGGAGAAGTGTTTGAGATCTGGTGCTTCAAGGATGCGCGAGATTATTGCTTTTAGAGACATCTCGGCCAGGAAGTAGGTGTAAGTCGTTCGAGTAACTGTTTTCAGATGCGCCGTATCAGGCTCATCACATCCTAAAGGTAGAGCAAGATGATCTTCTAGATGAAATAGTAAACTTCTTGGAAAGCGGTATACTTCGTTGTGCAAATCACTGCAAAATGTTAGCTCTGGAAGAGACAACGGAGCTCTGCGAAAGTATTACCGTTCAAGATTGTAGATGATCCAATAGAGACGCAATGTAGTTTTGATATCGTCGGGACTTCTATCGCGGCGTGTCTCTTCATCCCTGGAAGTCTTGTGTTAGATATTGGTCATGGGGATTTAAACACATTCTTACCTTCGAATCATCGCATAGAGTGTAGTGCAGCCTTCATGGAGGTACGACCAGAAGTTTAGAAGTCTTCCTTTCTTGAGTAGGAATAGCGCGGCAAGGATTTGTGCTTGAGCATACTCCAACGAACATTCAACACTCAGTCGATTCAGAATCCCAAGCGCGTGTTGGAAGTCTGCGAGTCCAGTTTCTGGCGATAGTGGAGTTTTGTACGCTTTAGACAGGGCTATCAGGATAAGGATAATAGATGACCATAAGTCGTCTTGGAAACCCCTCACTGCTACCTCGGATGCCATCTTCAACGTGACTACGTCGCAGATGATCGGATACAATGGGCGGACGTGCTCGAAAAAGTGCTCCAGTAGGGGTAAGATATGGGAGTGCTCTGTTGGTACGCTGTTGCTGAGAAGGTTAGGAAGTGGTGGCCGCGATTCTTCGCATGCGAATGGTGTCCATTGACCACTTTGAACTTTTGGCAAAGCATCTACCACCTGTGTTTGGTAATCACCAAATGTCCCCAGGTGTCGACGATCATGATCTCTCCCATTATCGATAGAGGCAGTTGTGGTTTCCGCAGGAGAATGCTTCTCTACCGTTGCAGCAGGTGAAAGTAAAACTGTATTCAGGTAGGTGCCGATGGCTGAGGAAGGTGTTGCGACCTCATGGAAGGAACGGCCCCAATCTTTCTCAAATCTTTCGAAACCTATCGTGTCTTGGCTGCGGCTTTCATTTGAGGCCGACAGTATTGCCAGCTTCTCCTCAACTTGAGCGAGCCGTTCGGCAAGCTGTGATATCAGCTTCTCGTCACTACAAAACGCAGTCAACAATTGTGGCTGAGGTTTGGCATTCCCAACATACTTCTCCTTCTTTGGTACTTGGTACTCGCAACGAAAACCATGGCGCTTGCAGTAGGCGCAGGTGGGAAATGATTCATCACATCTTACTTTCTTGTGACGACAAGTCTCGCAGGCCTAGTATACACTTAGCAAGATACCCTCAAGTGGCAAGAGGAGGAGCAGTTCACCTACCGATGATGCTCGGTTCTGAGTCCGATGCTTTCTCAGCAACCCCAGGCTCTCACCGTCAGCTGCGCCATTCTCTGGGGTATCACGCTTCCCGGTGGTCTTTCTTCGTTTCTGTGGATTGGCTTCTTGAGGAGCCTCCATGCTCGGTTCAAGTGAGTTTTTCCGCGATCTGTGCTCCGTAGCCCCTCGCGCAACAATCCACCATGGCGGACAAAAGATTGAAGACAGGGAAAGTGGGGTGGAAGACATTTTCGGATCTTTTCAGCTTTAGAGGTTCCCGATACTCGCATCAGAAGGCACGGGAAAGACGTGATTGTCAACGTGGGTCTTGCGCACCCCACCAAAACAACCCAAGTTCCGCATCTGGAGGTTGCACTTTTATTTCGTCGCCCAGCTATCTCCAATTCTTTTGATCGATCAACTCTAGCTTCGAGGAGTTCGAGAGACTGTCATTGGACGACATCGGGTACGTTCCGAGATAGCAAAATGTTGACATGAAGTGCATGTGATTTGCTGCAATTATGAGGCGATATCAGATTTCAATGTCTCTATCATTCATCAGACCATTGAAGGAGACTCGTTTTTATTAGTGCTTCAAAGTGATTTAATACACTGCCAGCATGCTCATGCCTCATCATTTCCTTCCATCAAAGCAATATGTCTAGCAGATAACTGCAAGTTTCTCGATTGAAGGTGGCAATCATTGGAGCAGGGCCAGCCGGCTTGGGAGCTGCGATTGAATTTGCACGACTTCCTTTCGTCGATTGGAATCTATATGAACAAGCAACTAGCCTTCGGGAAATTGGTGCGGGAATCAGCATACAGCCGAGCACGTGGAGGAGGTTCGAGGAGCTCGGTGCAGCGAAGAACTTGAAGGCAGAAGACTTTTATCGACCAGCCGATAACCATTCAGTTCAGCATCGGTGAGCTCAAGAAGATCGAGGTAGAAGTACATTTGACTGACTTTTCGTTTCGAAGGAACGGAAGGACTGGTGAAATACTGGTTTCGCATCCTCAGCCAGGTGTGTTCGCACTCCTCTAATTCCCCAACCTGCCCGTATTTGATGGCTAAACCCGAATAGACATCCCTGAAAAGCAATTACACGCAAGAACTCATCGATCAAAACTCCAACTTGCGCTGCTCAAAGAAGTAGATGAAACTCGCGTCCGGCTTTCAAGCAAATTGGTACACGTGACTCAGGAGCCTTCAGGGAGGCTGCTCCTGGAGTTTCAAGAAGGGTTTAAAGATGAAGTTTATTTGCTCATTGGTGCGGACGGAGTGAGATCTGTACGTATCTCTTATCCATTCAAACTTCCAGGACGAAATATTGACTTACTTCGCAGGCCGTCAGAACCTTTGCATTTCCGGATCATCGAATCAGCTATATTGGAAGAACTTCCTATCGCACTGTAATCACAGCCGAGGAGATCGCCACAATCGATGGTGTTCCCGACGCCGTTACATTCTGGCACGGCCCTAAATCTTGGCTTTACACATGCCCACTGGGTGATAGCAAGTTTGAAATCACGACAATGACACCTGAGCCAGCGAGCGAGAAGGAGAAAGTCAGTTGGGGTCAAGACGCTACCATTGAGGAGAATTCAAAGCATTTTGAAGTCAGTATTTAGTCTGTCTGGAGAAGATGCGAGCTGATAGGTGCAAATAAGGACTTCTCTCCAGTGGTGAGGGCCGTTCTGGCACTTCCGAAACAGATCAAACAGTATGCCTTGTTCGCAGGTCCCAGACTTAAGAGCGTGATTGCGTATGGCTCGATAGCTCTTGTTGGTGATGCTTCACATCGTAAGTTTCCTCCAAATCCATTGAATGACCTTTAGCTAACTTGCGATTCTTCAGCACTGTCTGGAGCATTCGGTACGTTGTAAACGTCGAGCTGCATTTGAACAAGGCTAACATTGATTACAGGATCAGGTGCTGGCTTCGCCCTGGAGGATGTTTTTGTACTTTCAAGAGCTGTCAACTGGGCCCATGAACAAAACTTGACTCTGCAGGATGGATTGAGGCTCTTCGACCAAGTCAGAGGGCCGTATTACCGCGACTTGGTAGGCAGTCCCAGTCCTCGATATTCTTCATTCCAAATTCTTTATGCTAATGGCATGGTGCTCTAGTATGGTGTTCTCGACAAGTTTGGAGAGGCTGATCAGTACCTGAAAAATGTCGATTTGGGCTTCGACGATGCGGTCAACGTTCAGGTGGACAAGAAATGGAGCAAGAAGTACAACTGGATCCAGGAATACAATGTAAGGCAATCACACCATGGGATCCTGAAACCTCCTTTTCCATCGCTGACATTCGCGTTGCAGGTTGAGCAAGTCTTCAGAGATGCTGTTGGAAAAGGTACTACTCAATTTGTAGGGCAAGAAGTGTCAAGGCTCTGAAGGTGCCCGTTGCGCGATTGGGAAGAAGCGGAAGTTCCATTGGACTGCACTGGAAAACTTGGGGTTCTAGCCCTGGAGAATCGGTGACTTGAAGCCTAACATGTGCCGAACTTGTAGGAGTCAAAGCCTCGAATACAAACTTCTCGCGCAACGACTGGCCATGTATTCTAGGAGTCGTATGAATGTGCCCGATGCACAGATGCCAAATTGAAGCATTCTAGTTCAAACGTGCAATAAAAAAGGGAGAACTGGAACGATTCTGCAGAATTGTGGGCGTGATGCATTACTTTGTCCTAAGTTAAGCTTTAAAGCTATTTGCAATGATCGTTCAATCACATTGTCACGGACACGCTGGTGGGTGTATATTCATTGACAATGGAGAGCCTCGACCTTCGCAGGGGGGAGAGAAGGATGGTTGATGGGAAAGCCTCAAGTAGAAAGTCTTTTTCACAGCGCGTCCTCTCTCTGAGCTTGTCACCCACAATCATCTCAACAAGAATCTCCTTCCTAAGTCCGGACTTCCGACCATAGCAGTGATCCTTTGCCTCCTTAGACAAGTGGAAAAGGAACAATCGTTATCCCGTTCTTTCTGAGTGCCTCTGTGTTTTGTGTTTTGCCCGCAAGATTAGAATTCGAAATAGTGAACAGCAATACCAACGCAACAGCCATCACTGGGCATTCTCTCATCAGTATCAAATACTCCAAATATTCTTATAATTTCTTGTTTCGGAAAGAAGCTATGGTCGAGATTTTCATTTTGATATCACGTGCTCAGGTCAGGTGCCGAAGGAGATTTTGATCACGGTACTCCTCAAAGCTGGAATCTATGAAACTATGAATTACTAAGACTTTCCAAGCTTGACTCCGAATGTCATCAAATACTAGTTCTGGCAGGAGTGTACCTACTCACGAGCCCAGCGCTTTCCGAATTAGGTTAGCCCGATCCGGTCCGACTCAGTCCGAATTTGACGTTGGCGTGTATCATTCTCTTCGGTCGACTATTTACAATTCTCGCAAAATCTGTTGGGGCTTCAAGACATTGCGTCTCCACAAGTTCTGTCCTGAAATCAAGATATCTGTCTCCATTTGTCTCAACAAAACGTCATCAGCAATTTCTACCTCAAATCGCCACAAACTCTCTTCTTCAGCGACCACGACATCTTCTCGAGTTCAAAATGCGACCCCGCCCGCCAAAATACATTAAAGAAGCTCGCAGCAGGCGAGCCTAAAAGCTTTTCCTAGATCGCAAACGGTTCCCTCTAGAGACTGTACGATATTGTCCGGCCTATCATCGGACGGCTCAGAAAAGTCTCTTGACCGTCTATCATCATACGCACGCTCCCTTGACAGAGAGTTCCACGACCCGGTCTTTGTCTCGCTCGATACCGAGGTGGAGGACGTCAGAAAGATCGGGATATCAATTTTCGACACTAGAGACCTCACTCTTGCAACTGCAAAGTCCGACTTGAGCACAGTAATTTCAACTTATAATTACATCATGCGGCAAGCCAAAGGCCAAAGTGGACAGCGGAAATTCAAATTCGGTACCTCGCAATGGATAGAAAAACGCTGGGTTCCTTGGCTGCTGAACAAGGATCTCGAAACAGGCACCCCTGATCCAGCCATCATAGAACCACGCCATGTTGTCCTCATTGGGCATAGCATTGGATCAGACTTGCAAACGCTCGAGTGTGTCCCACTCGGACTTAATCCAACTATCGACAACCCAATCCTGGACGCAGCTGAGCTCTGTCGCGAGGTCTTCAACTTAGATCCTGCATACGTCCTGGAACTGATGGATCTCATTGAATGGCTTGAGGTTGACCATAAGCATGTCAGAATGCACAATGCGGGGAATGATGCAAACATCACGTTGAAAGTCTTTCTGAAGTTGGCCTTGGAAAGCTGCTCTCGGCAGGGGTTGAGGATGGAGAGCATAATAGAAGGGATTTACTGAATGCTGTGATTGATTCAAACGCCGTTGGATGGCCGAACCGCCCTAAAACGGTCGATACTGAATTTTTTAGGGAGGTTGAGTTCGAGGCGGGAATGAACGAGGGTAGAGATGGCCCAGAAGAAAATATCACCTCAGAAGATAGCTTCATCGGAGAAGACCGGGACACCTTGAAAGCTAGGTGTGCTTCAGAAGAGAGGTCCGGATGGGACTTCTTACGGGCATTTGATGAGCTTTGCATTGTTTGAATACCAGGATTTCATTGCCCTCATTGTTGCTATGTATCAAACGAATCATGAATCATGAATCATGGCCCTTGTATGCAAAAATTTACCACCATCTCACGCCTCATTTTCGTACAGTGTACTCTGATCATTTGTCTAGCTTTGTGAATGACCTAGCATATGACAACTAATAAGACTTGTCAAAATGTACGTATTGAAGATCTAGTTAGATGCCACACGAGTGTTAGATGAACCGAGGCTATTCTGCACACACCCTTTCTCCTTGATTACGCTTACATGATAGCCTTGACTCTGATCCCTGTCGTACCAGGTTGCTGAATCGGCAAGAAAGCATCACTCTCAATCTCCACATCCCTCAAACCCGTCTCCCACAACTCCAAGATCCCCACATCGTCCTCACCCCTACACT
>FJOG01000059.1:134102-235806 GCA_900073065.1 Phialocephala subalpina | reverse complement strand
TTTAAATTTTTTTTATTAATATTATATATTTATTTTATTAAAATATACTTTTTTAATATAAAATAAAAATTCTTTTAAAATAAAGAATTTATAAATATTATCGTTATTATTATTATATTTCTTTTTTCGAGTTTTTTTTAATTTTATTTTTTAATATTTTTTTATATTTATAAAAAAGAAACTTTATAAGAATAATATAAAGTTAAAAGAAATAATAAAATTATAATACTAAAAAAAATACTCGAAATATAAAATATAAAAAGAAAATAAATAATAAAAAAGAATAAAAAAAAGTTTTAAATATTAAAAAATTATAATAATTAAATAAAGTATATATTAAAAGATTAAATTCCAATTTTAATTAAATATAAGGGAAATGGGGCATTAAATTATTCTAGTAATAAAGAGTTTATTTTGATTACTTGAGACTCGTTTTAAATCTTTTTGATTTTGCTCACTAAAAGTTAACATTTTTAATAGTGCTACTAAGATAGGACTTACGCGGAGGGTGACTAAGGATTTCGAGTTGCTACGGGGTAGTGAGCGGAGGTGAGGTGGTGGAGACTGCGCGTGAAGGGTGGGTGAAGCGAGGGTGAAGAGGGTGAGGAGGGGTAAGCGCGAGGTGAGGCGAGGGTGAGAAAAGCGGCGAGGGTCACGTGTTTCGTGGCTTGGCGAGCACGTAGAACGAGGTGATTATTCTGGATAAACAACAGTTGAAGTACGTCGTCAAAACGGCAACCAACCATTCTTAGCACTGTGCGTTTGTCCAAACACATTATGGGATATCATATGCTGCGATCGGCTTCAGATTTTCATTAACTTCTGATGTGTCTGTCTCGTATGATGGTGGAGGAGTTAATCCCGAAGGAAGCTGCGACGCAGAGTCCCTAGCATGGAAGGCATATCGAACTCGAATGATTACCGTGTGCAATGCCAATTTGTAAAAGTTTGAAGGCAAGCTTCTTAATTTGAACTTCGCCAGAAAATAAGAATCCTCGACACAAGCTTCGTGCGGGAATTAAGATTAGTAGGTCCCATACTCACAAGACTTTTGGGCCCGTCGCATTGTTGGAAAGCAGCGTCACTATAAATTTCATTTGCGAAGTCTTGGAGCCATGAAAATTTCCCAGATCTTCCAGAAGAAGGAGAGGGTGTCGCAGGTCCCACATCGATAGCTAGAGAGAATATGGTCGTTGGTACTGTATGGCTCTCTCTTGTCTCAGGGGAAACTCGGCTGTAGTTGGTGGGGGTACAGCAGGGCTATCTTAAACAATAAGCATAATCAATTTTCTATAACGACTGTATAATACATGAGCTCTCATTACAGTTGCGTCTCTAGGAGAACGACGGCGATTCAACCCATTTAGCGACAGCAATCAACCAGTAACGTCACTCCTCATACTCTGCTTACTCACGGCCCCCACCTCTCTCCTCGGAATCCTAGGACTCGTCGATGGGCTTCCCCCATACCCACTCCCCACCGCCGTATTCCCACTCTCATCACTCACCTCCGAAAACCGACTATCACTCCCACCCCGCTTATGTCTAGTCGCTCCTGCCGCCATCGGCGGAGTTCCCCATTCATTCCCATCCTGCCCATTATGCCCCACTAACGGCGTAACATTATCTCCAGCTTCTTCACCACCAACGCGTTCATCGTGCCAGCCAACAGGTGTTGGAGAACCAGGTGTCGGCATCTCGATGGGTGAAGTTCGGGGAATGTCGTGAAGGTTATTGTGATGACCGTTACCTACTTCTTTGGCTTCTTGGTAGGAGGGGAGTTCGGCGTGGCGGGCGTCGTCTGTTTTTTCGTCTGGTTTGCGGCGGAAGCAGAGGAAGAATATGAGAGCGCCGAGGAGGGCTAGTCCTGCGATGCCGCCGACGACACCGCCGGCTATGGCGCCTGTGTGACTTGATTTCTTGCTTGGGGAAGGGGATGCTGATGGACTGTTTGTGGAGGTCGGAGTGGAAGTGGGAGTTGAGGTTGTGTTGGTGGAATTGGTGTCGTTTCCAGCAGCCAGGATGTAAGTTGCGGGAGGTGTGTAGGTTGGCCGCTGTATTGTTGGATTGAAAACATACTGGAGGTACAGATCACTCCACAGGAGAGGTGCTGTTTTCGATGCGCCGCCCGAAGGTGTACCACCTATTACAGACACTACCGCTGACGGGACAAGAGCAGTGCGCTGAGAGGCGGCATAGTCGAATTGGCCTGTGTAATTCAAGTTCGGCATGGAGAATATCCGTGCTGGCATAGAAGATTGACAAGATGTTGAATCTTGGTCCCCAGCTGGGATAGTCCTGTCCATTCCTCCGATAATGAGGAGATTTTCTCCCACGAGATGGCATGTATGACCTAGAAGTGGGATCAGTGAAATGCAAAAGACATACAATTATATATAATTGGGAGTATGAAAGAGGGAACTTACGGTAAATAGCGCCAGTTTGACCATAAAGCCTAACCCACTCAAAAGTTGGAAGACTAAGCGCCCAGCTGACCGATGTTAGTAGGAGCATTGAATTGCAGCGGAATATACTAACATTTCCTGTCTGCTTGTAGCCTCTTTGGGATTGAAACTTGAGATGCCCGCAACCATGATGATGTTCCATGAACTATTGTCTGCGGCCCCTATCAGAGCCAAACAAAGCGCGCCTCGACCTGCCGGTATACCGCCACCAGCGGTAGCAAAAGTCTGTTGACGAAACCAATAACCAGACTCAATGTCATATAAATCCACTTCCGTCATATTGATCATGACATTTCCTCCTGATGCGCCAGCAATCGGTACTCCCCAAGGTGTGTTGGGATTGAGTGTTGTTTGTCCGCCGATAAGCACCAATATTCCCTTGGGACCAACAGGTACGTGGATCATTGCACCATCCGACCTTGGCTGAAGAAATGTCGGTATGGATATGTTTGTGAGGACTGGAGCTTCGGGCTGGGAGGTATCTAGTCGCAGCATTCCTTCGATATCTATCACTTGTTAGAACGTCCAAAAACTGGAAATGAACCGGTTTTTACATTTGAATGTATCATACAGAGTGTAATTAGCATAGTCAGGATCTGAGAATTGCTGAACGAACCCCTCAAAGATGAAATTCTGGTTCAACGTCGGGGCGTCGCAATGAGCAGCCGCACCTGGCCTATCGATCTTCTTCCCAGTCCCATTATTGATGAAGTCCGTTTCTTGGGACCACAGCTCGGCGTCGACGTCAAACTCCCATATTGCAGCTCGAGGAATTGCTGACTCCGGTAAATAGCCAGCAGTACTCGGGTTGCCATTCCGAGAGAACCATCCACCCAGTTGATATATCTTCCGCGTTTCGGTAGAGTACCAAAGAGCTGAGTCTTCGAGGGCTGGAGGGACACCCGGTGGCTTGTGGATCGTTCGATAAGGGAATGTATCGTTCGCTGTGAAGTTCTTTGAGAGGTCGAGGACGAGGAGATTCACATCTGAGGAGAGGTGGAGTCAGTAGAGGAAGATAGCAGACAGATATGTTGCGCTCACTCATTCCTTTATCGTATGCGCTCCCAGTGTCGGAGAAGGAAGTATTTTCTTGAGGAGTGTACTACGACAATTTAGTACCTGCCGAAAGTTCTGAGAAGATTGGCAAACAGTATCTCCAGAGTCGATGTATATGCTGCTATTGACGTACACGCCTGCCATGAATGTCAGTCTCCCTTGTGCCAGCCAAATTCCCAAACTTACTTGCGTGCCGATAGAGTCGGCAGTAATGTTGTGTTAGGTCATAACGGCTACTGTTCACAGTCGGAGCCTGACTTGCTGTTGGTAACGAAGCAGAAGAACTGCTAGTATTCGTAGCCTGTCTTTTTTCAAAAAATTCAAATGCATTTACAAAGGAGATGCATGAAAATAGCAATACGAGGGCGGCCGAGGTCTTCATCTTCAACGTTGGACTAACAGATGCAAAGGCAATCAAACAGAACAGGGAATGCGGACGCTGTAGATATTGGGAACCTCTGCAGCAAGTCCGGACTCCGGCGTGATCGGCAGTAGGATCCTTCCTTCCACCTTGTCGAATGGCCTGGGGAAAGATGACCCCTCTTACACACCCAATAGATGGCTGATATGAAAGCCTTATGACAAGCGAGCCTATCTGACGGGACAAGATATGCAACGGAAGAATGTATTTCGCCTTGTGCATGCGAGCTGGGCGTTCGAGATGGACCTCGACTGCGTGAGCCGCATGCAGACTCTGGAAGTCAAAGTCTTCTCTGAGGGGCTTTACTCCTCAGCCGCGCAACCAACACTCTCTGCCGCAACTCATGAATCGGAGATTGTCGCAATGACGATAGAGATTCCAAGTTTTGCTTCCAATCCTGAATCGAACGTAAAAGGAGTCTGAAAACGCTTGCTATTTGTTCGAGGCACGACACCGAGATTCGAAAAACGATACCATACCAAGAGGAATGCAATCAACTTGCTGACTCTTCGGTGCAGTACTTGTGCGTGCTGATGAAAACTTTGAAGGCCGCTGAGCCTCATGCCACGAATGAGGGCTGCGTGGAAAGCTGCATCAGCTTCTAGAACAATACTCTGCCACCGAAACGTGCATACAAAAAGCAGTCAATCGGCGGTTCCGACAAACGTTCCGTGCCGAAAGCTCCAATGGCAATTGCTAACATTCGATCCCCGATAAGACCTCGACTATGCAACACCTCTTAGATGCAGAAAGTCTGCGTGTGAAGGATGCAAGAAGAACGTGAGAGGTTTGAACAGACCACATCTTGGTTACAGCTTCTTGAAACGCGGCACGTCAGATTTAAGCGAATCCCGTAAAGGGGGGTTTGAAACGCCACAACTAGCTGACTGGTGGGATGGATCGCCGTTGCATCGAGAGCTGAACTTTCTAGCATGCAGAATCAAGGATGGGGTACCGAATGATGGGTTGCATTCTTACCCGAATTTGGGGAAGATAGTCTCCACAAGATAGCCCCCAAAGCCAACTTCTGGATGGTGTGCCTCAGCCAGCGCACTTGAGAGGTTGAGCCTCACATCTCAACTGAGCTCGAAATCGACGACCTTCTCGAGCTTCCGCCCCTGCGGATATGTCCCGCCATTTCGAGTGACTGGGCGGGAGGCAGAATGATGGATAGGCCATTTTCATGCTTCGTGCGGAAGGGGTTGCTGTCACCCTTCACATGCCCAGATGCTCGCGCTGATCACCACTAAGTGAGGTTCTGTTGACAACACCCATCGGTCAGCAAGAGGCCATAAAATGTGCGTTAAGCGTAAAGAATGCACAATCGCATCCACCAGGTGAGAAAATTCGACGTCGTACTGCTTGAACCAACCAAAGACTTTCGCCCCCAACACCCCGCATATGGGGCCAAGCCACAAGGCTCTGCTTCTTTGCAGGCTATTTCGACCTTTGTCCGCATTCTCTTTACATATCCAATAAGATTCGTACCAAGAGCATGCGTCAGAAAAGGAATGCTGCGGGAACGCTTTACAACGCGTGGCCGATTCGGGCTTCCCCATGATTACAACCGATACCAAAATCTGGACAGATTCGAAGGGGGAAAAAAAGGGAGAACGGATGCACTGGTATCCTGTATCTGCTGAGAGAGCAAGATTGGGCGAGCAAGAGCTAGTTATGGAAGGAAGGGTAGAAGTTAAACGCGCGTGTGCCTAAACTCAATGACATCGAGGGCCAGGACAATTGCAATGGTCGAGGAACAGAGTACAACAGAGATCTTTTTCGAGACAACTGTCTGGCGTGCTGAGTGATGAGGTGATGTGAAGGCTGCTGAAAATTGTGATGGCAGAGAAAAGAGAAGGAAGGGTCCGAAAACGAAAATTTGGAATCTACCAATGATCACGTGCAGCGGGTTCAAAGCAAACGCGCCTCGAGCGCGTCCCAGGTGTTTCTTCCAATATTACCTCAATGCCAACACCTCTCTGTACCAGAACAGAACAACGGTCGCCGAAGAAGCACTGAATCTCGTCTTTTACGATACCTGCAATTCCGGCATACAATGCGTACAACGTACAACGTACAACGTTGACGCTTGAGGTCCAGTTTACCCTCCTACAAGTCGCGATCAACACGCGTTCGAATGCCTTACAAGCCCCTTCAATCATCGCAGACAACAATAAACTTCCTCATGCTCGTCAAATTCAATATAATGTATGGAAAGGCTCCGAGATAGCTTTGGGAATGTATACGTTGGGCGACTCCAGACGGAAAGAGAAACGGATACAAGCTGTTGCACATCCACTCTACACGCGACGAACAATTCTTCAGTCACCTCTTTTATAACATGAGTCTACATTCGCACGCCTTGACCGAGCTTTATTTACGGTGGCATATCTCCCATCTTCTCAGCAGCACCTCTTCCTCGATGCCCGTATCATAGCACCCTCTCGAAGCGCTCATGTCCTAAGCCCATCCATTCTATCAGAATCCACGCATTGCATCTGCGAAGGAACACATAAGGCATACAAGATGGCAACAGTCAAGGCTCTTAGGTCCTAGATGAGCTAATCTCCTTGGGTGGCGGATTGAGCCCCGGCGAGATCAAGAGCTGCGTACATCTGGTCGTGCTATATGTCATCAAAGGATGGATTGGGTGCTCCTCAAGAAGACAACATCCAGGATATACTCCAAGGATCCAAGATCTGATACGCCGAATTATTAGCCTCAAAGCCTTGCTCATCCTCCTCGATCGCAGCTGGAGTAGGGACTGGTTTTGGTCTAGGAGCTTCGATCAGCCCCCCGCCTGCAACAAGAGTCGAAACTTTGCCAGGAATAGCGATAAAAGTTGGAATATCGCTATAAAACTCCGGCCACTTTTCGAACATGCCAGGCCCCATTGCCCAAGCATTGATGTCGGTAATGCGCTCTTCAAAAGCTTGAGACACATTATATTGACTCGTCTCTGTGTTACGGGTGTAACAGTCGCGGAATTCGAAGGGCCACAGAATACGCAGACTGTCGCAGAAGAGGTCCCAGAAGATATTTGAGCAGTATCGGTGTTGATGGAAGACAAAACGTTCCCTAATGCCAGGCCTATAGACGTCAGCATGATTCTACGAGGAGTTAAGAATGCCTACCATGCAAAGTAGTCGATCGCATATGAATGTGCAATTGCTTGCGAAGGCCTGGGACTATTAGCCTGGATACAAGCCTCGAGGCTGTCCTCCACCTACCGTTTCGAATACCAGGAGGGCAAGCTTTCCTGCTTTTCCAGCGAAGGAACAGTGTCGTGGCGAAACATTTTGTGCATCGTTCGCATGATGGCTAACCGCTCGACAGGAGCACAGCGGATAAAGAGAGTTTCGTCAATCCGGCGGAGTTTGGCCCATGACGGTGGAAGGTTTCCTCCAGCACGCTCCGCCACGGCATCCCAGCCCTCCAGCAACGCTCGAATCGGCGTATCGTTCGTCATTGCTTCTTCCACGCGGTTGACGGCTGCAGAACAAGCAACAGGCCTTGTCAAAGTCTCATTGGCGAACCTCCAGAAATTGAGGATCTGTCTCTGATCTTTGTGTATCCCAGGACAGCATTCACAACCTGTTTCAACACGAGGGATGATGATAGCATCCTGGTGGTCTTCCTGCTGAAATTTGAACCTATCATCGCAGCCCAGTTGATCGGAGCTGGGAACATCTGGGAGGCATATTTCCTCTGCAAGATCGAAGTTGAAATTGTTCAGCGAGGAATCCTCCAAGTAGCACTGTCCCGACTCTAGTGCCATGGTCCGAGAAGGCGATATAGGCTCGAAAGATTGATCGTCTGTGGAAATAGCCTCATGCTCTTCGGGAAACTCTCTCCGCTGGATCTCATCATTCTGTTCTGCACCTGAAAGCGGCATCTCTTGAGCTCGAAGCGTAACCCGGATACTCTTCAATATCTTGGCCAGCGAATCTCTCTCCTTCGAGACCGCATCAAGTCGATTCAAGAGATCCGTAACTTGGCCACTGCTATTTCGACCCCTCAGATCCTCCACCAGCTGTTCAAGCTGTGCCATACGAGCTTTCGTCCTTTCTCGTGATGCCCGTTGACAACGACGATCCTGCTCACGTTTCCTTATTCTCCTTTCCGCAGCAGTCTCTGCTGAACACGATTTTGGGGCTGGACTTGAAGTCATTGTGTGTTGCAACAATGGATCAACACATACAACACGACAACACGTGGTAGTTGGTGCCGGATCCGAATGAATTCAGCAATCGAAAGTACAAGTGAGATGGAAGGATTTCGATGCTCTTTCTACTCAGGGACGTAGGGCAGGGGGTGGATGGAACCAAGAGATGCGGGGGCGGGGTTGCGGGGTCAAAGTTGTGGCTGAGACACTACCAACCAGCCTGTCGCCACAAGTTATCCTCGGCCCATCGCCGGCTACCCTTCCGCCCAAAGATATCATGGCTCCCTTTTTCCTCGCAGTCCCGACCGCCTCATCGTAAGCCTAGCACCATCACTCCTTCGCATCGAGTCTATTGCCCGATTTGATTGCTTCAGGAGCATCAGCATCTCCGGCTTGGTTGATGGATATCATCTGGAATTGGTGGGACGTACTTCGCCGGTGCAAGGTAGTAAAGGTACCAGGCGTCATGTACGTCAGGTAACCGGATACGATGCCAAATGGACAACATGTTTCACTGCCTTCAAGACAGTTCTCCGTGAGCAAGACCGCCACTTCGGGATTTTCTTTGCTCGACTTACAGTCTGATGAGCACCTCTCCAGGCCCAGGATCTTGCATAGGTAGTTCTATGACTTCCGTCTTGATTGTAGGATGGATTGCATAAATGATGGAACGATTGACCGCTACAGTGGAACCGTTCATGCTGAATCTCGACCTTTGCGAAAGGCTCTCGTGAGTAGTGTTCACTTGACTAACCTCATGTTTGCAGCAACCTTCTACTCACTTCTTTTCAAGCGAATCCTCTATAATTCGTGAGTAAGCACGACAGACGTCGATAGAGTAACCTGACTCTTCTTCCATCCTCAATTGAGTCTTGGTGCTCCCAGCCATGCAGCTCCCTTCCGCTTCTGTTCCTAGTGTGACGGCTTGGGCCTGGATTCAAGATGCGGGGAAGACTAATTGGCGGGGCAAGCCACATTTGAGGAACCGTGCCAGCTATGTCAGGACGACTGACATCGACACCACCCAATCGAAGAGCAGCTTGATGCAGCCAAGGATCTTCCCCAGATTTCTTTGGGTAAAAGCCGCATGCTAGCTCGCATACTATTATCGAGTCAGGATTTCGTCCACGACAACCTTCTCTTATAGTCGAGGATACTTCTCGAAAAGCCTCGCGGCTTCTCACACCTTTCATTGCATTCTTATTCTATTTTATTTAGGAGCATTTGCTCGTTCTCTATCTTCGCCGGCTGCTATGACAACTCTTACAGACACGCCAGCAAAGGCCGGCGCCTTCTTCATCGGCGTGGCCTTACACATCTTCGTCTTCCGCACTGGTGAATGGGACCTCGCGACAACCAAGATCATCGTGTCTTCCGCGACTGCTCAAGCTGCGGCCGTTCTAGGATTGATCTACTGCGGTCCTCCCGAGTACAGCTCAACGCTTCTTGCTGTCAAAACAGTCTCGACATTGTTTTGGTTCCTCGTCGCAGGCCTCACAATCAGCATCCTGATCTACCGAGGAGTTTTCCATCGACTGGGCAAGTTTCCTGGCCCATATCTTGCACGATTCTCGAACCTTTATGTCACTTCACTTTCGGCAAAACGACTCCATCTTTATGAGGAGGTTCAAAGTCTTCATCAGCAGTATGGAGATTATGTACGGCTTGGTATGCTGTTTGAAGGATCCTTCGGATCGCGGCTAACTTGTTAGGACCATCCGAGCTGTCTGTCAATGATCCGAAGGCAGTGTCGGCGATCTTGTCCAACAGTTCACCATGTGTCAAGGGACCTTGGTACAACGTCTTGCACCCCTTGGTGTCACTGCAAATGATCCGCACCAAGAAAGAGCACATCCCGCGCCGCAAAGTATGGGATCGTGCATTCAACGCCAAAGGTCCCTCAAAGCCCCTTCCGAAATCCGTACAATGATGCCCGATAGCTAACCAATTCCAGCTCTCCGTGACTACGAACCTCGCGTAACATCCTACACCGATCAACTCCTCGCCCACCTCTCCGCCACAGCCGGTAAACCAATCAACGTAACCGACTGGTTCAACTTCTACTCCTTCGACGTGATGGGCGACCTTGCCTGGGGAAAATCATTCAACATGCTCCGCGACGGAACAAAACATTATTTCATGAAATCGCTCCACGCAGACATGACGAACATTGGTCTCTTCAGCCATCTTATTTGGCTTTTCCCACTTTTCAAAGCTACGCCGATTTTGAACTATGAACATATTCGATTTCAAAACTGGACGAAGGCTCAGGTTGCTGAGAGACGGGCTGTATGTATACTCGACTGATTAGGTTTGGGGAGGTGGTGTTGAAATTGAACAGAACAAACCGAACGTCCCAGATGTGTTTTCCTGGATCTTGGAAGATCATGAAGCGAAAACGAATCCGACGGCACAGGATGAGCTTAATCTCCTCGGCGACGCGCTTCTCATCGCTGTTGCGGGGAGCGATACTACGGCTGCTACACTCACCTGTCTTTTCTTCCAACTCGCTCTGTCGCCTTCTTCACTCTCAACCCTACAGAAGGAAGTCGATGCACTCTTCGAATCCTCCGATCCCGTCGACGCCACCACGCTTTCGAAATTGCAATATCTGGATGCGGTGATCAATGAGGCGTTGAGACTACACCCTCCTGTACCAAGTGGGATGCAAAGGATGACACCGCCGGAAGGATTGTGGATCGGAGATGTGATGGTTCCTGGCGATTCGATTGTGCAGATCCCGCTGCATACGCTGTTCCGGGATGAGAGAGTTTTTGTTGATGCTGATGAGTTTGTGCCGGAGAGGTGGACTACGAAGAAGGAGATGGTGATTGATGCTGGTTGCTTCGTTCCGTTCTCGCTTGGTAAGACCATCTTCTGAATCAAGATTGTTGGGAGACTGTACTGACAAGCTTGATATAGGTCGATCATCATGTGTTGGGAAACAGCTCGGGCTAATGGAGGTTCGATATGTGACTGCGCAGATTGTGAGGAGATATAATGTGAAGCTCGCCCCAGGACAGACGCCAAAGGCATTCTTGGATGGGAAGAGAGATACTTTCACACTGGCGTTGAGCGAGCTGAACATGGTATTCGAGCCAAGGAAGTGAGGTGCAGGTTGAGGTGGAGGTCGAGGAGGCCTCGAGGTGGCTGGCTGGTCTATCAATCATTTTGCGCTGATCCTGTCTTGTAGCGTTACCCCCCAATTCTAGTGCATTTGCTTCTTCTACCTCTCGATTTCCAAATTTCTTGCATCTGTACCAAACGCAAGCTCAGGTACAAAATGAACAGCTCCCCACTTTGAAAGAAGGCTCCTCAACTTATATGCTTCCCATGGTCGTCCTCCCAGCATCCTGAAATTCATTCAAAAGCCAATTCCAATAAATGTGGGACCGGAAGAAGACGCGCCAGCCGTGAGATGTGCAACGAACCTTTCCCATCAACCTTTCAAAACTACTACACCAAGTCGATCCCCAACAAGTTTTTCGACCAACAAAATCCTTCGGTTGATCGTCCCGAGCTGCGAGATGCGCAACCAAACCAGGTTATTGTCCTTCTCGAATGGAGGACATTTACATAGTATGCCGTGAACTAGCGGGCCAATTGAACGCTGCCGCAAACTTTCCGCGTCAGGTAAGATGCGCAACGAAAGTCTCTCGTTGTCCTTCTCAGAATGGGGACTTTCACATAGCATGCCTTAAACTGACCGACCAATAGGTAACTTCCGCATAGTTGTTGCAAGCATGCATGAGATTTGCAACGAAATAAAGTTCTTGCGCCTTTAGGGAGAGGACTTTGGGGGACTTCGATTCAGCACCTGTCAGGAGCAGAGTTTTACTCTGCGGGTGTCCCTTACGAACCTGTAGCTCCTAGAGAGCTTGATCTGCTTTGCAGATTGGATTGAGCTATACAATAAGATCCCAGAGCTAAGACTAAATCACGACTCGAGCGACACAAAGAGGTTTTCCCTTATTGACCACCGCGGTCGCGATCTCGAGATGCCACCGTGGCCTCTTCTTGTTTTGCCATGATTACAACCACGACTCGAATCACAACCCGATCGACTATATCGGCATATTGCCTTATTGCGACATGACTTTCCCTTAGCTGGGTCTCTATCTACCTACTCCTACGAAGATATAAATACTCGAACTGGCAGACACCATAGAGAAGGATTAAAGGCGGGGATATAGGGTTTTAGAGGGGTGGAAGGGGCTGTTAGTTATAAGGGGGTGACTCTATGTTTAAGTTCACAAGAGAGGGAGATACCGTAATAAGAGGAGGGGGAGTAAGAGCGGTGGGAAGAGGAGAGGCCCGGTGGGCTCGATTTTGCGGTTGCGGGGGTGGACATTGCGCCTTTGTGCACGCCTATTACCGTAGAAAAGGGCCTATAGTGCTATTGTTGGACTTGCCTAGGCGGCTTTTAACTCGACTCATGTCTGTTGAGCTACCTGGGGTCTTGCTCTAGGGTTTTAGACACCTCTCTACGGCTAGTATCAAATCCGCTGTACTTAGCGCTGTGCCCACCTCAACCGGCGGAGGAGGGCTACAGTTACCTAGCCCCTTTGGCTAAGCACCCCGAGCATGAAATGCTTTCTAAGGTATATATCGATCGCAGAGTTTTTCCCCTTGGGGTTTTTAGACGTTAGCATTATTGGTGTATATAATCCCTTAGCTTAGCATGACCCCGTACCCCTAGGGAGGTCAGGAGGCAGTCTTGAGCTGTTTATCCGCTTTTTGGTCGTAAATCAATACTACTACTACTACTACTACTAGGGAGAGGACTTTGATGTGATATTTCATCATACTGCGGGGCTAGTGGAAAGCACTCAAAGTGCGCCAGCGTCTATGAGATGTGCAACGAAGAGAACCATTATCCTTCTTTGTTTAAGGACATTCATCCAATATACAATAAAGAATTAGACCAACCAAAAGCCGGGTATGGAGTGACCGGAGATGCGCCGTCGGATGAGATGTGCAACGAATTCTCTGTGTCCTGGGTAGGTCAGTACATTCACTCAAACTACAAAGCAGTATTTCACCAAGAGAATCTGTTTGAGTAATTCTAGTGCCATATCTTAACTTCTCGCGCATGTGAGATGTGCAACAATGATCAAGTGACATCCTGATTAATTTGGGACATTGGAGGGCAAGGGAAGAGCTGCTGATGTCCTCACCTTCACTTTATAAACAAGCTAAGACAGAAAGAAGTACTGTTAGCATAGAAGATTCTACGGAGAATTGCCGACCGTATGTGATGTGCAATGAAATGGTTTGATGTCCTGCTTTGTAGGAGGACTTTCAAAGCCCATGAAGCCAGCGGAGGAAGGCACGTGACAGTAAGAGCTTCGGGCATTACTAGGCGTACAGCTAAGCGAGCACCCTTTATTTTACCGTTTCACTCTCTTAATTTTCGATCTATAACTTCCACAAGCACTCAAAATGGACGACAGCATCCTCTCTTCGCCTGCGAAGGCTCATACTACTAATCAGAACTAGGATACTCCTACTAGATCTAAAGTTAGAGCCTTAAGAACTGCTAGCAAGTCATATGGCGAGATCTCGAAGCTAACCGGTGGGAAATTGTCTCGATCTACTATCCAAAAGATTATCAAAGCTCTTACTTCTCGAACTACACGCAAAAGCAAGCAATATAAGCCTAAGCTTCTCAAAGATCGAAATATCAAACGCCTCAAACGATGGATTATAGCCTCTTGGGACAACCGCCGCGTATCTTGGGCCCGCATAAAAGCAAAGAATCATATTGAAGCTTCCACTACTACTGTTCGCCGCACTATAAGAGCATTAGGATACCGGAGATGTATAGTATACCCTCGACCATTTATTAGCAAAGAGTAAACTGCAAAGCGTTTTACTTTTACTTTCAAATACCGTTGGTGGAGAACAGTAGACTAAAGAAGAGTTATTTGGTCAAATGAAGCCACTTTTGAGACTGGCAAGAGGAGCAAAGTTTAAATTACGCGCCGTCCGGATGAGAAAAAGTATTAGACATGTATCAAATCGGTATATAAGTCTAGCAGGGTATCATTGATGGTATGGGGAGCTATTAATTGGGATTAGAAGAGTCCTCTCATCTTCTTAGAGAAGGAAGAAGGCCGGAAGGGCATATGCAGCATTGCTTACTTGAAATAAGTCCTCGAAACTGTCGTCTTTCCTCATTATGATTTATCAGATGCTACGAGGTCTGGGCATCATACTGTGGGTAAAAGATCGTATTGTTCAGTCTGGAGAGCTAGCTAGGGAGGAGAGTGAGGATATAAGAGTCTGCGAGATTACCCTTGAACTATACTCTATATGGAATGAGAGTTTGATTTACTACACGTGATTAGCAATTGATATATCCCCCTAGGTCGAGAAGCAACGAGTCTTACTACGGTAGACAGGAGAGAAGTGAAGCTATTTACAGAGGTGAACGCGTAATTGCTGTGATAATACCCAATAACTAGTGACCCACTTTTATTGAAGTGTTTTCTTAAAATATCGATGCTAGCATTATTAAAACATATAAAATGAGCGTAAGATCGATGTTTAGTGTGATAAAGGAGATAATCGGTTCGAGGTAAGTGTGTAAATAGTAACTAACTCTAATTGAACTAATAAAAGAAAGTAACAATTTAAATCGATCGATTTAAGTAATACTAGTTTAAGCTCTGCTTTTAGGGTTTATTAAGTGTTCGATATCGACGAGTTTGAGTTGTTTGACAAAAGATTCGTGCTTTTGACGTGATAGTGGCTTAGTGAGGCCGTTTGCTGGTATATTTGCTGTTTTAGTCTAGATAATATTGATATTTCCAGCCTCAACTTGTTCGCGTAGTTAGTGCTAATAGATATCGACGTGCCGCAATTTCGTGATTAGCTTCGGAGACTCCTTCACTATGAGACGGATAGTTTGGAGGTTATCACAAAGAATAGTGTTGTCGTTAGGTAGATCGAGTTTAATTGTATCGAATAGCCGCTGCTACTACATAAGCTACGACGCGCACGCTAAGACAGCTTTTAGCTTTGCCTTTGTAGTCGACGTGGAAACTGAGTCTTATTTACTGCTTTTCCAGTCTACTGTGCCTTTGAGAACTTGGAAGAGGAAGCCCTGGGTACTACGGCGCGTTGCCACGTCGTCCGCAAAAGACGCGTTATTAGTAGCGCGGAAGATAGGCTCTCTATCGATAAACTCGGTGTTTATTCCTCCAAATTGCAGCGCTAAGTAACGGGTGCCGTAGAGATATTGTAGGAGCCGTTCCGTAGCCTCGCGGTAATTAAAGCTCGGGTTTTGGTTGAAGGTGGTTAGTTCTTTAGTGATTTACGCTATATCGGGGCGGGAAATCGTTGTCGAGTAAATCGTCGAGTTAGTTTGCTATTAGTAAGCTACAATTTAGTGAGTAGTTGCCTTTTTATTATATGGTCGTAGTTTGACGGTAAGGTTAATCGGAACTTTGGGAAATAGGCTTTTCGTATCCACCGCAAACTTCTTGCATATGTTCTTTATATAGGAGTTTTGGTAGAGCTATATTTTCCGTTGTGTCTTATTTCTAATTACGCGTATGCCTAGAAACTACTTTAGTTTATTTATCTCGCGCATTTCGTATTTCTTTAGTAGGAGAGATTTTATTTTCTTATATCGAACACGTTTTTTCCGGTGGTAGAGTATATAGATGTCGTCGACGTAAAAGAATATTATTACTTTGTAGTCCGTGAATAAGCACGAATACTTTGGCACCGGTTTAAGATCGAACGATTTCATGGACGCGCTGAGGTCGTTAAATTATAGTAGCGGTGATATATCGAAGCCGTAGAGCGCTATTTAATAATATAGTACGTGTTTAGGCTTCTTTTTTCTATTCGGTAGTTCGACGTAGGTCTCTTTATTTATTCGAGAGTTCGTGAACGCGTTAATAGTATCGAATTGCTCTATTTCTAGGTCAAAGTATGCCGCAATTGCAATTAGTATTCGAAAGACTCGTGAGGCTAAAGTGGCAGCGTAGACTTCGTTTCGATTACTCTATTGAAGGTCTCCGCGCGCTATAAGACGTGCTTTATATTTCAAGAGATAGTTATCGTCGTTGAACTTGTAGTTTGGCACTTATATCAATGGAATCGGTTTAATGCTAATTTTGTTTGCGGTTTTAATTGGCACTTTTTCGAACGTTCCTTTCTTTTAGAGCGTGCTCTATTCTTTTTCTATTGCTGCTTCGAATTCTGCGCGGTGCGGGTAGCGTAGTATTTCCTGATAATTTCGAGGTTTTGGTGGTAGCTTACTTCGGTGTAGTTTGGTATAGAGGGCACGTGGCATTTCTACTATAGTGACGTAAAACACAGAGTTCTTATGGAGGTTATTGATTAGTATAGCGTATCTTTTTTGTTTTTTTTGCGTTTATTGTAGTCGTAAGTAATTGTAGGTTTAGCGCGTTTTCCGGTTTTAATATTTTCGGTGGAAATTTTTGGATTTCGAATATTAATTCGAATATTTGTTTGTCGCGTTTTACTAGGCTGAGAGTGGCTAAGGCCTATTAAAGCGAGGGAATCTGGAGATTTGGTTGGTCGACGAGGAGGAGTTTAATTCGATCGAGGTGTAGTTTGGCTGTTAGCGTATTAGTTATTTAACGGCGTCGATATAAGTACTAATATAAGTGCATTTTTTACGTTTAGTGCATCATTTCTTATATTTGCTGAGACGGTCGACGGGCTTTTCGCACGCTTTATTTGATGGTTTCTAATAAAGTTGTTAATGGTTGGAAGATTGTTTGAGGAGTTTAGGACTTGGTTGTCTTGCTCCGGTGATGGCTCTAGCTTTGGTGATAGCTTTAGTAATAGCTCTGGCGTAAGTAGCTGAGATTATTAGATAATGATCGTATTTTTGGGCTTCTCGATATTAGTTTTATAAGTAATTTTAGCACTTTTAGCATAAGCGTTTAATTAATATTCGTGCTTATACAATTCGTAGCTCGCGTTTGGAAGATCGTCCATTTTAATGATTTCGATGATCTTTTGAATTTGTATGACTTTTAGTTCGGTGAGCTTTCTATTAAGCGTAGGGTCGTAAAAAGTGTCCTTATTAAAAGTCACGTCTTTAGTCGAGATAGCGCGTTTTAATGATAGTATTTATATGCGGAAGATATTCGTAGATTTATATCCAATTAAGTAGTTTATATACGCTCTTAGACTAAGTTTATTAAGCTTCGAACGGTTTTTAATAAGAGGGTAGGCCCTATAATTAAAGACTTTGAGATGTGCAATTTGCGGTAAATGGCTCTCTATTCCCATTTACTTTTGGAGAAACGCTAAGGGTAATATCCATTTTAAACGCTTGTTTGGTGATTTGTTTAGTAGGTAGCTTGCCGTATAATAAGACTCTGGAAATATATTCGGAGGGAGGTTAGCGCTAATGTGCATAGTACGTGTTCTACTTATAATTACCTTTTTAGTACGCTTCGTAGGACCGTTTTGGTCGTGTATATTAAGAGAAGTAAACTCGATAGTAATATTTTCTTCGTTAATTAGCTCGTATTAGCCTCTATTAAATGAAGTTTATTTATCGATTTTAATGATTATTACTTGGAAACCCCACTTCCGTTTGATTTATTTTATAAAGTATTTGATACAGGCGATAATGGTTGTTTGTTTGAGATTTAAAAGCGGGAAGACGTAATTCATTTAATAAACGTCGCAATAGAGATAGAAGATCTTAGACTTATTTTTATCGCTTTCTTCTATATAAATCCAATTACCGGTAATGCGGTAGTAGGGGTAACGTCCTCGTTCTATTAGTTTACGAGAGACGATTTCGTGAGCTTTAACGAATTTATAGACTTCGCAAATATAATTAAGTTTATAGGTCGTGATCTTACAATCGGTTGCTTGTTGCGGTAAGTGAGAGAGTGCCTCTATATATAAGTGCCCTATTCGGCTATGCCACTTCTTAGTCGTAGCTTTTACCGCGCGGAGAAGTTAACGCGAATTCTGCGTAGTGTAAACGTGATTATTTATTTAATTGATAACGTGGTTTAATTTAAGAAATGGCGAGTTATATTCTAATACCCATTAGTTTTCCCGAAATAGTATCTAGTATATTATACTATTAGCGCATTTAAGTAGCTCGTTTTCTATGTCCTATATAATGCCTTTAACCTTAAATAAACGGAGATTGATAACAATGAACGGGAAATTAGAACAAAAAGCAACGTTTATAATAGTGATCTTCCTTCTTTTTAAATAATTCGGACATTAAACTAAAATCGTGATATTTCCCCAGTTATAAACTGTAGCCGCGCTATTGCTTGTTCCGAGCGTTTCTCCGACGGCGGCAAGGACAAAGTTCTCGAATCTATTTTCATTGTTTTTTACGTGGCACGTAGTACTAAAGTCCAAAATAATACTATTTATAAGCGCGTCAAGTGCTCCAGACGATGAGGTAGCGTCTACGTTATAGGCCGAGTTACTATTATTAGTAAGCTAACTATTGTCGACTAGCTTACTAGCGTCAAATTCACTGTCGTTGATATTTACAGCGTAGTAGCCTAATAGCACCGGGAACACCGTATCTCCAAATTTCGAGACTAATATCGGAGGCTTACGCCCTGAGCTTTCCGCAGGAGGTTGAAGTGATATAGTCTTCGCGTTCTACTGTTTGTTGGCCTTCTTGCGTAGTTAATCGACTTTCCTTTGGACTTTCTAATTATTTTCCATTTTCTCGTCTATTTGTTTCTAAATATTTAAGTTTAGTTTTTAATTTGGTTTCCGTTTGTTTTCCATAATATATAGGCAGTCTTTGAATTAGTGGATTACGGTACATATGCAAAGTGTATTCTCGTAGTTTCTCCCCGTTTGTTTATTGAGAGTAGGCTATTATTGTTATTGCTTTTTATTATCGGTAATCGGGTAGGCATATTACACCCTTTAAACTCTCGATCGGTCTAAGGTATTCCTACGCTATTATTAGTAGAAACGCAAAAGTTCTTTAAACGTTTATAGTATTGTTTCCATTAGCAGCTTTTTCTTTATTATATCCGCAAAAGTAGGTGTAATTAAGTAGACTACTTGGAGGAAATTATAGTGCGGTTTTAAATTATCGATTATATCGGGGATTTTTAGCGCGATACTCTCGTTGTATGTGGAGTGCTACTCTTTTAACTACGACTCGAGATCTGTCGACAATTTTATTGTGGTTTTAAGCTTTTTCCATTTCTTTAAAATTTCACTTTTTTGCGCTCGATTTGACGGGGCAATCTCTAGCTTCAAGTTGTGTATTATATGCTAAGGCGTTTCGCAATTGAACGTATAGAGTAAGTATTTATAGTCGATAGAAGCCTAGATAATTGCTTTTAAACCTCTATAAGCCTCGCTTTGCCGGTGGTAAATCTTGAGCTCATATGACTAAGTTTCCCTAAGTAATTTTAACTCCTCTTTTTCGTCTGCGTTTAAGTCCGAGAATTTAGCTTTTTTAGTCAAAGAGACTATCCTCGCGCCCCTTGGCGTTACTCGACCGTCTTCCGTGGGTGTAGTTGACGGCGTAATCATAATATTTGCTTTAATATTTGCTGGCATTGGCATTAGTAGTTGAATTAGCTTTGGAAGCTAGTCTTGAGGTGTGTCCGGGTCGATATACTTCTATAGATCTTCCTTGTTTGCTCTCGTCTTTATAACTTCTCTCCATTTGATGTACGTGGCCCCTCCGATTAAAATCACCGGAATAGGCTTCACTTCTGCCATTTTGCTTTGTGGTCGCGACAGCGAGCTCGCAGATTTTCTAATGAGGTGTGGGTATACGACGGATAACTCCTCGTAGTCGCAGACGCTACTAATTAGGCAATCGTTGACTGTTTTGGTGGAGGTAGTCGAAGGAGACAGATTTCGGTGTTTTACCGAGTAGGCTAGATGTGCGGTTATTTTAGTGATCAAGCCTTGGGGAATTCCGGGCTTATAACTATCAGATGCTACGAGGTCTGGGCATTATACTGTGGGTAAAAAATCGTATTGTTCAATCTAGAGAACTAGCTAGGGAGGAGAGTGAGGATATAAGAGTCTGCGAGATTACCTTTGAACTATACTCCATATGGAATGAGAGCTTGACCCACTACACGTGACCAGCAACTGACATGATTCTCTTACTCCTCAAGAACAAGAGCAATTCATATTCATGGAAGATGGGGCCAAAGTCCACAAGGGAAAGGCGCGCTTACCGAAGCTTGAGAAGGGCATTAAAGGGTTTGATTGGCCACTTTCCTTACCAGACCTTAATCCTATTGAAAAGGTGTGGAGATGGATGAAGAATGAGATCACCAAATTGGAGTCTGTGCCTACTTCTATTGCAGATATGAAGGAAGTATTGAATGAGTTATGGAGTGAAGTGCAGCCTGAAGATTGGAGATATTTGACTGAGAGATTGACTGTGAAACTTGAGGACGTTATTGAGAGCAAAGGAATGGCTACTGTACACTAATAATCAAGAGAGAAAATCAATCAACCTTCAAGAACACGAAAATAAAAGAATTGGACTTGGATTGGGGCATTGTAGTTGTTAAAATTCAAGAATAGGTTAGGTGTACGCCGAGTAATGCCCGAAGCTCTTACACTTGACGCCCAATCTGGGGTTACCTCTTCTGCTTCCAAGCTCTCGGGCTACTGAAACGTACTTCTTACTACGTAAAAATATTCTTTCTCATCCCTATCTAATATCTTAAACCTCTTCTCCAGCCAGAAAATGGGTTTCTAAAGGGGTTGGAGAAGCTGAAAAAGCTAGGGTAAAGTAAACGAGTAGAAAATCTGCCTGAATCAATTGGAGGATCTCTTTAGTAAAAGGTAGAATGAAATAAAGGTATGTATAAATTATATAAAAATAGTATAAAATGATATAATTCTGTTGTCTAATTATTGGAGATCAACATAGGCAAACTGGCGCGAGTCGCTAAGCTAGGGGGCTCGCTTGTGTTCTCAGGGGGTTGTGGTGCAAAATAAAACGGTCATATAATAAGATTTGCGTGCTAATTTATGCTTTGCTATCGAAACAATATAGCCTAGGCATCAATCAAGCTCCCTCTTCTCTGGGCCATCTTGGGGGGGTATATGACTGAGCCTGTGAGAAAGGGTTTGAAGTGGGTGGCGGAGCAAATCCAGAAACAACGACGAAGCATTGGAGGCTACGATATTTGCACCCCTTACAAAGTCCAAATAAAAGAGAACCAACCCTTGCAAACAAGATCTTGCTTGGGGATTATTTGAAAAATATATCGGGATCTGCATCCTTATTATATACAACCAAATCAATGCCACACAACTACACACAAGCAATTCAAAACTCCCCATCCATTCAACTCACGCAGCATCCTGAATGATAACGTCCGATGCCTTCTCACTAACCATATATATCGGCAAGACGATATAGAAACCAGGAATCTTTGGAAACACGCTCGCATCTACAACCCTCAAGCCTTGCACACCTCTGACTCTGAATTTTGAGTCCAGAACTGCCATCGGATCACCATCAGCTCCAATCGGACATGTGCAACTAGCATGATGACCCCACGCCTCATCCTTGATGAATTCCTTCATCTGTGCCTCTGTTGTGACATTTGGGCCCGGCCAGACCTCTGTAAAGGAGCCATCAAGAGGAATCAGGTCTTGGAAAGCCTGGCGCGAGTACTCCATCGCTTCGTACACAGCCTGAAGATCTTTGTCGTCTGCCCCATCTTCGGTAACGCCGGTGTCGAATGAGTTGAAATTGATAAGGGGCATGTCTCGGGGGTCGGTGGACCGCAAGGCGACAGTTCCGGCATTGTTGCGACTGTGTCCTTTGAGCACAATCCAAGCCCAGTGTTTGGCATCTGAGAGTGAAAAGTCCGCATAGCCTGGGTAGTAGCCAGTAAAAAAAGCAGGTGCGCCAGAGATCAGGAGGTCAGGCTCCGAGGAGCCAGGAACGGATGGGTCTAGGTCTGCGACAGAAGACTTCTTGACAATAGCAATGGCAATTCCATTGGTGCCATACGTTCCTTTGCTGGTGGCGTCAAAGCCATTAATCCATCTTGTGAGGCAGGGATCGGGCATCGTCATCATGAAAGTGCAGTCTTTGGTGATGAAGAACTCACTAGGCGTCTCCCCAACCACTGTGTTCTCGTATCGATCTTGGAGATTGGTACCAACACCCGGAAGATCGACAACAACAGGAATATTAAACTGATCCAGCTCGGACTTGGGACCGATGCCGCTCAGTTTAAGTAGCTGAGGTGTGTTGAAGGTTCCGGCAGAAAGAATCACTTCGCGCGTGGCATTCACGCTTCCTGACCCAGTTACGGTTGCTGAACCAGCGCGGGGATCTGCCCTGTAGAGACTCTGACCGTCTACGAAGTCCACGCCAATAGCCTGAGGGGTTGTTCCATTTTGCGTGAAACGGATCTTGGTTACGAGGGTGTTGAGACGGACATCCAAGTGATACTTTCGAGACCCATCTTCGTTTATAGCATTGGCAGTATCAAGGACAAAGTTTCGGGGACCATGGCGAGTGGAATTGAACATCGCAAGTGGAACTTGGTAAAGGCCTTCCTTCGATGTTTGGCCTGGTGCGTTCAAATCCCGGAGCAGAACCTCAGCGAGACCCACGACAGTATTGATAATCAATCCGAGAAGGCTTTTCCCCATGGCGGTACCAGCAGCAATAATGAGCGAAAGCAGTTTTTGATCCTCAATCACGAGCGAGAGATCCGTGAGAGCTGTCCAAAGCCAGCCGTTGTAGCCGTGTCCAACGATACTGCTGGGCAGATAATCATTTCGCTCCAGCCTCTCAAAGTATGTGCGCATGTTCGCCGGAGCCCAGGAGTCGTCTCCGGTGAGAGTCTGAATGTACGCCCAATCACTATCGTGGGGATACATAGTAATGAGCGCGTTATGCGCCGAGCATCCACCCAGCGTTCCAGCCCTGGGATATAGAATGCCCAGAGGCCTGGAGCCAGCAGGAGCACCAGGTCCAACGTGCAGGTCACCTGTCGGAGTTTCCCAGGTGAATTTCGAATCTAATTGCTGACGAGTCTCGTTCTGATAGTGGTTAACGAAATAATCCCATTTCATGGGCGTGTATTCCGTGGATTGGAGCTGAAGGGCAGGAACTTGCTCTTGGTAGCTAGAGCCTTGGTCGTCTCCGGCATCGATTAATAGGACTTTGGAACCGGCGATAGCGAGACGCGCGGCGAGGGGGCCACCTCCAGGTCCAGAGCCTACGACGATGTATTCATATGATTCAAGCCATGTTATGTTTGACTGCCGCGAGGAAATTGGGGGTGAACGATGCACATGAGGCCCATCATGGGGCACGGCTCTGGGAATTGTCAGATGGTGAAGTAACTTGGATGGAAACTGATGAGCTCTTACACTGCGGAAACAACATTAATAAACAAAGAAACAACGCTCAGTGTATGCCTTAGAAGCATCTTGTAATAGACTTGACGGACTTCAAGAATGGAAGTAATGAATGGTAAGAAGTGAACTAAGGAATGACTGGATTCCGTAGATGACGAATTCCTGCCCTCGGTTTTTCTTTTGTTTCTTCGAGTTCACTGGGAGTGAGGCTACTCACTTTTCTTTTGGTCTGACACTCGCATAGACGCCCTGACCATTCGGAGACTAATTTCTAAAAGGAGTATCCAAGCTTCTCAACGGCTGTCAACCCCAGTGAAGCCCTCCTCATGAATCCACTAAGACTTGCAGTTCGGGTCCAATCCGGAAGTGAAACTTCTGAGGAATCTAATTTTCTAAGTGGCCACGAAGCCCAGCTGACGTTTGTGCGATTGTCGGACAAAAAAAGGTGAGAAGAGGTAAAATTGTTGGAGATCTTCCACAGCCGATCCTTGGATTTTGGTAGCACTGTTCCCTCAGCCCTTGCAATCGGAACGAGATAAGGTTGTGACTCCAACCCCCTTTCACCCCCGGTCTTGGCTCCGAACTGGGGAACCCCTTTAATCACATCCGTGGCCCCCATGTAAGCCCCGCAATCCTCCGTACTCGTGCCACCCAAGACTCTCGGAAGTCTAAATTTCGCTGTGAAAGCCCTGCCTGTTCTGCACCAAGACGATCATCTTTTGCTCACTTTCTTTTTTAAATGCCGAAGTTCTCCGATTCCGTCGGCAAAGTTAGGGGTTTTGATTGCGGCATGCACGTTGAGATTATCTCTACATAATTGGCTACTTACCCCCAGCGCATCCCCAGAACCCAGAATCGCACTCGAAGAGCAGCCCTGCATGTGGCTAGGCCACTTCTTCAGGGTACCTCGTACGGGGTATACAGGAGGCTCGACGTCGCCGAATTCTTCAAACTCTACTGTTGTCCTGGAATGCAGTACACTAGAAATAAGGAAAGATAAGCCCGAGTCAAGTGGAACCCGTCAAGCGGGTCTGGCGACCTTGTCAAACTGCCAAGGGGCGACAAGGTAAACACCTCGCTCGAGTTGTTTGGATCAAGTCAGAATTAAATCACGCTCATCATTACGTGCCTTGAGGGGGTTTGAATCTGGTCCAGCGCAATTGAAAGAATCACCCAAACTTTTTCATTTCTTGGATCATACTGCATTTGTGAGAGCGTATAAACAGTAGTCCCGACGACCCCTATCTCACAAATTGAACATTGCCACCCATCGGAAACCTATTTCCTCAAACCTTGCCAGTGTTGTCAGAAAATTCCAGCTCAACAAGTGGAATAAATGATCTATCATCACTATTGTTCGGTTTGCTGGAAACAAGCTTCGGTTTTTGACGGTTGGAAAACACGCTACTGTTATTTTGCATTCCGGCGCTGTCATTCTTCGTTGTCGAGAAAAGTTTTGGGAATATATTTCGGAGGAGAGGGCGGATGGATGGCATAGAAGCGCAAATTACTCCCACGGGCACTTCAATTGTACTCCATATACCAAGGTCCACATAGTCCTCTATCGACATGATTAGATCATTTTCAATGTAGCTCGGCGACTTAGTGAACGACTTACGTGTGACATTCATAGTGCTCGCAAACTGAATTAGAGCTTTCAGTCTGAGGATACTGATAATAACAACGCTATGAGGTAGTCAGAGACACATCTTAGGGAGAAGTGGAGGACTCTTAGTGGACTCACAAGAACCCGACACCAAACATGAGCATGATATGGACCTTCTTCTTCGTTGACATAGACAATTTGTACAACTCCGGCATTGGCAAGCTCAACATAGCAATATCGAGCACAATATTGAATACTGCACTCAGCCATCCTTGAAGATTGATGTTGTTACAAGTGCATTTGAATTCGCCGTCCCATCGTTTCCATGCGCCTTTGATTGGTCGGCATTGCCAGATAGAAACGACCTCAAAGGAGATCAGATAGAGGATGTTCGCTGCGATCAGGGCGTAGACAGAATATTTGAAGCTGCGGCGCGGAAAGATTCGAAGGTAGAATAGTAAAATGGAGATCTTGGTTAATGGCAATGCGGAGAGGTAGATCAGCTCATCCCAGAAAAATAACTATGTTGTATGAGCTCTAAACCATCGACTTGGATGGTTTTACTCACATAGAGAAATGTTTCGATTTTCCCAAATGATACGTTCCACATATCCAGTCCGAGCCCGTTCTTGGATACTATTTCTAGTCAGTCTCCGCTAGCAGTTGTCTATGAAGGTTGGTGCATACGAGCTACTGATAGTCCGCCGAATAGTACCAATTCCACCTAGGTATCGTCAACACTATTGCAACTACAAAATGGGTGAATTCCAACCGCAACGAAGCCCATAACCATATCATCGACACCAAGAGTACTTCCAGGTGTATTCAGTTTCGACACAACTCGCAAACCGAAAACAATTAATCCAAGAGCGCAGAAAGTTACCCCAACACCCGAGACAGCACGGGTCCTATCTCGAGGTTTCGCACCACATGCATCTTTTGAGTATTTTTCAGTTGCTGCAGCAGTTATAATTAATATATGAGCAGCGGGATGCGAGAGGGCGAGAAACGTACTCAACGATTCTCTTATAGTGCAGTTAGTGGCGACGCACTCAGTGATGGCTTGATTCAGCTGAGCATTTGTGCAGATGCATGTGGTATTGGTGAGGTCGCAAGTTGACTTCAAGGTCATCTCCTCAATACAAAGCAACTTCTCGAGTTAGCATTCTTCCTCGGGATATCGTTGGGTTGACTCACCCCGCATGCTGGAAGTGCATCTGCACTCGTCTGTGCGGAACACAGTTTGACCTGTAATATTGCTAAGAAGGCAGATAGAACGATACCGGAGAATTTCATGTCTGCAACGAGCGATGTTGGAGATGCTCTCTCAAATGAAGTTCACTAAGGTGACGAAGGACTTGATATGACACAATAATTGAAGAACAAATCCGTGTTGACAGAAATAACATGCGACTGCAATGCATGCAGGCCAACCCCAACGGCCTTCCATATGCCAGAGCCCGAACTTCTTCCTCGAAGACGAAGAAGATACTCAAGTTGGGAGTCTCACAAACTCTCTCGTAACCTTACCTCCCCGACAGTAAGATCGCTGTTAAGGCTCCAAGTTAAGGTCAGGGGTTTGACGCACATCCCCATGCCATGTAATAATGCCATTGTCTTGGAAAGTTGGGATGAAAGGGGTTCGCTTGCTTATCCAATCTTGGAGTAGCTACGATCGGCAGCGCGTGGAACTGCCGCTCGGCTCCCCGTTGAAACGGTGAGGCACGCCCCGGTCCGAGACCACCCCACAATTAGAATTTGACTTTTCCAACGTCTGCAATAGTGACGATCTTTATTTCGACTAATCCAAGTTGAGAAACACAGCGAAGATCAAGAAGATCGCGTGGCTTTCTTTCCTTCTTTCGTTCTTTCGTTCATGGGCTCTGCTGTGCCCCTCGAGGTGATCGTCTCTCACCCCAAGGCGAGTAGATCGAGAAAAGTAGTTTGGAACATGTACCCTTCCATTCGGATTCCTTGACTTCCTCCCTATGATTACATTGTCAGCTCACTCTTGAACCTCACTCGTTTCTTCAAGATGAAACTCGTCCTTCTGATAATTTCTCTTCTTTCCTTAGGAGCTGAGGTGGTGACCGCGTTTTCCACCGCGAACGGGATCAATGCTGTGCCAAAGTTGGAACGGGAGATTCAAGATCTAGTGAGACGCGTCTTGGAAAAACGATTACTCGTCAACCCTCTGACAACTCCAATTGACGGTAAGTTGTTTTCTCCAGGTTCGCAGACCATTTCATTAACGTGACAGTGTCTGGCGACCACGCATTCATTGCACCCAACTTCGAAGTTGGTGACCAACGTGGACCTTGCCCTGGACTCAACGCACTTGCAAATCATGGATACATAGGTCGCAATGGCGTCACCAGTGTATGTTTGTCATGATCTTGAAATGAAGTCTAAGTCCTGAGCTAACCAGTGCCTCGTAGCTCCTTGAGGCGACTACTGCAATCAACGAAGGTGAGTAGCCAAGTCAGAGAGACGGGACGAAAGTTGACGATGCTATAGTCTATGGCATGGGACTTGATCTTGCCGCTGCCCTTGCTGTGATGGGCACCGTTTTCGTTGGCGACCCCTTATCTCTGGATCCTGGTTTCTCTATCGGAGGTGAAACAGCTGCAGTGGAAAACATTCTTGGGAACGCTTTGGGATTACTGGGTAAGTGCCTCTGACTTTGGAAATACCACCTCTTTTGCTAATTCTAGGCCTAGGCACTCCAAGAGGTTTATTCGGATCACATAATATTATAGAAGGGGACTCTTCGAACACACGCAATGATCTGTACCTGACTGGTGATGCCTGGACTCTCCAAATGGATCAGTTCATGGCATGGTACAACATGTCTACGGACCCGGTGGGTGACTACAACATGGATCTGATGGCTGAGCGCGCAAATATACGTTTTCAGGAGAGCGTTGCCGGAAATCCGTACTTTTATTATGGACCGTTCACTGGCATGGTCGCAAGAAACGCTGGATTTATATTCGCAGGGCGTTTGTTTGCTAATCACTCTTCGGAGAATCCGGTGGGTGTTCTGAGTGAGTTCCACCGATTGGCCTAGACATGGTTGACTGGTTTTGACTAACAATCATGTAGCCAAAGAGACAGTGAAAAGCTTTTTTGCCATCTCAGGTGAAGAGGGAAACCTCACATACAACTACGGCTGGGAGACAATTCCCCAGAATTGGTACAAGACTCCTGTTGACTACGGATTGGTTCAGCTGAATCTGGACATTGTCTCATGGACCCTTAAATATCCCCAGCTCGGCGCGTAAGTTCCTCTCGACTCCCTTTCCCACCTCTTCATGCCGAAACTCATGTATTTCCAGCATTGGTGGAAACACTGGAACAGTCAACAGCTTCGCTGGACTGGATCTTGGCAATCTCACTGGTGGAATCTTCGAGGCCGGTACCTTGCTCGAGAACAACAACCTTCTCTGCTTTGCGTTTGAGGTTGTAAAGTTGCTGGCGCCAAACTCACTTTCGACCCTGTTTTCTGTACTTGATGTCCCCTTGCAGATGATTACAGATACTCTTGGATCCGCACTCCTGAATTTTACTTGTCCAGCTCTGACTGACTTGACGCTTGGTGGACAAGGTTTTGAGGAAGACTTGGAGAGCATGTTCCCCGGAGTAGCCAAGAGTGGCAGTGCATTCTAAGGAGGTTCTAGATGCAAAATCTAATGTTTCCAATATCGCTCTGTTTGGGGTTAATGTGGAGGATAGTCATTGTTTACATCTCGAATCTTGGTGTGATTCCGTTTACTATAGAGCTATGGACCCAAATCTGCATTGTGGAATATAGTGTCAGCAATCTTTGTTCTATTATGGCTTAATTACTTTGGACGCCGTAATGTGTTTGGTACATGAATACACCATATTTTCCCTGTACTGGTCCAGAAAATTTGAGGCCGCCGAGGATTTTCGCCGTGCAGGGCCTCCATGAGAGGTTTGAATTTAACTTCTTCTCAACCTGGGAAAAAAAGTGTACGAAGGAACCCTAGCTTTCCAACGACATGCTGCACCTCCCCTGAGCAAAATCAAAGTGATTTCCACAGGGGGGTTTGATAGGAGTTCCGACATTGTTGAAGTGTGAGGCAAGGTTCATGTAGGGAGGTCATCCGGATTCCAAGATCCAAAATTCCGTGCGAGGTGGCCCGATGTCATGTCGATCACTGACAGATGGCCGCAGCCTGCATCAGAAGATTGCGGTTGGGTGAGGTCAAAACACGGAAAAGCCGGGAGCAGACAACAGCTGGGTGATATCCCTTTGACTTTGGTAAGATCACATTAGAGGGGTGGAGAGCGGCTGTGCAGCTGTTGTCCTCACCTTCACGTTCATAAACACGCTAGGACACATAAAGATAGTGCCAGGTCAAGAGCCGCTACGGATAATTTCCAGCCGTGTGAGATGCGCAACAAAACTCTCTAGGTGGCCCAGAGGACTTGGCGCTTCAGTGTTAAAGCCAGTCATGTCCGTATCCTCGCCTTCAGCACCTTCACCGAAGAGTTCACAAAAGGGCTAAGCCACAGCAAGCTAGACTCAGCGGGTTGGAGATCTCAGGGGACTCATAGCGTAGCGGCATGAGTCGTGAAACAAACAGAGTTCATGTTTTGTTTTGAGCAGGGACTTTCGAAGCCCCATGAAGCCAGCGAGACTGGCACGTGACACATAATTTCGAAGCGCCTCGATCTCTCCTTCAACAGCTGAGCTCTCTCATTCTCACTGTGTAACGAAATCCTTCCCATCGCCCGTCTCCACGACCTTGACCTCAAGGCCCATTTTCCCATCTCCCTCCAAATCCAGCTCCCCCTTGATAACACCCATCAAAACCGGCGCATCACTATGTCTCTCCCCGTCAATCAACTCATCCACCTCCTCCAACGTCTTCCCACTCGTCTCAACCCAATACCAAACAATGAAAGCAACCTCAAGCACATCCCAACTAGCATTTATCATGTAAGTTTTCCAACCAATTTTAGCTAGTGCGTAGGGGAATGCAAAGGTTACGACTGTGGCGGCGGCGTTAGAGATGAAGGTGTAGATTGACATGCCGTTTGCGCGGAGGGAGTAGTTGAGGACTTCAGGTGGGTACCTGGGGATTGGGATGTTAGAAGAGTGGGGTGGGGAGATGATGGGGTTGAGGTACGGGGTTGATGGGACTTACATGACGAGTAGGGTGGACCAGCCGAAGGCGTAGGAGCCTTGGTAGAGGAAGATGCAGGCTACTGTGCCGTAGACGCCTGATGTGTTTGAGCCGTCGCCATAGACTAGATTTCATAAGCTTCAGCATGAAGAGTGGGACGCAGAGGATACTCACGCTTCGTGAAAGCTCCAACCAGGAAAAGAAAGACCATTGAGGCGCTCAAAGTCCCTGCTCCCAATCGCTTTCTTCCAATCTTATCTGCAAGCGAAGTCCCAAGAATAGCTGTGAAGAGACACCAAACCGAAAGATAGATGTTGATCTCCAACTGCGTTGTCGTATTTGTGACTCCAGCTTGCGTGAGCATCGTGCCCAGGTAGTATCTGCTGTCGTCAGTCATCGAAGAATGCTGCCGTTGGCTGGAGTTTTGAACCTACGAGATGATACCACTCCCACTCATATTCCCAAAAATCGCACAAGAGCACGCCAAAATCATCCTCCTCCTACTCTGCGGCGTCTTAAAAGCATCCACCCAATTAATACTCGCCTTATTCCCTTTCTCCCACGCAATCGTATCCTTGATCTGCAGGAATTGAGTAACAACCACCGGATCACCCGTATCCCCGTCCGCCGCCATGATAGCCAATACTTCGAGAGCTTCTTCTTGACGATTCTGATACATGAGCCATCTCGGGCTTTCTGGAATGAACGGCAAGATGACCAAGCAGAGTAAACTCGGCACAACCTGCAGAATTGACGGAATTCTCCAAGCCCAAGAACTGCCTATCTTTGCCGTGCCGTAGGTAATGACAGAAGCGATAATCCCACCCCCATACCAGAAGTCATAATAAAATCCCAACGAAAAAGCTCTCCATTTCAATTGGCTCACTTCCGAAACATACGTCGGACACGCCACAGAACTTAGCCCGACTCCAATCCCAACGATGAGACGACCGATTAGAAACATTGGAGGATTTTGGGCGCTGGATTGGAGGATTATTCCGATTGTAGTCATGTATACGGCCCATGCCATGCCTGCTTTGCGGCCGTGACGGTCGAGGATGAAGCCTGAGAAGAAACCAGCGAGGCAGCCGCCGACCCAGATTATGCCTGTGTTGGCGGACTCGCCGGCGGTGTTGAGGTTGATGGTGTTGTAGAAGGATGGGAGGATGTTGAGTCCGTTCCTGGGGAAGTTAGTGTTGTGAACTTCTGGGTTGCCGTCTCATGACGAGCGTACATCATGTTACCATCGTATCCCATTGTCATCGAGTTGACCAAACACGACAACACAGTAAGGACCACTAAAGCAGCAGAGCTATGAGGGACAAATCGTCCAACATGGCGAATTTGTGGGACGGTAGTTGAGTCCATGGTAGTTGGATGCAGAAGAGGAATTGACTCCATACTCTCGGAGGACTTCCTCTCTTATAGAAGACCCGAGATCACATCTCGCGGATATCATCATGTGCCTTGGACACCCAGAGCGGATGACGGCGCGCAAGCGAGCGGAACATGTAGTGATAAGAAGATAAGGAGGGACTGAAGGTTAAGAGTGGAGGCTAGAAGCTGTTCCATCTCTCTGCAAAGTCTAGGATGAGGCTGCACGGTGTCCATGCATAAATTACTCCGGGCCTGATTCCCGATATCCACAGATAGATAGACATATCGAAGCAGGACAAAGGAGCAAGTAATTGACGACTTCTACTCCGGGGGCTTGGATTTGAATCAGAAGCGCCACATCTTGGCACAGTCCCGAGGCTTGAAACAGACACACGATAGACCTCGAATGTTGAGCATCGACGATAAAGATAACAAAAGATGAGAGATTGGACATCGGAGTTGAGAGTGGGGATGATCTTGCTAACCAGATGAAGCAAGAAAATGGAGAACTAAACCGCTTTCGCAAAGGTGGGGGGAGGTCCGGATGGAGGTCGACGGCTTGCCGACCACCAAACTGCAGGGTTCTCCAGCTTCAGATCCTAGCTCGATATGCGACGAGGAGTTCTCAGACGGCGTCTCGAGATTAGTAACCTAGCAAGCAAGAATATACTCAACGCCATTCGTCCATGAAGTTGAACTCGAGGACAATGAAGCTCGAATAGGATCTAATTTCCTTGAGCTTGTAGCTTTCCTCCTCCACTCAACCCGTTCTCACATGCTGAACCGTGAAGAAGAGTACTCATGACTGGAGGAACCTCTTATCTCTCCTTTCTCTTGCCATTAATGGCTTCGTGGCAGCTGTCCATTGGGATGATGGTCGGGCATCGAACGTGAGATCCCCAAGGTGATATTCTGTATAAGTAGGGGAATTGGGCTTCAACCCCTCCAATATCAAAGACTCCCCAAGTCGATCATCGATCTCGTCCCCACTGTTATACCAAGTGAATTCCCCCAAGCGACCAACATGGCACCTTCAGCGCTTGACCCCGAGCCCATCGTTGAGAAGTCATCTACTCCACCACAACTCGCACGCTTCGATGCCAACTCTCCTACTACAACTGCTGATGCGCTCGTCGAAGTACTGAACCGCGACGGCGGGGTAAGTCTTCCCCATTTCTTACACTCTCTGAAGTTTGCGATAATTCCTGGGACGTTACGACTCAGTTCCACACGCTGTATGAAAGAATTATGCTGACTCTAAGATTTGGAGCAATAGGTCATAGTCGAGAACCTCTTCACCCCCGAGCTCGCAGCCCAAATCAAATCCGAGCTCAAACCCCATTTCGACACCGACCGCATCGACAAAACCGGCTTCTTCCCCGAAACCACCCAACGAGCATCAGGCCTCATCGGCATCTCTCCAGGTTGCGTTCAATACCTAACCACGCCAATCTTGATTGAGGTAATCAACAAGGTATTGAGTTCGACATATAGTTTCTGGATTGGGGAGAAGTTGAGGACTGTGACTAGTAAGCCGCAGATCTCATCAACGGCTGGGTTTAGGGTCAATCCTGGGGGACGACAACAGGCGTTGCATAGGGATGATGCGTAATTAATTCGCTTGAAGTGGAAGAGAGTTGTATATTGACTTGATGTAGGGACTATCATGCAAGGAATGTTGATTTCCCCGTCCTGCTTGGTTGTGTAGCGGCGATAACCAAGACCACCAAAGAGAATGGTGCTACTGTTGTGATTCCTGGAAGTCATACCTGGGGACCAGAACGAATGCCAAAGGAAGAAGAAGCCATTCCCGCGGAGCTAGACATTGGTGGTGCCTTGATATTCTTCGGCAACACGTACCATGCTGGTGGGAGGAACACAACAGTGTAAGTCCCGTTGCATATTTCCATCTTTATCCATCAATGGCTCCGATAAAGTTGACTTGGAAATGTAGTGATGAAGCTCGAGAGACTGTTGGGCTGTTCTTCACCAAAGGTTTCTATCGCCAAGCAGAGAATCAATACCTGATGGTCCCAGTTGAGAAGGCGAGAGAAATGTCCACTCAGGTGAAGAGGTTGCTGGGATATGGCATCTCCCCACCTGGTGTTGGTTTCTATGAGTATCAGGATCCAATGCGGGTGCTATACGGTGTTGAGGACGAGGAGACTGTCGAACTTTGAAGTATGATAGGGCGTAGAGTTCGGTGTCACTTGTGGTTATGAGCGCAGGCGACTGGGAACCAATTTAGCTCTTCACCAAATCAAGAAGCTTTCCCTTCGTTGTGCCCACTCCCTCGCAATTTGTATCCACGTGATATCCGGGTTCTGAGTTCGTGCAGCCCAGAACTCTTTCAGGAAGCGCAACGCCTTCAATCGGTCCAGTGTGCCAGTCAATTTGACCATCTCGTGCATCCTCTTTTCGATATACTGTTGGTCCTCGACCTGATCACCACACTCGGTACCAGCGATGAACAGTGGCCAAGGTAATTCTTGTGCAAAAATTGATGTATTAGCCAGTTGGCTCAGATAGAATCTTAGCTGTCGGCGGGAGTTTTGCATCACCACTGACGTCTCTGCCGGCGAAGACAAGGCTTGCAAGGTATATATGTACCCCGCTTCGTAATAGGTATTGATGATGAGATTGAGCTCAAGACGAGCCTGGCTGGATCGAAGGTCTAGTTCTTGACCGACTGTGAATGCATGACGTTTCGCCTTTTCCAGCCCGATGAGCAGGCTCCGCATCTTCGTCACCCGAATCGGTACGTTGGAGTGTTGAACGCCACCCCGCTCCGCGTGAGATACGGCCTGAATAACTTGACAAAAGCCTAGAAATGGCGCTCTGTGATTGCTAGGAAAGGTGACGGACAATACATCCTCAGTGTCTGTGAAGCTCGTGACCGAAGCCATAGCCTGTGTTGCAGAAAGCTCTTGGACCAAGAATGACCTTGTGATATCCGACGGGGGAGCCGTCATCGTCGACCATCTTCTGATCATGGTTCCCGATGCTCGAAGATGTACCTTCCACAATCCAGACGACGGCCATTTGATCTCATGGTAGCATAAGACGACGATGCTAGCCAGGATCTGGTTGTTCAACTCCGGAATATCTTTTGTGGTTCCGTCCGAGACCGCCAATTCTTGCCGCAGGTGTTCGGCCAGGAGGTTCAGCGCTCGATCGCGATTACGAGACAAGCCAAACACGACATCGGCTGTCTTGTGAGCACATCCATAGTACCGATCAGAGAGATCGCCAGCCGCCATAGCTAGGAGCGAATGTAGCAATGGGGGAGACTCGAGGGCCAACGGAAGAATGACATTCTGCCAGGGATTGTCGGTGCTGTCGACCCAGGCAAGCTGAGGTGCGAGAACCTGGTAATAGTGATGAAGCAGTTCACGAGCTGAGCACCTTTGGAGGTTATCCGGCAGACTTGAGCTTGGCGGAGCAGAAATGTCTAGTGTTATGATCTTTTTTAGATCTTCGTCCGGGCCTTCGAATCGATACTGTTCAAGAGATGAAACCTGGCGAGTTGCAATATATCCAAAGTCAGGTCGTTGTGAATGGCAGTCCAAGTTTTGGGCTCGTAGCGAGTCGTGACCGGTTCTTCTAGGCCGTCCCCGAACCCGAACAATGGCATCTTCCTTCCATTTGAATTGAGGTCCATATCCAGGACAAACCAGACTTCGGCTACCGCACTTTAGACAGCTGGGGAGAGACCGATCACACCTGATCCTTCGTCGATTGCACGTCCGACAGTCTTGAACACCCCCCTTGTTAGCCAATGCTTCTATCTGGAGGGGTGGCCGTACCTTTCAGTGGCGTGGTGGGACTTGCTTGAGACGACATTGTGCCATGGCGATGAATGGAATGGTGTCAGAGAAGGAAACACATTGAAGGCGAGCGATAGAGGGAGCTGGGCTGTGAAGAAGTATTCTGTTTCGTGAAGAAGGAGCGACGAGTCTAGGGTTCGTTATCTGCCGCTCTTATCGATGCCCAAGTGGGTACGCACGTGTCCGTCTCCTACCAAATCCAGTCCCTATGATCCGACAAAAAGTCAATGGCATATTGAAAATATAGCATCGGCCAAAGAACTGTGAAGAGAGCATAAGGAAAGCTGCAAGGACGATGGTGATTTACAAGCAGTTAGGGTCACCTGACCGATAGCCACGATGTCCTCGGTCACTTGGACATTGTAGCTCGACTCATGTTCCAGTCCTTGGAAGGACATTACAAGCTTTCAAACAGGCGGAGGACAGAAACTGTGAGGATTTTGAATAAATGACGAAGAAAGGGAAAGAAGCCACTTGGCTAGGCACTGTCGTACTGAAGATTGACACTGCCTATGAGGCATCTATTCAAGATCAAGTCTGGACACCAGGTATAATACACAACGCCAACGAATGCCCAACCCATAGGTATACACCAATATCGCTCATAATATCCGCCTTTTATGCTCAAGGACAATCAACGCAGTCGTTCAAGACCTCGGCCCTCCTTCCTTCTCCCTCTCAAAAACCACGCACAACTAGCCCAGCACATCAAGAAACCAACCCAGCTATAAGCAGGCATCTTCCACCCAGCCATTATGGGAAGCAAAAACGCCGCTCTCGGGATGAACAAGAAGGTTGTGGTCAATGGACTCGTAGCCCTCGTCAATGCCATGGTAGCCCAGAACACAGCCCAAGATCCAAGACCTCCACACACGACCATGAGCCAGTGGAAAAAGACATCTAGGAAGTAGCAGTTGCGCCAGATGTTTGTGACTTCGCCTGAGAGGAAGACGATGGGTGTGAAGAGAAGGATGCTAAGCATTGAGGTGTAGTGTAGAAGACGCCAATATGCACGAGCTTCTTCTCTTGAGCCAGAGTAATCAGCTGGAGCTCCAGTGGAGGATGGGAACGTGCCAAGAAGGTCGCCTTGAGGAACCAGCTGTGCTACCAGGGATTTGTATGTACGTTGCAGCTGCACTGGGTACAGCGCCACGAAAATAGACGAGAACACTCCAGCCACAATGCTTTCCCAAGTCACCCGAACATTCGCCCGTGCAACCGCAACAAGAAGAGCCAGGGTTGCTGTCAAAGCGGCTGATATCGTCGACACGCTATGTGGTGTCTGGCCAAGGAAGTACGTGAAGAATAGAGACAATGGCACAATGCCAATTCGAGCGAGGGTATAGATCTGGATCTGGGCGTATGCGAAAGAGAGGTTCGAGAGGCAGACTTTGGCCACAAAGATGATGGCGACTGGCAAGACCGTCTTCGCAACCTTGAGATCAAATTCGAAGAAGCCACCTCCCGCAATGCCTCCAGTATGATATGACGCCCACTTCAATACAGCACCCAGGAAGCCCTGACTCTTTCCCTGCCCTCGGAACCCCGGCGACGAAGGAGACTGCGCGGGTCTCGACGGAGCAATGCCCCCAGAACACCCAGAACTTATCAACCAAGGACTAACCCATCTCGTAATATACGCAGAAAGCGTGATCCAAAAGTGTGTCATGAGCATCTCAATGAGTGTCGTCGTAAGAGGGTAGGGAAACTTATAGACTCCGGCTATCAAGGTTATCAGCTTCGTGTGCGCGGTGTAGTTGTTTTGGAGGTACCCACTCCAGAGAATGATCCTATTCATGATCGTGAGCCCTATCTGGCAGCCTCCGAGCCATAGGACCAGTATGCCAATGTAGAGTTGCCATCCTACGGGGGTGTTGAAGAAGAAATGTCCGAAGCCTCCGCCGTACATCAACCATTGCCATCCTGTCAATTTGGAGGCATCTGGGAGGAAAGGCTGGCGGGAGGAATTGGGGTAGTCTCCCCAGTCATCGTCGTCTGTTTCCGAAGCCGGATTCGAATCGGAGTGCCGCCGACGAAAAGGGGAAGGGGATCGAGAGATGCTGATCAGAGGAATTGAGGTCTGGCGGAACTCGTTCGAGGACTTGGGTTGGTAGGACATTCTGGAGCGGGTACCCTCTCCGTCAGAGTCAAGACTTCCTGATGAGTTGCTCTGACGGTGTTTGGATGGATTTCTGCCAGCTGAGATGAGATATTGAAGAGCTGGTTTGAACGGATTGGAGGATTCGGTGTTGCGAGGAGAGAACATGGAGTTCTACAAGCGAGTGTATTCGTGGATGCTCAATGTTGGATCATGTTTTCGTATACGTACGTGGCAGATTGTCGATGGTGATGTTGATGTTGGTGTTGATTTCACGTCAATTGCTGCGCCTGGACAGCTTGCGCAAGTGAATTTGGACCCCGAATAAAAATTGGAGACATCGGCAACTTCCAACGCCAAGCCCGCGATTCTGGCACCACCATTGCTGACCTAATGGTCAAGCTTCATTGCTCGATATCGTCCCACTTCAACTTTTTCTATACTTCTTGACTGAAGTCAACTGCCTCTCAATGGCTTCAATTCTTCCCGGGCTGCGGCGGGCAGCTCGACCCCTATCTCGAGACCTTTTCATATGTCACCAATGCCGCAAACAATCCATTCCTTTAGGGCGACTCAAGCTCCCCGTGAAGGCGGATCTCAGTCGAACCATTCGATTCAACAGCAGTGCTGCCGCATTCCCTGAATCAAATACGATTAAGAACTCACCATTGACTTCTTTAAGCAAAACAATATCCAATGCCGAGAAAGAGAAGGCTATACCGAAGAAGGGATACTTCCCCGAGACATCTTCGAATACAGTCGCATACTGGCTCTTGGGATCAGCAGCCAGCGTCTTCGGAATCGTCGTCTTTGGAGGACTGACACGATTGACAGAGTCCGGGTATGCCAATTGGCCCCTCCAATCCCTTCCAAGCAACTGCTAACAACTTCGCAGACTCAGCATAACAGAATGGCGCCCAGTTACCGGTTCCCTCCCACCCCTCTCGTCTGCAGACTGGGACTCCGAATTCGCAAAATACCGCGCCTCCCCAGAATTCAAGCTGCTAAACGCCCACATGACACTGGAAGAATTCAAGAAAATATATTACATGGAATGGACGCACCGCCTCTGGGGCCGCTTCGTCGGTCTCTCCTTCGTCATCCCCGCCATCTATTTCGTTGCTCGTCGAAAGGTCGCTTCACATATGTCCTTACGTTTACTTGGGATTAGTGGATTGATAGCTTTCCAAGGAGCTTTGGGATGGTACATGGTGAAAAGCGGATTAAAGGATGATTTATTCGCTCCGGGATCTCATCCTCGAGTCTCTCAATACAGACTTACTGCCCATCTCGGAGCAGCGTTCGTATGCTACTCCGCAATGCTCTGGAACGGCCTCGCCATCCTCCGCCAAAACGCCGCCCTCTCCCACCCCTCTCGAGCCCTCGTCCAGCTCGAACACCTATCCGGAAAACACCTCTCGTTCTTCCGAAAATCCGTCGCAGGTCTCGCGATCCTCGTCTTCACAACCGCAATGTCAGGAGGTCTAGTAGCAGGATTAGACGCTGGGCTGATATACAACGAATTCCCAAGAATGGGAACGGGATTCCATCCCCCTGCATCTGAACTCTTTGATCCTTTCTATTCTCGAAAAGAAGATAGAAGTGATTTATGGTGGAGGAATATGTTAGAGAATCCTTCGATGGTGCAGTTGGATCATCGGGCTTTGGCCATGACGACTTTCACGGCCATTTTGGGGCTATGGGCATACACCAGGTTCAATAAAAGGGTCAAATCTGCGATGCCGAATAATGCGAGGAAGGGAATGTTGGGTGTGGTTCACTTGTTGATGTTCCAAGTTGCTCTAGGGATTTCGACACTGATATATCTTGTCCCGACACCATTAGCTGCGGCTCATCAGGCAGGAAGTCTGGCGCTGTTGACCGGTGTTTTAGTATTAGGAAACAGGGTATGGATCCCAAAGAGGACGTTGAGGTTGGTGCAGCAGAGAGTGAAGCAGGCTGCTGCTGTGCATCCGCCGGTTATGAGACCGATGGGGGCACAGGCATTCAAGGCAGACCTTAACGCACTCAAGAAGCACGGCCCTCCGAAGCCTTTGAGGAGTACGAGATCATAACACGGATTTAAGGTTGGGAGAGGGGGTGTTGTATATTAGGAATGGATGTCACGAGTAGGCATATTTTAGCGTGCATAGATGGCGGTCCCGAGATCACGACATGATAATGAATCTCAACTCTGTATATATACTGTACTGTTCTAAGACACTTTTTTCTGATTCCTACTGACGGACTTGATTTGCTCTCTATCCATAACAGTATGCTTGATGGTATGGTATCAAGTAACGCCTGTTGTCGGAAGATGCTCTCATCTACACTATTTCTGCGACAAAATCACAGCATAATCTATAGCCCAGGTCTCTCCACATAAGATCATCTCGATTCGGGGTCCTCAAATAAGGCGTCTGGATATCGAATCTACTTATGAGCTTTACCCCACCACCAAGTTAGCAAAGCATTCCCAGCAACAACACCAATCGCCAGTCCAAAGACACCCTCAAATGACAAAAGAGACGAAGGGAACCTACGAATACCCTCTTCCTCCACCGGCTTAATGCCCTCCACCTCCGCTGCCAACTTCTCCTTCTTGAGACTCGTATCCTCCTTCATAAACGGAAACGCCAACACCTCCTTAATACTATAATTATCCGTCAAAAACATCACCAAACGATCAATCCCCATTCCCCAGCCCCCAGTAGGCGGAAGACCGAACTCCAGACTCTGGCAGAAATTCTCATCGATCATCTGCGCTTCGTCATCTCCCTGGTCTTTTTGTCGAGCTTGCTCTTCGAATCGCAAGCGTTGGTCAAATGGATCGTTTAACTCGGTGTAGGCGTTTACGATTTCCTTCTTGCAGACGAAAGCTTCGAAACGTTCGCAGAGGCCGGGGTTGGAGCGGTGGTATTTGGCGAGCGGGGACATCATTTGTGGGTGGCCGGTGATGAAGGTTGGGTTTACGCATGTTTCTTCGATGAATTCGCCTACGAGCTTGTCGAGCATACGGGCGTTGGTCAGAGGAGGGGAACATTCAACCTTCATCTTCTTGAGGACGCGCTTGAAGAACTCGTTGGTTTCTTGGGTGTGCAGTTGGTCTCCTGGAGGGAACTTCTCGCCGGTAGCTTCTTCGAGAGCAGGGATCATTTCGACGCGTCGCCAGGGCTTGGCCCAGTTTACTTCGTATTCTTCGCCGTGTTGGGTGTGGAATTTGGTGGTGGTGCCGCCGGTAACGTGCTTGACGAGGCCGGTGACGAGCTCTTCGGTCATGTCCATGATGTCGTAGACGTCGGCGTAGGCCATGTAGAACTCGCAGGTTGTGAATTCGGGGTTGTGGGTGAGATCGATGCCTTCGTTTCGGAATTGACGTCCCATTTCGTAGACTCGGTTTAGACCACCGACGACGAGCATCTTGAGGTATAATTCGGGTGCAACGCGCATGAACATGTCCATGTTTAAGTCATTGTGGTGAGTCACGAATGGCTTGGCTGTTGCTCCTCCCGCAATAGGGTTCATCATTGGTGTCTCGACCTCCACGAAGTCCTGCTCATCAAAGTATCTGCGAATGTAGCTGACCATCTTGGATCGGGTAAGGAAGACATTTCGGGTGGGCTCATTCATGATCAAATCCAGATATCTCTTGCGATGTCTCTGCTCTTGATCCTTGAAGCCATAGTACTCGTCTGGAAGTTGGTGTAAACAAGGAGTTAAGAGGATGATCTCAGTCGCAAAGATAGAAAGTTCTCCCTCCTCGCCCTTCTCAATCTTGTTCTTGGGTGCGGTTCGTCCTGGGTACCCAACTATGCCAATAATGTCTCCACGACGAAGGTGCTCGTGCTGTTCCTCAAATGGTACACCGTCTGCCTTGGCCTCTTGCAATTGGCACATCACCTGGACCTTGGTACCCTCAGTACGGACATCGTAGAAGACCAACTTGTTTCCTGACGCGCGCTTGTTATAGATTCTGGCACCGACTCGGATCTCCTTCTCCTTGTCATGCTCGCCCGACTTGAGCTTGCCGAAATCCTTGACGAAATTTCGCAGATCATAGTTGACATGGAACTTGTGAGGGTAGGGATTTGGGTTCTTGGTTTGGCGGAGCTTGTTGATGTTGCGGGAGCGAATCTCGAAATATTGCTACCCCGCCATTAGCACAATTGAACACATACAGTTCTAGATCTCTAGATATGGGTATACATTTGGATTCAACTCCTTCTCATCAGCCTCAGCATTGGTCTTCTTGGCCGCGACAGGCTTGGGTGGTGCTGCAGCAGCCTTCTTTGCCTTTTCCTCTTCCTTCTGTCTCTGCTTCTGGCGCTTCTTCAATTCGGACTTGGAAACCTTCTCGCCGGTGACTTCGTCGAGATGCAGGTTGGCCACTGCCTCAGTGGGTGCGGACGAGGTTGCTTCGTCCGCCATGTTTGTGTTGTTATATTCTGGAGAATCGAGGGGTTGGTGGGATGTCTTGTGCGTTTTTATGAATATTTTGGCGGGGTTTGACTCACGGAAAGTGCGAGTCATTAGTGCCTTAGAATCCAGGCACCAATTTCCCAGGTACGGAAGGGGGTTTCAAGAAGTCAGTGACACCCCCCTGGTTCTGCCATAGCTGAATAAGGGAATTTCTGGGGCAAAATTGAGCATTCTTGATTATTGATTGGTCAAAACACTTACCGCCTTACAAGGGGGTGTTACTGACTTCTTGAGACCCCCTTCCGTACTATGAGAACTTCTTCAAACTCGTCTTGTCTTGTCCATCAACTTTCAGTGAAATTTTATTACAAGCAATGAGAGTCTCCCCAAAGTTTCAGTCTCCTTTTGGGCCCTTCTCCCTTCGAACGAATCACCAAAAGTGCGACTCATCTTGCAACCTCAGGCCCTTATGCCCACAGTCTTTGCTCTTCTCTGAGCTCATTTCGATCGGTTTCGTCTTTTATCCCCACCTGTTATTTCTTTTCATCTGCTGCGAGCACTCATCTACAGCTCGTAAGAAGACAGCGTCGTCCGTACTAGTAGTTCCATTGCGAACCGATACAATTCATTGCCCATTTCCGGCGAGGCAGAATCTTACTGCTCAGCCTTACCTACCATCGAAAGGCTCACTGATCAGGGCATGCACCTGCACCCAAGTCGGGCGGTCGTGTCACTAGCTGGCACAGAGCTTCCTATTGGTCTCTTGGTCGTCTTCCCTGTTGAAGACCCGTCCAAACAGCAAATCCCGCGGACGAGGCCTCCCGGCTGCTGGCGGGAGACCTCACGACGCCCGAAATGATGCGTTGGGAGACCTCATCTTGTTTGCAACTGTATTAAACACGATCGCACCTTCCAATTTCATCCTCCGCTCTTCGTTTTCAAAACATAGCTTTCGACTGCGCCGAAGGAATTCATTCCTGCACCTTAATCCGTCCTCTTTATACTCTTTGCCATCTCGACAAGCATCCTCACCCAATCTTTCCTACCTACGCAGATGCCTCACGGTTAGTTCTCAATCTAGCTTGAGCGAGGAAAAGAAGCACCTTTCTGCTTCTAGACCTCAGCTTTAGCTGTTTGCGAGACGTACCTTATTGCCATTTCCTTATATTTTTTATATTTCTTTTCCCTCGCATCCCCCAAAACCCTTCGAACGATATCACTCTACCATTTGGTCCAATCCTATCATCGACAGTCGATAGAACCTCCGACAAGAGGTTAATGGTCTAGACTCCGACCCTCTTCAACTTCTCCAAAAACCACAAGAGCGGCAGACACGACGACTAAGGAGTGGTCGCCCTCCATAGGCGATCTATTGCAGTAATCTTCTGCACACGGCGATGAGCGTGCCTCTCATCAAATTTACCATTTCTGGCCTCTGAGCAGCGTAGTGAACTGCCTGAGGATTCGACAGATTTGGCCTTTCTCCGATATTGACTAAACGGCAGGTGTATGCTCACAAAGATTCGCGCTCCACTCGGAACGAACGTTGCCAGACATCACTAAGCACGTTTTCAGAGTGTAGTCGCTTCTGAGTAGCGTCGCCGAAACTCGAGGTTCTAACAGTTGAACCAACCCGGCATTGTAGACGACGATTGTCGCTACATAAACACTAAACAAACCTGTTGCATGGACATCCACGACACACCCAACATGACGAACGAAGCTACTAGAGAACGGTCTGGAGCGACAATTACTGACGATTTTGAAAACGGCCAAGGAATCTTCTGCTTCGTTGAAGAGGACTTCTTTGGTAATACGGCACCAAGCCCATCTGGAGCCGATGTTACTGGCTACCCGAAAAGTTTTTCCTCACTTCCTTCACCCTCAAACGCCACTTTGGAATATCTGCCACTCTCTTGCCCCGTTTCGGATCCTATATTCTGGAGATGTCCCTTCTTCGGCCTTGGGACTGATGAACTTCTGTTTAGCATCGACGATTACCCACTGATGCCACCTGATCTCAATTTCTGGGCTCGTCCAGACATGACAGTTCTAGCACCCGTCGATATTGACGTTCGGCAGCGACTCTCTGGGGATATCCCAGACCTTGCCTACCAATGGGCCTTCTCAGCGACGATCAACCCGCTTCCAGAACTCTCCTGGACAGATACTCCAATATCTGATCACGGTTTCAACTTCACAACACCCACTTTCTCTCCACACGACAATACGAACGTGGGAAAAACTCCGTTCAGCATTCCCTCTCAAGAATCCTCACCAACCCCATTGTCCTCTCAACCCTCTCCCAGATCTCGCAGCAGCTCAATTTCCACCGATTCAACCTCGCCTCCCAGCACCCCGATCATCTGTATCTGGGATCAATGCGGCGAGGCCTTCAAGTCCCATGCCGCATACAAGTGCGTACTCAGTTTCGTGATTCCCATCAAAACCCTAATCACACATTCCCCACAGCCTTTCCCTCTGAAGCAACCTAATGCTCTCCATAGCCAGCACAAAAGATACCACACCAAGCCTTTCCAATGCCCGCACTGCTCTCGCCGACAAGCGACAACGCAACTCCTAAATCGGCACGTCAATGAGCGACATATCATGACAGAACGGTATTACTGCACTGTTCCCGGCTGCAGCAGGAGCATGAACGAAGCGGGTACGGGAGGACTGCATTTCTCACGAGAAAGTAACTGTAGGAATCATTTGCGGAGAATACATGGGATTTTGCAATCTGAGGACACCTTGCTGGAAGTGGGGGATCGAGATGGTGGGGAGATAGTGGGTATGGACGAGTTGACGAGGAGTATCAGGATGGAGAGGAAGGTTGCTCGAAAGCAGCACCAAAAACGCGCGAGAAAGGTGAAGAAGGATATCGACTGAAACAATTACGACTGGAATAATTACGACTGAAACAATTACGACTGAAATAATTACGACTGGAATAATTACGACTAAAACAATTACGACTGAAATAATTACGACTGAAACAATTACAACTGAATGAACTGAATCAATTACAATCTTATTTTACAGCTTCAAACGCCTAAGCCTCTTCATAGTATGACATCTCCCTTCGCTCAAGCCATCAAAGAAACTAGACCTGCCATTATGACTGATAACCCAAGTACAATCGGCATCTCTCTGTTCTTTCCTCCTCCACTTGGCGTCGAAGTCGCTGCTACGCCACTCGAAGTACTCGTTGCCCTACTTGTCGACGCGCTTGAACCTGCAGTGCCCGTCGACGTTGATGTCGTTGTCGGCATCGTAGTCCCAGCACTGAAGCCAGGCTCTGAACTCGTGCTGGAGCCAGTCATCGAAGTCACACTAGACATTGAAGTCATGGTAGGCGTTGAAGTCATGCTAGACGTTGAAGTCACACTTCCGGAACCCGAAGTTATCGTCGTCAAAACACCACCCTGGATAGCTGCCGGAGCAGAGGCTCTTATTACGGTTTTCGAAGCCTGGTCGATGTAATCCGAAAGTGTTTGGCCAGAGGGAGGATTCACGACTCCGACCATACCATCCAGACAGTGAGGTCCGAGGGAGCAGTAGAACCAAATTGGATCTGTCGTCGTCACGTTCACGATGAACGTTTGATCCTTATCAATGTCAGCTTATGTCCTTCGACGAGAGAGTGAGGTACATGCTCCAGTCTTGTCTCCTGGGATATATCCCGAAAAGAAGGCATTCGTATCTGGTACACATGGGTTCGCAAACGTGCTGGATACAACACTATGTCCTCCCGATCCACTATAGAAGTGGAAGTTCAACCTGGAATCCCCATCAGCAATGGTTCATCCCAAACTTGGGAAGTGCGCACGTGTCTCCCACATCAGCGGTCAGCGTATCCGGCGCAAACGCCAAAGCTGAACCCTTCCCGACATCGATATCATGGACTGCTGCATTGACAGCCACCGCTGCCGTAAGTATGGGGACGAGTGTCCGGATCATGCTCTCTTAGATATCGAAGTGCCACAGGAGATAAGAATGTTTGAGCCTTCGAGGTTGATGGGATACCAGTCTTACCCCGGACTATTTATAACCCCGCCTCATCCGTACCACCAAAACCTGACCTCTGAAATTTTCTCAACCAAGCCAGTGACAACACAGCATCTGCAAACTTATCAGCAATGAGCATTCCAGCTCCTCAACCCGAGCACCGCTACCAGAATTTGAATCTATGCTCGTACTCGTCGTCCGGTCAAATGATCTTCATTCCCCATTCCTTCAAACCAGCAACCAATCTTGACGAATCACAACCCCTCATTTACGTCGGACCGCTCACCCAGCCTCCTCACGCAGACTCACGAATCGCACTTTCTATTCTACGGCGGAACCCGATCGCAACAGATAAAGGGAAGTCAAAATAAGCAAATCCTAATCAGATTCACATGGCATGACATCTCAACCAAGAGATCGTGGGTCTCGGCTATCGCCGACCTGGGGAAGTCCATCACGTGTCTAGACACCCATTGGACATGTTTCTGCTAACGGGGACTATTGACAGGGTGCATGCGTTGTCAAAGAAGAGACTGGGATAACGGTGTATAGGGCAGATACAGCGACGTGCAACAAGATCCCTTCGTGCAGAAATAGGCTTGCGGTTCTCAACGGCTGGGGCCACAAGATCATGTTCGGGATCGTCCCGAGATAGGGTACACGGGAAGCGGGTAACTTGAACGGGCAGTGGAAAGTGCTGGGATGTGGCGGGGAAGAGAAGATGATGTTGATGCTTTGGTGGGGGGATTGGTTGGATTTTGCTTTTTTGTCTAGTTGGGAAGAGGAGAGGGGAGATGTTTCAAGTGAACTTTCAGTGAAGAGCTTGGACTTGGTTGGATATATTGCTCGCTTGCTTGCTCTGCACATGCTAACTCAACAAGACCGGGTAAAATCAGACCACTTAGATTCCCGAACACAGGTCATATATGATTGTCCATAAAACAGTAGGAACCAACTTATAAATCTCCAACAAACTAATATTCTTCCCAATACACGTCCGAGCACCCATTCCAAATTGCAACATCGTCCCCGTCATCTCCTTTATCCTCTTCTCCTCTGCCTCCTTATTTTTACTCTCATCAATAAGCCACCGTTCAGGTCGGAAGACTTCTACGTCTTCGCCGAAGATCTCCTTGTTTCTGTGAAGAACCCAAGCCGAACAACCAACAATCGTTCCACCTTTCACAAAAAACAGTAGGAACCAACTTATAAATCTCCAACAAACTAATATTCTTCCCAATACACGTCCGAGCACCCATTCCAAATTGCAACATCGTCCCCGTCATCTCCTTTATCCTCTTCTCCTCTGCCTCCTTATTTTTACTCTCATCAATAAGCCACCGTTCAGGTCGGAAGACTTCTACGTCTTCGCCGAAGATCTCCTTGTTTCTGTGAAGAACCCAAGCCGAACAACCAACAATCGTTCCACCTTTCACAAAATGTCCAGCGATCTCTGCGCCCTGAGGTGGAACGATACGTTCCATTGGTAGGCCGGGAGCGGGGTGGACACGGAATGCTTCTTTGATACAAGCGTCTAGGTATGGGAGGTTTTGGGACTCGGTCCAGGTTACGAGACCGTGTGTCGAGTCTTTGAAGAACCCATCCCTCGCTCTCTCGTCCAGCTCTTGGTAAAGTTTCTCCATGCAATGAGGGTTCTTTAGCAGGAAGTAGAAGACTGAGGAGAGTGAAATGGCGGTGGTTTCCGAGCCCGCAAAGGCCATTGAGACGGCCATCGTCATCACTAAAGAGTCGGTCATGAACTCAGGTCTGTCGGTCTTCGCTTGTACGAATTTGGAGAGGAGGTCTGGTTGTCCCATGCTCTTCGGTTCGGTCGAGGGGAGGACGGAGCCTTTGTTGTCCTTGGGATACCGCTCTGCCATGCGATCTTGAGCGAAGCGTGCAACAGGCATAGTGGCGTCGATCAAGCCATACTTAGACAGCATAAGATACAGCGGATTCTTATGCAGGAACAGGTCGAGGATGGGGATTTGTCCGATCTGAGAATTCTATTAGTAGTCAGAAAGTAAAGGCAAGTGTTAGGAACAGACAGGAGCAACATAATCAAAAAGATTAGCAATATAATCAATAATCCCATCCACATCCCTATTATCCTCCAAAAACCCATGTCTTTTCGAATACGTCATCTCCCCAATAACATCAAAAGCATAAAACTGCAACCATCTCGAGAAATTACATCCGTTCCCCGTCTCGGCGTACAGTTTCTCTGTTTGTGACAAGAAGAGTTCGGTGGTGCTGTCGACGAATGGTTCGTATTGGATGAGGGTTGACATAGAGAAGGCGCTGTTGACGGAGCGGCGGAGTTGGGCGTGGAAGGTTTCGGAGGTGGTGCTGAAGAGGGAGGGGAGGCGGTGACCGCCTGCTACGGATTGTTGGACGGGGTAGAACTCGCTCTGTTTGCTTGTCAGCTCCCACCCCCTCCTCTCTCCATTTCTTCTCACATACCTTCACAAAACCCTTATTCAGCCCATAAATTGTCTTCAACGCCTTCGGATCCGAAAACGAAAGATCGTTGGGTCCCAGTCGAACCACGCCCCCATGCTTCTCGTGCAATCGTATATGCTCGAGTTCAGGCCGTCGTTTATGGACTATCCAGAAACGCCACCAGTCTGTGAATGAGGCGAGGAGGGGGCCGGGGTATTTGTTCAATCCGCGGTTGAATTTGTTGGATAGGAGGTAGGCAATGAATGTGATGCCAAGGACTGCTGGCCAGTGGTGGAGTAACGACTCTACCAGCGACTGTGCTGCCATCTTTGCTGTATCAAACCGAAACCAAATTGATCTCTTCTCACGATTCGTAGTGCGGGGGTCGTCAAGTCGTGATTCATTAAAGCATAAAAGAAGACGTCGAAGAATTCGAATTCAATGCGGATCTCGACACCAAGATGCGAGTCGTTCTAACTTTGAGTGAGCACTTGCGCAAAACGTAAAATCCAAGCAGCGAGCAGTCGTCGCTTTTAGCTCAAACACCCTCCGAACACTCTCGCTCACGGGAACACAAGTATATTAAGTCTCTCCAAGAAAAAGTCGAGGTTGCAATGTCGTCCCGCGGCACAGCCCACACACGGCAGAGACATCCACCTCCACCAACTTTCCGCACCGAAGTAACACAACTTCAGACTCGCCATCGTACTCCACCACGAGGAAATGGAAACTTTCGTTACTTCGCGCTCGGCGGAACGATCTTTCCCTCCCCGAAGCCACGAGCGAACGTATAAGAGAGCTGCCGAACAACTCAGACGGCACGTCGGAAAAAAGATCTAACGTTCATAGTACATGGTGCATGTTCCTTCTCTTTCATGACGCAGCCCGACTCCGCACCATACTACTTTCTCCCCGCCTGACAAGGGACTTTCTCAGTGAGCCCAGATGGGTCTTTACTCCATTCAGGTCTAGCGTCCGCTGTCAAGATGCTTTGTGACCAGGAAGCAGAAACCCAGAAAATGCGGCAGATGAGAAATTTGGGACCTTCGACCGGATTTGGGAACATAGAAAAGCAAGAATAGAACTCTGTACAGTGGTGATAGGACGCCCCGGCTGAAGGATTACAGGGCATGAGAGGGGTTAAACCCAAAGAGAGGACAGAAAAGTATCATTGTGCCGAAGATACGGGAACCCCGCCATTTGTGGCTGCAGCTGTGGCGACTGGCAGTGTTGTGATACGTCCATGGCTGTTATCGTACATGGGCTGGTAATAATGCATTCGATCTGATGGTGGAGGTGGACGTTGACGATGCTCGCTCAGATGCGATGCGTGCATGAACGGATGATGCGGGTTCGACTGTCTGGAGGAGAAGCGGAGGCCATGTACGGAAGGGGGTTGTAAGAAATCAGCGTCACCCCCACAGACTCTGCCTTGCTGGTTAAGGAAATTAATAGGGAAGACTCAAGGATTCGATGCGGTTCTATGGAAAGATTCCTCCCACCGCCTTACAAGGAGGTGACGCTGATTTCTTACGACCCCCTTCCGTAGTTGGTTGTGGGGATTCGCTATCACGGGATAGCCTTCCTCTCTCGTACAAAGTCGGCAGTTGGCTTCAACACACTTGCCGAAAGTCAAGGACGAGCAAGAAAAGAGCATTACACTTTTTGATTCGGATTCATCCTCCTGCATTACTCCGAGTACTCAACGCCCCTGACTCGGCGACGATACGAATGTGTTGCTTCACGGCAGTTGTTTTGAGCTGATCTCGAGAAACTTTGCTCGTCTTTCTCAAGACGACAAACTCGGATTTCCCCCGGTGAGACGGACAAACACGGCACGACCCAAGTCTCAGCCGAGATCTCGAACTTGCGCCTTAGTAGCAACTGGTTAAAGATAGCCTTTGATCTAGGAGATTTGAGTGCGAGTGAGTGAGAAGTTGGGAATCTGGGCGAATTATGATGTGGGACGAAGTACCAAGATCTACCCCCATGTGACGGTGTCGGCTACTTTCTCCGGTGATCGTTGAGAGACGAACTCGTTTTGGCTCGGACTTCTGATTTTGTAATTTTTTACTGACAACGCTACATGACTAGAAGACGGGCAAGAAGAACGGCATTGTCCTTCCACGGTAAAGAAGTTCGGCTGTCTTCGAGATGAAGAAAGGGGGCTTCACGTGACTCGGATAAGATATCTCCCATAGGCCTGGACATCCTATTGCTCTGTTTTCTTCCTGCGAGCTGGAAGCTTTGTTTATGTTTGCGATTTTTATATATTGTCTTGGGTTCAAGCTCCCAATTTGCTCCGATAGGCATCCATGATCCGGAGGAACAAAGTAAGATCTCGATGTACACTGTTGAGAACCGCAATAACCCGGATTTTGTATACATTACATTATCGTGTTCCTTCCAACAGTAGAAAATATATACAATTGAACATGGCGTCAACCCATTTACCACTTACTCCTCACTCGAGGCACGTCCTCACTCCCTCAATGACCCCAAAGTCGCAGGAGGATCATTGCCTTGCGCTTGAGCAGCATGAGTACAGTCAACCATAGCCTTCACATCATTGCCAAGTAGCGCCCATTCGGCTCGCCCCATGCAAGTCTTGTCAGTCCATTGCACTTTCACGTTGCAATACTCTTCAGGCCTTCACAGTCAGCCAGACTGGAGGACAATGCTCGGTGTATCGTGCCGTGACCTCAGGGACAGCAACTTCATTGGCAAGAGCCAGAATGGTGGAAAGAACGACTGTGGCGAGATGCATCTTGTGTGAATTGGCGACGTCTGATAACTTTGCCGGGGAGTAACCAAACATATGGGAATGCATCTTTTATAGCTCATGGTAAACAGCATCGTATCATGTTCGTACCTCTAGATCTCTGTATTTCCACAAAACATGTTGGCGATGCGCTGCACATACTCAATATTTCCACATACCTTACGCTTTGCGCCTCAACTTGACCCCGTGGAAAAAGCTGGCTGCACATTGCCGGATACTTGCTTTTCAGCTCAACGCCGGATTGTAGGGCTGTGAGGTTGCATTATCGTGTCCAGCACACGTTGCAGAGGACTTGGATAGTACAAATATACACAAATGGGAGAAGTACAGCTCGCAACGCGTTCAGTGTTCCACGAGAGGGCAGTGTGATCAGATTAGATCACGAAAATTACTATGCACTTGCATGATACAATTAACACTGCACGTTGGAATTAATTTAAAGCTGTTCTCATTCTATTTCGCGAAGTTCTAGAAATCAAAATGGAAGGAGAAAATAGAGTTATCGGTCTCTTGGGGGTTCCGATCAGCCCACTGAGGATGAAGAGGTTTCTCAACAACCCAAACAAATCCTTGCAGTTACACTATCTTCGGGTCTTTCCATCGTGCCTATTTCCACTGTAGCCCCCGCCATCTCAACATCCAGAATCGTGAGATCGTGCAGTTTGAAGATAATATCAACTGGACGCCCCGACGCGCTGTTCGGGACTCAAAAGGATTCTACAGGCGAGATGCTGGTCTTGTCTGCCAGAGGTGTTGAATATTTTGTCGTGGTTGTTTGCGATAATGCTGCTCTTGGAGAAAATAATTGAAATGAGGGAAGGGAAAGATGAATCGTGAAGCAAGACACAGACGTTTCTCATAAACTAGCGCCGGAAGATCTTCGGTGGCCCAGCAATCACGTGCGGGGACACATCCCAACCTCCTTCACTTCCTCTATTCCTCTCCTGTGCATCTTCATCTTCATCTTCATTTCGAGTTTTCAAGCCTCGTAATTGACCTTGTACCAATCGATCCCTCTTGTGGACCTTCATTCAGTAAAGTGAGCAGATGTAAGCCCTAGCCAAATGTAGGTACGGTCCATCCACAGGAATTCGTACACCTTCATTAGGCATCCCTTTTCCACCGGAAGTCGCATATAACCACTGAGAAGGTCAACGAGTCCTACTCCCAAAGGTTCGAGGCACAGAACATCTCGACCTCGGTGCCTGATCAATTGGTGATCCGTCCCGATCGGCTCAACGCTTCACCGACCGTTCGTGCCTCAATACTTATCAACCTGTTCAAGACGTGGATATACTTATACGTATTTACGAGCTCAAAGAAACACAATATCTTAGAATACAATGGCAGCCACACCTCAGAACCTCGAGTTCTCAACATTGAGCAAGGTCGTCTCACTTTACATCCCTCCATTCGATTCATCATCCTCAGCATCAAGGACAGATCCAACAACGATCATCGTCTGCACATGGATGGGTGCATCTCCAAAATCTCGAGGCGTGAACTACATCTACAACCAATTCCACACTCTATTCCCCAATGCTCGGATCATCGCAATCCGATCTTTACCGGAATTTTTTATGACGACCAGCACCACTTCCCGTCTGGCGGCTATCGAGCCCGCTGTCTCAGCCATCGAAGCCGATCCTACTCCTGAACCTAGGATTCTAGTACATCTATTCAGCAATGGAGGGTCGCTGAGCTTTGTGGACGTGTGTTCGCTCTACAAAATGGACACAGGTCGGATTCTCCCCGTGAAGTCTGTGGTCCTTGATAGTTCACCCGGACAGCCAACAATGGCAGAGGGCTGGGCGGCAATGAGCATTGGACTTCCGAAGGGCTTGATGTGGTATCCTGCTGCAGCCGTGACGATTGGTCTCCTGGGTATCACTGCTTTCTGCAAGAACGTGTTTGGCCTGGAGACTATCGTTGAAAAGACGAGAACATGGTTGAATGATTGGACGTCAGTCGACAAACATGCCAAACGACTGTACATCTACAGTGAGAATGACAAACTAGTTGGCTGGAAGGATGTGGAGAGGCATGCTGAGGAGGCAAGGAAAGATGGTGTGGATGTCGATCTGCTGAGGGAGACCGAGACAGCACACGTGCAGCATGCATTCAAGGACTCTAAGAGGTACTGGCAGCGAGTTAAAGAAGTATGGGAAGTCGGAGTCTGAAACATGGAGGTCGTTTTGCGCCATTACTCTGTTGGGGATTGTTGATCAGCCGAGTCTTCGAAGTCGTCTGTTTGCTCCTTCCCGATATCTTGACAATCGAGGTTATCAGCTGCATATGATTCACCATATCTCATGACGTTAATTTTTATTTTCTGATTGATCATTTGATGCAATAGAATTACAAAATGCGTCCGTGGAAATATCTGCTCCAGGCAACTGCCTCTCGACTTGGGAGAAAGTGAACACGTGCCCAAGGACTAATCAAAACACAGACTCTCCGACTCAAATCACCCCAAGTAGCACGATTTCTCAAATATCGTCTCAGCAGCGAGATCTCTATCAAGATGGGGTCAGTGCTAGAGTATCTCTATTCCCTGTTCATCAACCCTTATTGTCTTAGAGACAAGGGTGTACTTGCCCTAATACCCGCAAAGTTCTCCCCGGGCACAGAGCACTCACGCTCTTTGGTCTGCAGGATTTGGAAGTCCAATTCGAGGTTCTCCACCTTCCTACTCGACGTGGAAAGTGACCAGCCAACCCCACAATGGTATTCAAGACGGCTTCAACCATAGCTGTCATCTATAGAACTCTGCACTACAATTCTTAACCCACTCTTCCAACCGCCTGCGATTTCGTTATTTCTATTCTCGTCCTCGTCCATTTATCCCTCTTTCCAAAAAGAATTCCAATCGATGCTCCCTTTATCACTGGATCCAAATAGCAGCAACAGAAGAGATAGGCAATAACAATTTGATCCAAGAGGCCTACACTAAGAAGTAGGTGGAATATGGATAGCTTCATGAAAGACAAAAAGGATGCAAGGTCGTGTTCGTAACTCCTCACGTTTCTGGGACATTCTGCTGTGAGGCAAGATATGATGGGAGAGCGCAGTAATATTCCGCAGAAAAGTCCTCTATCCTATCACAATTACGGATGGTACGTACCTCCCCGCTGGGACAAGCATCTCCGTCCCAAATTCTGCCATCGCCTACGATCCCGCCTTCCTCTCCGCTCCAAATACCTTCGAGTGGCTCCGCTTCTTCCACCTCCGTCAGAAACCCCTCCTCCACTCAAAATGTTCTCCACCGGGAAGCGAACAAACATCAATTTGTTTTAATGAACAGCAAAAATATGTATTTCGGTGCCGGAAAACACGCATGTCCGGGATAATTTTTCGCAGCCAGGATTGTGAAGGTTTTTCTAGGCGGAGTTGGTGACGAGGTTCAGTTTTACTTCGTCTCCAGAGTGTGTCTTCCAAATTCTCCACATGCTTTACTTTACTAAAGTAGGTAACAACAAGGAGAACTCGAGACTTTGATTGGCCCTGTCCCTTGGTCAACACAGAAATCTCTAGAAGGCTTGGCGGAAGATACGCCCCGGGTACTAAAGTAAGCTTACGGGGGGGAGGGTAAGTTGACTGATTGGGTGGTCATGGGGTTGAAGGTTTTGAAGCCTGGTATTGAGATCTTGATCAGGGATAGGGATAGAGGTATTAGTGCGGTTTTGAGTATAGGGAAGGGATGGGGTTAATAGACTTGACGGATAGGCGGAGTTCTGGGCGATAGGTACTGCATTGCTAGAACTGATGGAAGGGAGTCGTGCTTGGCTTGAGTGGGTTACTTGATGTTTCCAGCTTCTGAACTCCCCTTGCTCTTACTTTCATTTGGAAACCTTTGGTCCCCAAGATTCGTTCGTATTCGCATTTATCTAGAGTCTATATCTTCTCCACTCTGTAACATAGCACATAATGCCTCGTAATCGTCAATCAACTCGCCTCTTCGAACCCCTTTCTTGACATCCCACCATCACGTGTGTGTCTCCTCATCTTCATCAGCTTTGAGTCAGCCCTTTCGTCCGTCACACAACGTCAACGAGTCAACCACGACATGCCTTCCTAATCCCCGAAACTTCCACGACGTCTCCGCTGTAACATCTCCCAATCCCGACGCCGGATCTCTGGTCCCAGTGCCGGGCGGCAACCCCACATTTCGCCCCTTTCGCTCTCGCCTCCGTCCCACGCGAAGTCCACGACCTCGCCGACCAAAAAGCTTATCACTGAATCTATAATCGCCGTTTCTTACATCCAAACTTCACAAAATCCTCCTGGAGACTATTCAAGCATTCAAATCAAGCTTCTATGCAGCATGCCATACACGCATGCATTTCGCCATCAATTTATAAAGAAATGTCTTATCGGCGACCTGAGATATTGGTCCCCTAAAAGCCACTTAAAGCCACGAAAAGCCACAATCACCGTTCACTGGCCCCGAATAAGGAAATCCGCGACCGTGGAATCGACGTCATTGGCAACTCGAAGCTAAGTTTGAGGATCCCGAGGCACATTCCCCGGGACAACTGCGTGTTTGCTGGAGCACGGAGGAAGAGAGAATGTTACTGCCGGATAGTTACGTCTCGGAGACTGGGTTCGGGGAAGTAGAGTAGAAGGAAAATTAAACAAGTTTGTGCGGGATAATGTGATTTTGGTATGATATGTCTTGTGAAAGAAAAGTGGGCTGTTTTGGTGCCTCAAGGAAGAGATGGTCGGCGGGGTGGGGTTCTTTCCTTTTTGGCGTTGTATATCAGGATGGCGCCTTCCGCCCTTTCTCTTAGAAAACAAAGACAGTTTTGAAAATCGGACTCGGAACTCGAGATTTTTGATTCACCGATTCATTGTAAATGAACACTCACATGTCGTCACCTGCAGTCCTCAAGTATGCGATCTTGATAACACCTACCCCGTCGCGAACTTCTTCGACAGAAGTATCAAACAACAAGGCTCAACAAGAGACAGGAATCATGGCGTCAACACCAGTTGTCAACTCCGTGGCGGCAGGCGCTGTATTCGGCGCGGCTTTGACAGCAGCAGGTGTCTATTCTCCGTCTGTGATCATCGGGCAGATGCGGCTTTCGGATTTCCATATGTTAAAGGCGTTCTTGGCCGCGAGCGCAAGCAGCGCGTACGTCCTCCCTGCCTCTTCTGCGAACGCATTTCGATACACAGGAAAAGACACTGACAGGTAGCAGGTTAGCAATCATCCTGGCCCAACGACTCAACCTCACGTCCTGCAAACCCCGCACACCAAACACACTGAACCTCTTCTCTCCATACGATGGCAATATCCTCGGCGGCAGTCTTCTAGGCATCGGCATGGCTCTCTCGGGCGCGTGTCCTGGCACGCTTCTCCCTCAGATCGCGACGGGTGTTCCTTCCGGTCCATATGTTCTCCTCGGCGGTATCTTGGGCGGCATTTTCTTCTCTGGTTTCGGAAAGAAATGGATTGGAAAGGTGGAGGATAAAGACGCACTTTCGAAGCCGACTGTGTACCAGAAGCTGGGTGGAGACAGAGGAAACGCGATGGCGGTTTACGAAGTAATATGTCTAGGCGGCATCGGTGCGGCAAGAAACCTGTACCCAGAGAAGGTCGGCGTTCTGCTACCTGCTGCCATCGGAGGACTCTGGATTGGGTTCAGCCAGTTCTCGAGCTTGTACTTGACGGGGGCGACTCTTGGGGTTTCGACCGCGTATGAGCAGCTGGGGGATATGTATTGGTGGCTCGAGGCCCGGATATTGGAGGGAAAGAAGCGTCCGATGCCTTCTATTCGAGGTACGGCATTCGCAGTCGGTACAATGCTGGGGGCTCTGGCATTGTCGGTGGCGATGGATATTCCAAGTCCGAATGAGAGTATCGAGATCTCAGCTACGAGAGCAGTGATCGGTGGCATTCTGCTAGTATTGGGAGCGAGGATTGCAGGAGGATGTACAAGCGGACATGGCATCAGTGGCATGTCGCAGCTTTCGAATTCGAGCATCATAACATCGATGGCGATGTTTGCAGGTGGAATCGGGTTCAGCGCGTTATTGCGGGCGCTCTAGCATATGGTTAGCCCATGTTCCCTTTGTCTGAATATCAGAAAGCGTTACCTTGTACAAAGCAGATCATCAAGCAGTTAGAAAGTGAGTCCTGTATATTAGTACACATAGGCCACGATCAACATAAAGACGTAAACAAAGCAAAAGTGAAAACTGCTACAATACGAGTCCCGTGCTTCCGAGACTCCCAAGGTAAGGAAGACATGTGTATAGCAGAATAGTAGAGATTGGAAACCCTTCCACAATAGCATGCGGTGGTGGGATCTGAACCTTGGGGGGCTGGATGCTCTGGCAGTCATATGCCCTGACCTTTCCCTTGTATGCCTTGACAGGTATTGTGTATTCCTCCATAGTAGCACGGAATTCGCGCCGAGACTTCGGCATAATATGCTGGATCCCATTTGAGCTTCAATTGTGTGCAATAATCACTGAAGAGCACACCGGGTGGTCTATCGGCGTCTCCGTAGAGATTGAGGAATGTTCGTAACATCCAGCGCTGCCATTTCCATAACTGCAGGAAGCAAATCGAATGCGGGTGTCATTTTGAAGGCTGGCAGATGCGAAGGATTCGTTGTGCGAACAATTCGATAAAATGCTGGTGTTGTGTAAAGTTGAAGGAAACAGCGCGAGGAGCAATGTCGCGATCGACAGATTCTGCTGTTGTACACCGCACTCCAGATCCGGAATAGGGGTTCTCCGCTCTTGGCTCTCAGCCACACCTTCGCCACAACCTGGCGATGCCAAGTGGAACATCATAGGCAAAGCATTCAAAATCTCACAAGCCCATTCACACTTTCACCCCAGTGCTTATGGAGATGCCGAACATTCACTTGCTCGGTGAGAGAGATGAGTTCTCCCGAAGATAAACCTTCTTGTATTACAACGTCCGCGCACCTGGTACATGTATGAAACCATCTGCTCTCTTCCTCTCCAAAGCTCTTCTCTCATTCTCTCATGAGATCATCAGCAACTAACAATGAAGGAAGATCAGGAAATGCCGTTGTTGGACAGGAGCTATAAGGTAATGTGATCAAGCAACTTACTGGGCAAGTCTGACCTGAATAGAGAGCTGTTGAGCTCACAAAAGCTCGGATTCGAGAGCAGAGATCAAATGTCCCTGGAAAGCCAACGCCTGGCGTACGACCTATGCCAAGACTAAATGGCGAGGCTCAATTGACAGGCGTGCCAAGTATTTATGGGATGAAGGAATGGTTAGGTGAACTGGGACATTCAGTATTCTCATCCTCCATCTGACTAAGCACGCTGACCTCTCCAGGCTGAAGATATAAATCGACTGAATGTGATTCACGTCGCTGGAACCAAAGGCAAAGGAAGCACGTGCGCATTCATCGAGTCCTTCCTCCGCGCTCACGGCAAGAGGACCGGATTCCCCAGAAAGACAGGACTCTACACATCACCCCACCTTATCGTTCCAGAAGAACGAATACGAATCAACTTTCAACCACTATCCCGGGCCCTCTTTGCAAAATACTTCTTCGAAGTTGAAGACATCCTCTCAAAAGGAGAAGGTCGAAGACCTCGCTTTCTCCAACTGTACTTCATCTTCGCCCTTCACGCATTCATACGCGAAGGCGTCGATGCAGCAATAATCGAGACTCATCACGGCGGAGAATACGACTCCACGAACGTCGTTGAGAAACCAGTGGTCACTTGCGTCACAACGCTCGGACTCGATCATGTGCAGCAGCTTGGATCTTCACTTGAGAGTATAGCCTGGCACAAAGCTGGAATCTTCAAGCCTGGTGCACGAGCTGTCTCAGCCCCAGCCGTACCAGAAGCAACCGCCATGCTCGAAAACCGAGCCTTGGAAAAGGGCGCCTCTCTCGAATTTGCAGATAATAATCCCGTGCTTCCAGAAGGAGTCGCTCAAATCGAACCCGCTGTGCTACGTACAAACTGCTCAGTAGCCATCTCGGGAGCACGAGCATTCATTGAAGCAACAGCAGGCGAGAAACCCTCATCCCTCAGCGATTCCGATATTACCGAAGGAATAAAACAATGGTCCTGGCCGGGTAGATTCCAAACCGAGCACGATGGGCCCAATACATGGTATCTGGACGGCGCACACAACGACATATCCCTCACCGCCGCCTCAGCCTGGTTCCTCTCCCACACCACCTCTTCCCCCCTTCCCAAAATCCTCATCTTCGCTCAAATCACCAAAGTCCGAGAAGGCGGACCTGTAGTTGAATGTCTCGCGAGAGCTTTGGCAGGGAACATAAAACACGTGATTTTCACCACTTATCGAAAGGATCAGGACGCGGTGGTAGGGAGAAGCGAGAAGCAATTTGATGTTGTGGGGATAAATAAGGCGTATGCGGAGGTGTGGAAGAAGGTTCAACCTGATGCTGAGGTTAGTGTTGAGGGGACGATTGAGGGTGCTTTGGAGAAGGCACGGGAAATTGGGAAGGAGAGTGGTGGGATGCAGACATTGATTACTGGTAGTCAGCACCTTGTTGGTCCAGCTCTGGCTCTCATTCGACCCCAGCCAGCCGATCATCTAGATACATGAATTGGAAGGAAGGTATCTCTTTTCAAAGTCCACATGTTCGTGGAACAATGAAACTTCGCTTCTGGAAGGAGAAAGAAAATGAAATCAGCCTTTGAAGGCCATCATCCATGCTGAATATTCCACGCAGCAACCCGAATGTCCCAAGGAAGCAAAGACGACAAAAGCACATCGAAACGCAGAAAATACCACTTCTCAACTTCTCAACGCCAGCCTTGCCACACTCCGTTCACGCCACCCCAGCCCATTTGAACAAATCAACACCCTCCCTATCTCCCCTCTTCCGCTTCTTCCCCTTTCCCTTACTCATACGCTTCCCCACCCCCTCCTCCTCTCCATCCTCATACCCACCCTTATCATCAGCTCTCTTCTCAGCATCCCTCAAAACCTTCATCCTCACCTCATAAGTCGTCTCCGAAATCTGTCCCACATCTTTAGCAATCTTCCTACCATGGTTATAATAGTAAGGCAGGGGAAGACGGGCTTTCTTGGCAACTGCCGCGAATAATTTCTTTATTTCGGCGGTTGTTAGGCGATCGAAAATCGTTCGTTCATCGGAGGTTAAGTGCTGGTTCAAGTAGGAGGTCCAGGTGATGATGAGGTCTGGGATACGGGAATTGCTTGGTTTGGTCTGGGAGGGGAGAATGGTGGGTTAGTTGGATTTGTGGGGGTTGAGGAGACGTACATGGGGATGGTGGGAGGAGGGAGGAAAGAAGGAGGACTTACGACCATTTCGCCACAAATAGGATCGCTCATGTAGATAATGCTTTCCTGAACCAGTTTGTCGAAGAACTCTTGTCCTCCTTCCAGGCAGAGACTTATAATGCCATCTTTCTCGACAGTGGGAAACTGAGCCGGTAATGGTGTCGAAGTAGCGATTGCAGAGCAAGACACTGAAGCTGATCCAGAGTCGTTCAACTTGGGTTGCGACATTTGGTCAGTCAAAAGTCGCGACAGATCGATGGACATTCGTGTTGCGGGTGAGGTAGGGAACCCCTTGAGGTATGCTTCAGCAAAGTTGTCGAGGTTGGCAATGTGAGGTTTGGAGTGGTGCTTGGAGATGTGATTACGAGAGAAAGATCAAGTAGGTATGCGAGACGAGGCTGAAAATGAAGTCAGGCTAGCATCGAGTCTGCGAGTCAGCATCATTCGTCTTCCCTATCCATATTTTATTGGAATGTCCCTTGTATTATGGGGCATTCAGATGGCAAGCCTGTAGTGAAGTGGCGGCTTATGCATGTAAAATGCTGCATAGATTGTTATCACATGTAAAAGGAAGAAGAGGGCGATAAAGCAAAGTCTTTGTGCACTATCAAGTATGCAGCAACCTCAATGTTCCCAAAAGCAAGGGCCAATTCCATAGAAACAAGGACACCTACAGCAGCAGCATGCGCTAAAACCGACCCCACCTCCCTTGGGAAACCGAAGCCACGTTCTCAATATTCTCAACCCCTTTACAAAGTCCTCTTCTACGCATTGTCCTTGGAGGCTTTTCGCCTTGCAGTCCAAGTCTGATCCCCAACCTCCCCGACATCCTTCATAATCTTCTTCCCCTTGTGATAGTAGTATCCCAACGGCTTCCTAGCTTCCTTTGTAACGGCACAAAACAGGTGTTGGCGCTTTGGTTCTGTCAGATTCTTGATCAACTCATACTCATCAAGATCCAAAGCATCGGACATCACTTCCATCCAAGGGACTAGTAGCTCTGGAAGACGTGGGCCAGCTGTCTGAAAATGTCGGGTTAGTAAACGTGGTGACTCTTGGAGGGGAAATATCGTTCCACCTCAATGGACAATGAGAAGTGGAAACATGGACCCAGGTGAATGCCAAGGATTACGTGAGTTGGAATGGAAACGTTACTTACTAGCATCTCGCCTTTGATGCTATCACTCATGTAGAAAGTGCTAGCTGCCACCATCTTTCTCCACATAGCTTGTCCAACATTTCCCCAAACACATACTTCTTGCACATCAATTCGCCTTTTGTTCCCAATAGTGGGAAGGTTGCCAGATGCTGCAGGTACCGAGGATGATTGCATGAAAGGGCCGTCGGATCGAACAGCTGCCGAGGGTGGTTGAACGAGGGTTTCGTCATGTAAAGCGGGCTGAGCAGGCTCGATTCGCTCGAATTGCCGCAGGCGACGCTCTGGAAGAATTGGATAGGGGGGCTTGCTGATAGTCTCGCCATCCGGATCCGAGTAACCAATAAAGCTCCAGTCTATGGGTGCTGGCTCCGGGGATGGCGAAAGCAACAACTCTTGCTTGAAGGAGGGAGAGAGGTTGCGTTGGTGTTGTTGGGCTTGCTCCAGCTCTGCGATGCGTGCCTGGAGCTTGAAAATGAGAAGGCGGTTGGACTCCAGCTCTGCAATTTGGGCGCTATAGACATCGACTGGGATCTTGACGTGCTTTGGAGTTGGAACACCTGGCAGCATGTGACTGTTGAAGGCTGAGAGGGGAACCGGCTCTTGTTGGCTAGGGGCGGAGCGATTGGGATGACCTGGAACGGCAAAAGTGCCTCGAGGAGGGGCTCTGAAGGGAATAGTGTCGCCGATGCTGTTTCCATTACTGAATGGCTGTCGAATGGCTTGAAGCGCTCGAACTTGTTGACCCAAGCGAAGGGGGTCGAACTGGGTAGCATTGTTGGTAGAGGATTCTCCGCTTAATGCCGGTGGTTTGGGCTGGATTTGTTGGAAAACACGGGGGCGAGGTTGGTGTGGGGTATTTGATCGACTATTATTCTGCATCCCCAGACGTTGGCCAGTTGCTGAGACATAATGCTGATGTTGCCGGGATAGGTTTGGGGCATGGAAGTGGCCGTTGTTCTGCAACCACATCGCGCTGCTACCTCGTGACAGAATATGTCGGGCAGCTTCAGTAGGAGCCAAGTCTCCATAAGGACCAGCATTGTTTCCGGCCATCTGTGAACCAGCTGCAAACTCAGGAATCTGACCTTGTTGGACAAAGGGGTTGCCATTGAGTCGCTGTGGCTTGTCCACGACCATCTGACCAACAGGCGCAGGCATGTGGGTAACCTTCAACTGCATGCCGATCGAGACATCCTCAAACAACTTTTCCAGAACCCGGATATGCTCTTGCAATCTGATAACGTATAGTTCTACCAGCGTGTTCGGATCTTGAGTAGGGGCAGGGGGTGCAAAACGTCCAAGTGCCGCAATTCTTTCTTCGAGCTGCGAAATTCGTGCTTTGTGCTGAGCGATGGCGGCGTCAAAGACAGAGTCGTCCAGATCGTACCTCGACATGGTTGCAGTGTGAAGTTGTGTCAAGTCGAAGAGTGTTCGTTGAGTCGACAAAGACAGGCTTTTGCGGTCTGCTGTAGAAAAGTCGTTTGCTAGTAGTACGATCTTGATTTGATATATTTTTGTTTGTGCGGGAAAGATCGAGTTGACCAGGCAAGGCTCTGCTGAAGCCGAGCCGAAATATAAGAGGTGGTTGTAACCTTCCGATATCGTTCGTCATCTTAGCTTGCTGTCTTATCGATGAATGTCCTTCTTATGCTGGGCCATTGAGAGCTGTAGGAACCCAATGGAGTCTAGCGTGATTTAGCAAAATCCTTCTATATTCCGTTGCCTTTCGAACATTGTAAAGGCTCTATCTAAGATGAGTTGAAAGATCTATACTATGAACATCGACAACAAGCTTGAAAGAAGAGATTCGCTTCTCTTCTGAAAGGTCGGTGGTCTGAAAGAGAAAGATTGCTGAAAAGAACATACCAGCTGCCATGATGGCTCTACATATAAGCATAGATTGCTAACATCTGGCTTCATTTCCCGAAGATGTCATCACAGATCATGGATTCAAAGTCAAATCTGGATGCCCAAGCTCTGAGGGAGCTTTCACATTGAGACGAAACAAATTTACCTATTGCGGACGAGATGAGTAAGATGCACGAGGCAACGAACGATGGAGACGAGCTCAATATTAAACCCGAGACCCATGTCTCCACCGACACGGAACATCCGGATACTCTTTTCGGAACAGTCATTGGCGAAGGCGAGCCTAGCGTTGGAGCAACAGGAGTTGAGGAGTTGGAGGGAGTTAGGGATGTCAAGGAAGGCGGGGAAGGGAAGGGGGTTGAAGGGTTGAATGATGGACCTGGGCTTGAGAGAGAAGAGAAGTTGGATGGAGGCCAAGGAAGTACAAGCACTCATACAACGACGTCAGTGAATCTCATATCATCGAAAGACGCGCCCAATTCACCCGAGAGGGAGGAAGTCGGCGAGACAATCCATTCGAATGACGAAGTCGACAAGGTATTAGTTGACGACAGTCCTGCGGAGCCGGAATCTCACGCTTATCAAAGTCAAGATCACGATCAAGGTGGAGAAGTTGAGAGCGGAAAGGAGTTTGAGAAGGCCGAGGAAAGCAAAGGTGGCGAGGAGAGCAAAGAAGTTGACGGAGATGTGAAGGCGGAGGGGAAAAGTGAGCAGGACGGAGACCAGAGCACTACCAGTACTTACCAGAAGCCCACTGTCGAAACCCAACCTCCCACCCCAGAAAAACCGAAAGACCACGATGAGCCTCAAGGAAGGAACAATGGGGTCGAATCCGATTCGTCAACCAACAACCTCAAGCCTGACTTTAAGTCTACACACCAAGCAGTTCCGAAGGCCATTGAACCTTTCAATGATGACGAGTCTGAAGAAGAGAGGCTTACATTCCGGGCCTTACGGAAGAAGGTGTCGCTTCCAGAGGGTCCGAGATCGAAGAAAGTCACGATTTTGATGAGATGCCGGAGCGTGGAGGAGCCTACTGAGACTAACGAGGGAACTGACAAAGTGAGTAACGCACCCAGCAGCACAACCGCAGAGAAGACTGAGGACGTCTCCGAGATCGATCAGTTACGCCATGATGGTGTCGAGGTAGTTGGTCGAGAAATCCTACCTTCTGACAATGTAAGTTGTGATCATGAGCCCCAGCATGAGTTTGAAACAAGTCAGCGAGCTAATACGTTTCCTGTGCAGAGCGTCCAGGAAGACCCATTTGACTCAGGTTGCATCGAGCTACTTCTTACTCAAGGGCATCCTGCGCTCAACGTCAACCAATCAAACGATGAAGGCATCGGAAAGGAAAAGAAAAGTGACAAACTCACCAACAACTCTAACAACGATGCATCGACGATACATGATGTCAAGACCGAAACATTGATCACTGCCGCCCATGTTCTTGTCACCTCCACTCAGGACCAGCCGGCGCCAGAGGAGAGCGGGAATACTGCAGTCACCAGCCAAGAGCATGAAGTCATCGAGCCCTTTGACCCTCCGCCAAGTCTGCCTTCCAACATGGACAATCTACCACTTGTTCTGGATGCGTGGATGCGAGATATCGACTCTTACCTGCGCACTGCGCATGAGAATCTCGAGAAATTGAGAAAGAAGTGTCAGCGTTGTAACTGCAACGATACGGTAGCTGAACCAGCCCCAGAGACTTGCAGCGTTGGAGATGCCACTGGTGTCCAGGGCGCCGACCCTAAGCCAGGATGGGACACTACTGAAGGCACAGCTTCTGCGACGCAAGGAGACAACTGGGGCCAGGCTGCCAGCTGGGGTGATACAGATAGGTATGAAGGGGTGCCCGAGCCACGGACTTCAGCAGAGGAAGAGGAGCAAGAGCGGATCGCCTTGGAGGAGAGTCGGAGGTTGGCTATGGAGGAGGAACAAAAGCTCCAAACTGACTTGCAACGAAAAGAAGATGAGGGGGAGTTAAGATGTCTCGAGTGCCCAAGGCATTGTCCACCGCGCGGCGACGATGCTCCAAGGGATAAACCTAAGCCTGGCCTTGATGAGAGCAATTCTCGCACACCGGATCCTGACATGAATCAGAAAAGACTCGAGAGGTTCACGCCAAAGCCGCTATCGCCACGCACGATTGCTAAGCGAAAGGCGCTTGAAATGCAAGGAAAGGTGAACAAACTCGGGAGCCGCAATCGGCTCGGAAATTCTGCTCGACCACCTGCTGATACAACTCCAACGAACAATATGCCCGTGACTGAGCAGCCGTCTCTTGCCAACTACGTCGATCAACATGCTACACACGCAGATACGCAGGTTGCCCTTCATTGTAGCGATGCTGACCCGCGCTTTCAGCAGGCGTTGGTGGAAAGTATTGCAGACAGCAAGAAGAAAGAGCAAGAAGAATTTGAAAGAGCGCTTGCGGAAAGTCAGCCGAACTCATATGAGGGGATTGCGGCAGAGACAGCTGCAGAAGACGAGACTTCATCCAAGCCGACAGAGGTCATTGAGCAAAAGGAAGATGACGACCTTCCCGAGCTTGTCGCCGTCGAACAGGAGACTCGTGCGGCGGACTCGACGTTAGAAACCCCACCATCCCAAAGTGCCGAGGGTCAAGGGACACGAGAGGCGAAGAGACGTGCTCGAGAGGTAGATATCGCTGGTTGGAGAAAATACGTCCTTGATCACGACGACGTGCCAGCTGAAGTGATGAGAGAGGAATTGCAAAAAAGAAAGGTACCCGATGACGTGATTGACGAGGCTTTAAGAGTGCTGGGACGCGGAGGATAATTGGTTAAATGTCTTCTTTGAACGAGTTCTCAAGATGGGTTTGAAATGTACGAGGATTTGGGAGCTAGTTTGCTTGTGCAGGTATCGTGGGAGGCGTTCTGTGTTTTATTTCGAGAATGTCTCCACCAGTCGTTGGCAAGAATTGCTTTGAATTTGTCAGATCTAACCAGATTGCACAAAGTGTTGCCCAGAAGTAGGACATAAGGTATCATGCAGGAAGCATTGCAGATCCACACACTCTCGTCCGATCAACTCGAACCTGGGGGATCTTCCCTTGGTGATGAAGCACAACCCTGCTTACTCGTTAAGCTCACTTGCTTGCTTGCTGAAGGAGTCTCAATTCATCTGCTTTGATTGACCAAACCAACGTTGTAATGTGGGATGCTAGCTCCCTTTCCACAGTAAAGTTACTGGGAAATAAGGGATTTATCTAGAGCTGCTTCATTGATTCCTTGGTTCTGAAGATGCGTTTGCAACAAGCCACCCTAAATCGCATATATGAACAAACTTGAGAGCTGCAGAAATTTCCGGAAAGCAAGTCCTGTTTTTCTTCGTTGCTGTGCTTTGGATCCGAAGCCAATGGCTAAGTCTGGGTCAAACAATAGCATTACTTTCGAGGGTGCTGTAACCTTATGTGTGATCAGGCAAGAACTTAACGTCTCGACGGTGCTGCCTGATACTGCTAACTCGACTCTCCACCTGGCGCCACTTGGATGGGTAGTGCAAGGCACAAGCAAACATGAATCGAACATTGGGAAAGAAGTGGGATATCAAGCCCTCCATCAGCATCAAGCATCTAGCTGTACTAGCCTCCCAGCTCAGACAATGCAGCCTTCAGCTCCCTTCGAGATTTGTTTATCAAGGAGAAAAGGCTGCCTCATGACAGCGATGTCCGATCAAACGTTCGTCTGCCTTATCCCGTTACTACACGTCACTCGTCGCGAAACCCGTGTTTCCATATCCCTCCCAAGCAGAATCGATATCCTCAGCATAGAGACCACGTCGTTAGGAAGGCCCTTCCCGGTGAGCTGACGAGTCGTCCAGCCTTGTTCGCAGATTAAGCCTCAGTCTAATGTGGGTATACCAATCGAATACGAAGGTTTGTACATATGTAGTGAGGGATATTGTTGAGGAAGTGAGCGATTCGACTCTGGCTTATTGTTGGGACGAGATACTGCTGCGGCGGATCGTGAAAGAGCTGACTGGTGGACTCGAATGGAAGGAGCGAGAGGATTGTGTCTTTGTTCGAAGTTCGCGACTTTGAATCGTTGTCTTCGGGTGGTCAATTGGTGTTGATTCATTTTGAGCTTCGACGTCGATGATGGTGCTGGTGAGAGAAGAGAGTTGTGAAGGAGAAATTTCTCCATGGGGTTCGGCCCATTGGTCGGGGTCAAAATTTAGCGCATGTGCACGCAGATGCACATCCTTTCCAGGCTTTCGTAAGGCTCTCTAACCGACATCCCTATGGGACGAAAGTCCCGTAGTACAACTGGACATTCGACTAAATCACAAATATCTTATTATGTATATTTTTAATATATAAAGAATTTTCTATTCTTCGATAATAATTAAATATTCTTTTATTTATAAATTTATCTTATATATAATTAATTATTCTATATAACGAATACTAAATTAGTGTAGCTTACTGGTTGAGACGAAGTGACCTCCAGTTGGGCTTTCTCACTCGGAGACCACTGCCCTTCTACAATAGTCACCATTCGACATGAGGCTAGGGCAAAAATAGCCTGAGCTCGCTAAGGTAAGCGGCAGATTTTCTTATTCTTTGGCGCACCAGCCCCCAAAAGGTAGGACGAGGGTGGGCGAGTGTAGCTAACCACAAGGACAAAATACCGCCACCAGTATTTTTGCGTATCTGAGGCAATTCCTATTCGCTGTATTGGAGTCGCTGAGTATCCAATCTTAGCTGGTGCTTTCCAAAAGCGTAGGCATGCATACAGAAGTCTATCGGGGTCCGCCTTACTTGAGCCTGAGGATGTGAAGCATATGCGCCCAACGCCCCGTCTTCCATTTTCAATGCTGTTGTTTCTATACCCAAGAAACAGATCCTGCTCGTCTTGCAAAGGGATATTCGTGTTGATTTCTGCCCTTCCCTGCTGTCATACAATTGTAACTGCCACTTGTCAAATACAACCGACCAGAACGAGCGATCGAGGAGACGGAAACCCAACGAGGCTGTAGGCTGCCAAACCAACCTTTCCGTCAAAATTATCGCGAGCCAATATCCTCGATCGCGGAAACAGCTCAACGGCCCATCTATCCATTTAGGGGAACCTAGCAGACTTGCACATGGCAAACACCCGAGGCGCCGCCAGAGGACTGCCTCTGAGCCTTTCACCTGAGACATACACCGTTGGGTGGATTTGCGCGATTCCAACTGAGCTGATAGCTGCAAAGGCTATGTGTGATGAAGTTCACGGCCCACTGAAAGCTCAGCCAAAGCACGACGAGAACAACTACCATCTGGGGCGTATCGGGGAGCATAACGTCGTCATTGCATGCCTCCCACGAATCGGCACAGTGGACGCAGCGGTTGCGGGTAAATCGATGCAGAGCACATTTCAGAACTTGAGATTTGGTCTTATGGTTGGTGTTGGTGGAGGAATACCTAGCGATGAAAACGATATCCGACTTGGGGACATTGCTGTCTCGCTGCCGAGCGAACAGGCTGGAGGAGTAATCCAATACGACATGGGAAAGGATGAGGATGGTGGGTTCTGTCGCACGGGCTCCTTGAATAGCCCACCAAATCTGCTTTTGGCCGCGATCCAAACCCTGAGAGCGGAACGAGCGCTTGGAAGAGAGATTACGGATGTGGTCAATGGAGCATTTGTGGAGGAGGATGACGAGGAATGGAGGTTCCCAGCAAATGAACCCGATGTCTTATTCGAGGATGGTTACGATCATGGGATTACTGGTGGCAGGGAAAGAGTACGAAGTGCGAGGAAAAGTACAAACCCGAAGTTCTTTTACGGCAACATTGGTTCCGGGAACTCGGTCATCAAAAATGCCGAGGAGCGCCGTCGTCTTGCCGCCGACGGAAAATTGATATGCTTCGAGATGGAAGCTGCTGGGTTGATGAACTTTTTTAAGTGCATCGTGATACGTGGAATATGCGACTATGCCGACAAACACAAGCACAAGAAGTGGCAGCCGTACGCTGCTTCTGTGGCTGCTGCTTATGCGAAGAAGCTCTTGTCTCTTATTACCCCTGGTGCCGTTGAAGCGCTGGAGCCCGTCAAAAGTGGGTAGTAGTAGTATTTGTATGTCGTGGAGTTTGAACGTGATGGCTTGGGAAAGCTTGCAGCCAATGTTGTGAATGCTTTTGTGCGCCCTGTCTGAAGCACGACTTCTTATTTTGTTCGTTATTCTTGTTATTATTTCGTTCCCAAAACAGTCTTTGTGCAGGCTTCTCTTACTTCACTGGCTTTATACTATCAGTTCCGATGTTTACCATGTCAATTAGAACCTTTCGAGCTCGAGTCCCCTTCCTCAACTTGCACTCGAAGCACTGGAAGCTCTGTAATTAACTCTCAATTAATCACTTCATTTCGGGCTAAACATTGGTCTCGCACCCGAATTTTCGTTTACACCTGTAGTTGGGTGACTGAACAAGAGAATTCATATTTCATTTGAAGGATAATGATCATTTATTTACTGTGTATTCGAATCCAGCTGACGAACACATCTAGAAAACCAGCATTGGATAGTTCCGAGACAGATCAATCCACACTTCACCGGCCGGACACAGATTCTCCAAACCCTCCGAGAGAAACTCTGCACTGGGAAGGACGATACACATGAGAAGGTACAAAAGAGGTTCGTCATACGTGGGATGGGTGGTTCCGGAAAGAGTGAGGTCTGCCTCAAATTCGCTTACGAAAACAGAGAGAAGTAAGCAATCTCACATTTAATGCAAGTATTTCAGCTAACGTAATACTATTATGTCAGCTTTTGGGGTATTTTTTGGATCGACGCAAGTGACGAAGGCTCGATAAAACGCGGGGTTGCCGACGCTGCCAAAAGAGCTAGTAACGGTGTTGATGTCGCCTATGCGGATGCTAAACTCTGGTTCGAAAACCTGAATAAATCATGGCTACTGATCTTAGACAATGCGGATAACAACGACCTCAATTATCTGAATTTCTTTCCCTCTGGAGATTCCGGGTGTATTCTCATGTCAACGAGGGTCGTAGAATGTCAGCAATATAATACTGTTGGCTACCAGGATGCCGATTTCGAAAAGCTTGGTGTTAAAGACTCCATTGAGCTTCTTCTCAAATCCGCCCATATTCCTCCAGAGAAATGGGATTGGCCCCAGGTCTTAGACGACGCTCGAAAAGTTGTTAGCGATGATTGCCTCGGTCAACATGCACTGGCTATTACCCAGGCCGGAGCATTCATTAGCCAACGTCTTTGCACACTTGGGGAATACCCAGCGATGTTTAACAAACAACGAGTGATACTGTTAAATTATCGTCGGAAACAGGCGGAATCCCGGTATGGTGATGTGTACGCGACCTTTGAGGTTTCAGCCGAAGCTATGAAGGCTACCTCTCACCGTCAAGACTGGGTAGACGCACTTGAGTTACTCAACATTCTGGCATTCTTACACCGGGAAGGTGTAATAGAAGAAATGTTTACCAAGGCTTGGACTAGAGCAATAGCGACAACCAAAAAGGACCCAGAAGACGAGATAAGGCTGCCTTCTTTGTGGCATGTCAACCACATGCGACGAATCTTGCGCCAGAGTTCCGATTCTCCTATAGAGCTGGTTCTGCTCTCACTACGAAATGCAGCAAGCGCTCTGCAATCATTCTCACTCATCACAATCCATCAAGAAACTGGAGATATATCAATGCACGCTCTGGTTCACGCATGGGCAAAAGATCGATTGGCAGCTGATGCGCAAAACATCGCATGGGCAACCGCAGCCTCAATCTTATCTCTGTCAATTGAAAGTTTCGGGTATCGCGAGTTCTTCCCTAAAATCCAATCGCACATCGAATTCTCTGTGGGTCCTGACCCAGAACAACTATTCGCGAACAGCAAACACCCCGGGCTCGAAATCGGCAGAATCCTTTATCCCTTCACATACGTCATGGTGCGCCTACGCAACGACTACCTTGCCGAAGTTTTAGCCGATGTTCTCTGTTCTAGAATCGGCTACGAAATTTCCCCACAATCAAGGAATTGGCGAGACGTCCTGTATCTACAAGCCATGTGCAAAGACCAGGTCGCGAAATATAACGAGGAAATGGACATCCTCGAGAACGTAGTTTTGTTCGACAAATACAATCTGCCAGCAGAAGATTCGCGCTCGGCACAAGCCCGCCACTTGCTTGGTATGGCCCACAATAAACTCGGCAACTATCCAGAAGCGATAGGATTGTTTGAAGACGTCTTACAGACACGCCGGAAATTGCTAGCCCCTACACATCCCGACTGCCTAATATCGCAGCACGAGCTGGCAGGGGCATATCTGAACAATAACCAGGTCGACAAAGCTCTCGAGCTACTCGAAGAAGTGACTCAAATTCAAGAGAAGACTCTGCTTTCTACGCATCCCGACCGTCTAGCATCGCAGCACGAGCTAGCAAAGGCATATCTGAACAATAACCAGGTCGACAAAGCTATCGAGCTGCTCGAAAAAGTAACCCAAATTCGAGAGAAGACTCTACTTTCTACGCATCCCGACCGTCTAGCATCGCAGCACGAGCTAGCAAGGGCATATCTACGCAATAACCAAGTCGATAAAGCTATCGAGCTATTCGAGGAGGTGACCCAAATTAAAGAGAAGACTCTACTTTCTACACATCCCCAGTCCTTGATATCACGGCAGGAGCTTGCAAGGGCATATTATGTGCATGGCGAGTATCAGAAAGCCTTGCCGATAATAAAAGAGGTTGTGCGAATAAGATCCGAACAGGACGAGCCCGGCTATTTATATCGAGTTTATTCAGAGCAGATTCTTTCGGTTTGTCGCTCCGGTATGGAGCGAGAATTGTCTGAGTCTGGTACAATTGCGGATGCCAGCGGTATCAAAAGCGTGGCGGCAGCCCAAGATTAACAAGCCTCCGGTGCGGCAGAACTTGGGGTGGCGACTTCGCAACTGAAACTGCCTACAAGCACTCGTACGATTGACTCGCCCTCTCGGGAATCACAAGCCGTGCAGCTTCGGTTTCAATTTTGGAGACAGGTGGGTAGAAGAGTGTTAAGGAAGGGGAAGAAGTAGATGAGGAAATCTTGGTTCAGATACAAGACAAGAGTTGATTGTAGGGAATTAGAACCCAGCAATTTTGATGGAACTATAAAGCACCTCAGCCGGAGCTGGTCTCGTGGTCAGAATTTTATTTTTATTTTTGCTAAAGTGATATTCTACGACATTTACAAGCGAATCTCTTTGCACGCTCTTCTCCATGTATCTCAGCACGCTCGTCTCCAAATACGGATTCAGACTCGTCCGGTTTTCTGGACCTCGCTGGGGAAAGTTCGAGATGGTACGTCGAGGGGTCAATCCTAACGAATTTTGATAGAGGCGTTGAGTCGTCGCTACTCTCTACGAAAGTCTCGATACTTGGAACAAGATACTCCACGTAAAATCTCATGTTGTCTATCGTCTGGTTCTTGACCATCTGGCGTACCACTATATCTAGCTTGTGACAAAGCCTCGGTAATTCTGGATACGTGTTGAAGACGTAGCGTACTAACGCACCAAACATCTTATCGGTGAACTCGGTATCGTTACTGTCAACCTGTAAGTTGCTGCCATGTCCTTGGCCTTGTGCTTTACTTCGTGCATAGTCATAGAGGAGGGTGAAATTCTGTTTTCCGATCATATTAGAGCCCCCCAGTATATGCGTTCTACCTCCTCTCGATATCTCATTTTCAGTGGCCCAAAAAGACCAATATCGCACGGTTGAAGTATGTGGGACGTATGTGAGGGCAGCCGACAAAGGATAATGTTATTTTCGTAGCAGAACTTCTTTATTTCAAGGGACTCGTGCGTATTAAACCTATCATTAATCAATATCTATAGGTTGTTTTTCGCTCGAGCTTTGGTTTGTAGATCGGAGACATGTTGAATCTAGTACAAAAACATTATTTTATGTTGAGATATTTGTGATTTAGTCGAATATTCAGTTGTACTACGGGACTTTCGCCTCTCAGGGATGCCGGTTACCCTGTTCTAGGCCTACCCTGTTCCCGCAGAACCCTAAAATGCTTGTTACTTACTGCATTTCCCCTCACGATGCCGGCTCTTGAGTTATGAGAACACGTCGGAAAACTGGCTGATGTAAGTCGGGGCGTCGGACAGTACTGAGGTCGAGATAGACTTCATCACGTACATCTTGACCTCCTTGAAGTTTCTTATTCCACCAGACCTCTCCTCTGCTAATCTTTAAGCATAGTCCGAGCCGCCCAGATCTGATTGATTCCTATGAAAAGAGAGGAAAGGAGAGGATATAATACGTAAAATGAGGATCGACAGACGGACCCACTTATCATCCGACACCACCGAAAGAGAAACATTCCAGTGTAGTATCTAGAATTCACGGCTTCGTTTCCGTGCCGTTTTCCCTAGATTGTACTTCAAGCCTCATAGTTTGGATCTCTAGAAATGTAGAGTTTTGTTTGTGGCTCTGGCCTGTTGCTGTGAAGTGGCATCTGAAGGACAGCACACCGCCCCCTGAATTTAGCGAACGCAACTTGCGACCGAAAATTTTCAGGGGCATCATCAGGGGAGCACCGCTACCCGAAACCCACTGCCCAACACCAACCTATTCCAGGAGATGCACAGTTTCTATGGGATGGGATTTGCTCTGACCCAATTAATCACCTATTCTAGTCGGCTCAAGCCGAATACATGAACCCTAGCGGCTCAATCATCCATAGCTAACTTGCACTCGCGGCCCCAACGCCCCCACCACCAAACCCTCCTAAAAAACTCCCCCGCCTCCCTTTCCTTCTCCGCCCCTGCTCGACTATCAAACCTGTGCTAAGCACTATGCTCAACCCCCATTCTCTTCCAAAACTCCTTCGAAATTGCATCGAACCTCTTTCTGTTGCTCCCCATTTTTCAATAAAGACGGCGTGTACCTCTTGGGTTGCGGGGTTGATGAGCTTCCAGTCCGGGTTGGAGAAGGAGGCTGGACTTGGGCCTCTGCCATTTATTTTGGAGGGGGGGAAGAGGCGATGCCATTGGAAGGTCTTCGATTCTTCTTGTGTTATCCAAGGGGCAGTCAACTGGTAGCTGTCTTTGCCAAATCTTTCCATCATACTCGTCTTCGCTGCCTTCTCTTTCGTGAGGCCTTCCAAATCCGGTTCCTTCACTCCGGCTCCCACCACCGCATCTTTTGAACCATGCAATAGGTCTTCAAGAGGTACAACAATCTCCCATCGTTCCGCCTTCTCCCCAGGAGCGTGAGCAGGCAGACATTTCGCTATTGTAGATTTCGCAAGTGTTGCTGTTGGAGACCTTTGCTGGAGGAGAAGAGTAATAGGTGAGGGGTAGCTATCTGGGATTTCGATGGTGAAGAGTGCTGGTTCATTGGCGTAGTTATGGAAATAGATATCTCGTGCTCGAGAGGTGAGTGATTTGAAGGAGACGGGATGTGGTGAGGAGAGTGTGAGTTCGCTTAGGGGCTTGTAGTTTGGGATAGGAGTTGTAGAGGAGGATGCTGACGTTGCGTCTTTCTCCATCTTGGAATTTGGAGGAGTGGAGTGGGATCTTGGATGTCTTTCTTGATTCAGGGAATGAAGCTTATATGGAGAAGGCGCGGGAGCCTTCTTGGCGACTGTTGGGGCGAAGCGCGAGGTGAGGATCGTCGACACAGCCCCCCCTCTAATGCGTCTCGCTAGCTTAGCGAGAATAATCACGTGGACATCAGCGTGGCTCTGCTCTCTGCAGGTTTGAATGCCTTGTCTATCTTCACTGTCATCATGAAGAGCCTGAAATTGTGATCTGTACAGACATCCAGTTGACCCAGCGACAAAAGATATTCAACTGATTTTTTTGTAGTAACAATATCAATAATGGGCATTAAGAGCCTCAACACTCACACGATTGATCAATTCCACGTGCGCCCCGCTGCGGGGCTTGATCTTGACTTTGAATGGTGGACGTGCCCACTCCTCCCAATTGGTATTGAAAGTATCTATGGGGTGTTCCTGGTGGGGTTGGTTAGCAAGCACTCTTATTTCGCAGCAATGGGGAAAGTTCCATACAGGATCCTCTGCGAAATCGAAACAATATATCAAACATGCCATCGCTAGCCACATGTTGTTCTGAGCAACGTTGTAGCCCACGCATACTCGACGACCTACGTTCATAGTATATCAGCTTCATCTCTGGCTGGATTTATAAGTGTCGACTTACCTGTCCCGAACGACCAATGTCCCTTCAGCGGATTCTTTAAGTCTTTATTCATGAACCTTTCAGGCATGAATCTCTCTGGATCTTCGTAGTCATTCTCATTCAGGGCCAGAGCATATGCATTCCAAGTGAACATCGTTCCGGCCGGAAACTTGTACCCCTCGTACTCGTCATCTTGCGTAAGCATATGCGGCACTCCCGTCTGAATGAAAGGCCGCCATCGAAGAGTCTCTTTCACAACTGCTGTCATGTATGGGACTGCGTCTCTGTCGGAGAGAGAAGGAAGTCGTTCAGCGTTCGCTCCGCAGACTTTGTCCAACGCGAGTCTCGCCTTCTGGACCCACTCAGGATAAACTGCTGCAGCGGCTACCATTTGTGTGATTGCATTCCTTGATGTATCGCTACCTGCTTCCAGGAGTGTGCTGAAGACAAAGAGCTTCTCGTGTTCCCCGATTTGAAATTCCTTCTTCTCGGCTGCTTGGATGACATCGACGGCGAAACAGGGACGTGCGGTACCGTTATCCATCTTCACCAAAAGCTTGTCGAGTTCGTGTTGGTAGATACTATCAAGATACGTTAGCAAAACCTATACCATCAGGGATCTGGGGTAGCTTACGATATGGCATTCTTGAAATACGCTTCTCCTGCTGGTCTCCACCACTGCAAAGGTTTAGGGAGCTTTGCAAGCCACGGAAATGCATCCACCAGATTCTTCATCGGGTTGAAGAGATATTCTCCCAAATCTGCGACAGCTTTCAGAATTGCTTTTAGTTCTGGATCATCAATGCTTGCCCGCCGGCCAAATACTACACTCATGATGACGGAGTTCGCAAAAGCTTGGTTTGCGACATTGAACTTTTCTGGTTCTCTCAAGTAGTCGTAGACGAGTTGCTTCGCCTCCAGTTCCTGGTAAGGCACAAACTTCGTCTCTGCTTGCTGGCCGTTCAAGATCGAGTGCATAATCTTTCGCTGGTTACGCCACTTATCAGAGTACGGCATAAGAAGCATTCGTACTCCGCCAGACATGATATCTTGACACAAAGGCCGATATGGACGAGAGGAGTAAATTGAAGCTCGTTTCTCCATCAGGTCGTTGACAACACGGGCCGAGTTGAGAAAGACAAGGGTCGTCCCTCCCAAAAAGCACGTGTACCTACAAAGAGAGCAGAAATCAGCACTCGATATCTGGTAAGAGATCCAGGAGAGATAGAGGGCTTACATCTCTCCATACTTCCTGGCCGTTTCCACTCCCCACATGCCTGCTGCTGGGAAGGGAACCTGCAGTGAGTTCCCGAGAATGGGTAGGCCTGGAACAACATTTGGAAACTTGTATTTTTTGTTGAATCGATATCGTGAAATGGCGTATTGCAGAATGAAGGCAGCAATTGCGCCCAAGGCAAGGACTGGGAAAGGTACTGCAGGCATCTTCTCCACAAGTTGGCCAAAATCAAACTTCAGCAAAGTTTGAAACGGATTGATCGAATTGTGCAAAATTCTGCCCAGGCATTAGGTATTCTCCCCGTCGAGAACTTCAGGATTAATTATGGCTTTACAATAATTGGTGGGAGGCCAGACTGCTGTCGGATCCAGATACCAAGTTCGGACGTGGGGCATTCCCGAGACCGAGTGGGGGATATGCACCAACATGTGGGGGTTTGGATTCCCCGCTTTGAGGTTTGTAAAACCCGAGGCTGTTTGATGAGACCTCGTCCGGCTCAGATCAACACACCTCGATACTCAAATGCCCACATCAGCTCATACTCCCACCTTCAACACCCCATCAGACATCCAAATCAGCAGATTTCTCCGCCGTAAACGGTGGAAGCCAACCAAATGTCGGAATCAGCTCCCGTCGCGCAGTACCAATGCAGTCAGTGCTCGGCAAAGTACGTCCGGATGGATCATTTGCGCAGGCATGAAGCGAAACGTAAGTGATGAGATCTCTTCTCGTCCCAATGTATGTGCTGATTCTAGACGTAGACGAAGGACAGAGACTTTGTGTCTGTAAATTCTGCAATAGCGAATTCCATCGCAGGTTTGTGCTTGTTTGTCCACTTTGCGACTACTTGCTGCACCTTTACGAAATTTTTGACTAATAAGCTCGAATAGGGATATATTGCGGCGGCATTACAAGACATGTAAGCAGCGAGGCGATAACCCTATTCCGGAGCCGCAAAAACGGGGGCGGCGAAAACAAGCATGCGATCGCTGTGCAACGTTCAAGCAGGCCTGCAACCGGGAGCAACCTTGCCTTACGTGTGTCAGCAGCAGCTCTGTCTGCTCATGGGACCGTGTTCAATCAAAGGATACAGCAGGCTCGACAGTGGATCGCGTGCGGCTGAGTAGTCATGCTGTTTCTGTAGCATCGTCCCCACCAGAAAGCTCGCCGTCTGAAGTGGTTGCGCGAGAGAGTCCACCACTCACCATGGGACAAACGAATGACTTTCCCCTCGGTCACATGTCGGTACCATTCATTCTCAACTTTGTCAGTCCCGAGTCGAGGACCTTTGTGGATACCTTTGGGTATTCAAGTATAGCCCCTGAGCCTGTTTGGAAAGCATCGTGGCTAGTGTCACCAAGTCAACAGTCGACAGAGATTCCCATGCAAGCCACGAGTAAGTATATTATGGTATTTGCATATGCTTGGCTGATGGAAGCAGATTTCGATATTGGCGAGCTGCTGCCGAGCACTTCCTTCACTGGCACCAGTACAAATGGTGTGTACTTCGATGATCTCAGCTCTACAGAACTCAACGGGCTTTGCCAAAACTCCATGGTAGATACCACTTCAGCGCATGCAGTATTCAGGGACTTTCAGATGGGGAAAGAGCCCGCGATCCACAGTCATTCTCCTGCCAACAGCGGCAGCCGTGGAGCTGAGTCGATAAGACATCCACGAATGGGATCGGAGTCTGGCTCAGCTCCCAATCCTCTGAAGCGACGCCTGAGCGAGCTGGTGATGCAGTTGACTGACACCTACATCAATCTCCCAAAAAGGCATCCCGCTTGTGCGTCTGATGTGAGGATCAAAGAAGCCGGCACATTTTTTACGATATCTAATCTTCAAATGTTCACGGAAACATATTTTCACCATTTTTATCCTCACTGCCCTATCATCCATAAATCATCATTTGATATGGGTACGGTTTCTCTTCCCTTGATACTTGTCATATGCCTAGCTGGGGCTGTGTACTCCTCTATTCTGAATCGCGTCACTGTGGCCCGAAGTCTGCTTGACCTCGCCGAAGAGTACGTTTTCCGAGCCATGGATATCGAGCTGTCCAGCAGAGATCCTGTTGAAGAAGGAGTCGAAGATTGGAACGTGTACATGCAAACTCTTCAAGCAGCCTTGACTGTTGCATTCCTTCAAAACTGGGAAGGCAACGAAATGGCACGTCGGAGGATTCGGAGGGAACGTCTTGCCCGACTTGTTTCCGTGAGTCTATACACTCTTCAACATCTGTACGATGCGCTAATCTATGCCCCTGCGCTAACAAAGTGCGCCCACTCACTCAAGTTGACAAGTGCGAAGAATCAAGTGTTCGAAGAAATCTCAGCAGAATCGCCTGGCACATTTGACTGGCAATACTTTACAGAGATGGAGACTCGACTTCGGTATGTATTGTCGCGCAATCCAGACCCTGCGTTCGGAGGGTGACACATGCTAATAGTGTCAGTGTTTTGTCTTATGTATTTATTCTGGATCGCGGACTGTGCATCTTCCACAATTATCACCCAAAGATACCACTTCTCGAGATGGCGGCGGAGTTACCTTGTAAGGAAAGCACTTTCACTGCCTCCAGTAGCGCTGAGTGTTTCCAACGCGCATGCAACGAGAAGGCCTTGCGGGCTCCAAAGTTACATGTACTGCTCAATTCTTTCCTTGGAGAATCGTTTGAAATGGAGCGGGAGAAGCTTTCGAGGAAATTGTCAACTCTTCACCTGTTCCTGATTATAAATGGTGTGTCTTTGATATCGCCCCATCTAATTTGACAGTTTGGTACTAATACCACGTAGCGTTGCACACAATCATCTGGACTGCACGCACAAACTTTCTAGGGTCCATCTCAATTGACATCTTGACCCGAGCTCTAACTCGCTGGAAGGCGCTCTGGGATGAACACATACACGAGATCGCTACTAGGGAGTTCAGGAGACTTGGATTTGTGAGAAATGCGTCTGAATACTGGTGGGTGGCGAGATTGCAGCTCTTTCTCATGTCGCAAGCAGTAGAAACGGAGTCTGTTGACGGGACTAGCGAGAGCCTGGCTATGCCGTTTGAGGATGATGATATGTCTCACATTCGCAGCTTGCTGCGCAAGTATTGCTATCGAGGGTCTTCAGAGTTTGAGCAGCAACGCTGAAATACCCTGAGTGTAAAAGGACAACATTGATGATGATTAGCTTTAACTCCAGTCTATCAGCTGCACAATCATCCACATGAAATCTTGACGGCAGAAGTCCATGTTCGTAGCTATTGTGCTGGCTTAGAATTCTCAGGCGGCAAGCATTTTCCAACTTGCAGCGCTTCAAATGGGATGTAGATGCGCTGAAGCTACAGGCTGTTTGGCGAGCTGGCCAGGGCATTTTGCCCCGCACTCCGATCCCGCACTTCAAGCAAAGCATAACTTCGCAATCAACAAGTTCATTGTGAACACGTACCAGTAGTATTATTGAGCCGCAGGACTACAAGGCAACTTGTAATTGAGTCACATTGAAACTAGGTCTCTCCCTCGTGATTCTGAAGCAACAGCAAAGATTTCAGTCCAGTGGTGAGGTTCGCTAGGCTCGGGGGCTCGCTTAAATACTTCATGGGAGGCTGCCGCTGTGCACACCGGAGATTGTCAAAAGGTAGCAAACCTACGGTGAATTGCAATATATGCCACAGCTAGACTTAGGAATAACGAAATCAATCTTGAATTTCTTTTGCTACCAGGCTACCAGCAGGGACACCGCAGCCATCGAAACGCTTCTACTACTTACCCAGCAGCGCTCAATGCGATGTTCGACTGGAGATCCCATTTAACAAAGTACGGCTCGAGCTGTTCCCCAAGAGGGTATCGAAAGCAGATGAGATGTCAAGATTTCCAGGATTGGCGCGTCCCAGCGATCGCCAACCAACAACAGAATCAGGCCTTACAAGAATGGCTCCCCCATCTTTGAAGCCGCGGACCTCCATCCAGTGAGCATCACTGTCGACATACTCTCCTTCCTTTGCGCCTTGATATGGAGCTACTATGTGTGCAATCCTGAGGCCAATCCCTCTCTCTTCGGCTACCTCTCTTGCTTGTTCGACCCAAGGTTTACCGTGACGATCTGTAATGAGCAAAAAGTCACCATTGGTGCCGAGAAGATCGTGCGTCGATAGAAACTTGCCCCGGAACTCAATCCACGCGTGAGGAAGCCGGTGCCCAGGCCTCGTAGTAGGGGTGTAGACTTGCTGCGTTGGATCTTCTCGCGGAGGCTCAGAGCCGTCAGGTACGAAGAGACCTTCGAGATAGGAGAAACCAAGGTCCATATTGTGGGCGCCGAACTCAACTTTTTGTCCCTCGACCGCCTCCTGAAGCACAGCTAGTCCTGCTTTCCCAATCTCTGATGTCTCGTCAAGGAGCTGCGTTAAGTGTATTGTATTTGCTGCAGTTTGTCCCTCTTGCAGCCCCATGGCAGCACTAATGACCAGGCGTCTCTTTGAAGTGAAAAAAGCCCAGTCACAGTTACGTCGCCCAATATGACGTCTCTCCGTCTCATATGTGTTGAGGACTTGTGGAGAAGCTTTCCCTTTCAGCACATAAGCAAGCTTCCAAGCAAGGTTATGGGCATCCTGTACTGCAGTATTGAGTCCCAGCCCAGTGGTAGGTGGATGGCGATGTGTAGCATCGCCCCCAAGAAAGACCCGCCCCTTTTGGTAGCTTCTGGCCAACACCCTCTCCAGAATCCAATTGGTGCAACTTGTGATTTCCATTTCAAGGTCGGGAAGCTTCAGCAACTCTCTGACACGTATAATCGCAGCCTCCTTGGAAAGGGCTTCGACACCGACTGGCACGGAAAAGTGCATTTGCCACTCTTCAGAATGTCTTCCCCACGATGGCCCCAAAGGCAGCATTGAGCCGCTCTGGAAACCGGGTCCGCTCTCGACACTTGCAAAGTTCGTGATGCATGTACGATCATCCCAGTATTCAGAAACGTCTGCTTTGAAGTGTACTGATGTGACTTGCCTGAGCTTTGTCGGACCGTCCATTTCAATACCAAGTTTTGGACCCACAGTCTTTCCACCGTCTGCACCAACGACGTATTGTGCGCGGTATGTGATTTGCTTGTCATCCTTAGTCTGAACGTGTACAATAACAGAGTCCCCTTGATCCGTGAAATCGGTTACCGTGTGGCCAAAAAGCACCTTTCCGGGATTCTTTTGTTCCGCAATGGCCCGAAAGATGGGTTCGGATCTCAGAAGCGGAAGATTGGATGGTAGGAGGGGGGCGTCTCGACTACATATAGGCTTTAGAGACAACTTCTCAGTAGACGGTAGACAGGAACGAGACTTACAGATATGTGGTATTTCGTTCTGTGCCAGCTTTGCAACCCCATGTATCAATAGCTGCCAAAACCTTTCGATCCAAGGGCCCATCCCCGCCTAACGAGGTCTGCCAGACAACTTGGCTCATCTGTCTTGGTGGCGTACCCTGTTCCACGATGGGATCAGCGATTCCGTGTTGGCGGAAGATCTCCATCGTTCGCTGATTGATGATATGTGCTTTTGGTGCATGTGAAGTGCTTGGGTGCCGCTCCAGAAGAACATGATCTACAGCGAGATCTGACAGGAAGATCGATAGGTTGAGGCCGCAGGCTTTGACAAGTCAGCTTAAGATAGATCACGCAAGAGATATGCACTCACACCCTCCCCCCACGATCACCACCGGAACTTCAATTACTTCAGACATCTTGGATTGTGGCAAAGAAGCGTCTCAGGGTCGTAAGATTTGCAGAGACCGAAGGATGAGAGCTCCTGAAGGCGATTCTAAATCCTATAACATGAGAGAAAGGTAAGGAAATTAAAAGGCGTGCCTCCAGGGAAGTCACGCCAGAATCTGTCGCTAATCCTCAGATGTCCGATATCTCATATTGGGAGGTGTGCATCTGGGAGACGCGTTTCGCGTTTCTCTAACACCGAGGCCCAGAAGCATCACTTTCAAAATGAATGTGGGGTTTCTCCGCAACATCGCGAAGCCTCGGTCTCCTCGTGACATTGGAAACTGTCCATCTGCGGAGTCTAGCGGACTCTGAAGTCAGGTTATCTGATAATCGGACCTCAATATTACGGTCGAGGTACATCATAAGCATCTAGGCTGAGATCGAGTTTGTGCAAGAATCTTGGCTTAGTCTCCCTTCAACAAGTGGAAGGATTGGAGTTTGCATTTAGATGATCATGGTATTATCAATTCTGCGAGTTAATTATGAAGTAGATATTCAGGTCAACGCGATGCCTGCGCACTTCACTTCTTTAGCTCAGGTGTCTATTTCGGAGAAATCGTTGCAAAAATTGATACGAGTTAACAGAATACAATGTCTTCTATAACAACGCAAGCTCTAGAGCCTGTTCATACCCAATAGTTGAGCGCCCTTGGGTGATTTAACATATTTGTGCCGTTGACCATCATACACAGGTAGCGGGGTGCCCATCGCCCGAGCCTTGATCTGAAGAGCAATGAAACGACCATAGAATCTTGACTGGCCCACTGCGCCTCCATGCATCCAGAATCCTGGATCTTTGTCCTGTATCAGCATAGATATCAATCATTAGAAGGAGATGAACTCACGTCCCGAAGGTCCGAAAGCACCTTGCAACTCCCCTTCGTCATTCAATCCCCAAAAGTGCTCCACCTTGTTCGCAACCTCGTGCCCAAATATTTCAGCGACAATCAACTTGAGGTTTCCAACGAAGCCAGTAGCAAAGACTATGACATCTGCTTTCAAATGTGAGCCATCGGCGCATTCCAAGCCATCTTCAGTGTAGCGAATGGGCAGAGAGTCAGTCTTGACTTTGATCTGAAAAAGGTTTACATCAGTCTAGGTTGAAGATAAATGTAGGAGCATGCCACTTAAGCCTTGGAAGCGCTCACCTGGCCCTGAGCTATCTTTCCAGATCCACCTACATCCATATAATGACCACCAAAACGCTCGTACATGCAATACATCAAATCACCGAAACGATCAAGCTTGAAACCTGCTCTCTCTAGAGCATCAAATCGCTCAGAATCGTTGCGGATCTTGTTGTGAAGATTCATCAGACCGAGAAGTCTCCCAACCGCCATAGGAGCGGTGAAGAAGATGCGGTCTCCCGTTTCGGTGGGAAGTTGTTCATTGTATGCCCCTAGGACTGATCAGTCCACTAGACTCTACATTGGTATTAGGAAACATACGCTCATGAGTACCCATATAATGCTCAATCGGTATGACAACTATACAGAAGATTAGCACAATATTAGGAGATGAAACTGAAGTCGCGTATTCACAAGTCTTGTTTCGTTGGATCATTGTCACCGATGCCATGCCTGCAGCCAGCATATCCTCAGCAACATCATGAGCTATCAAATCCGTTAGTCTCTCATTTTCCTCTGCAGTATTCCTGTTCCTTACCTGTATTTGCTGTCCCGACAACAATGCCGTGCTTTCCGGCCCAACCATCGCAAGACTTGTAATCTGCTGAATGCAGAGTAAGTCCTTTGAATGTTCCCTATGTCATGGGATTAATAATTTGCCCCCACACCAGATTTCATCACTCACCCTGTTCTCGTAGGAAGGGGTTACAGGGAACTGGCAGCCACCGCCAACTGCGAAGACAACAGAAGCGCACGTTATCGTTTCTTCTTTGCCCTCACGATAGATCTTCAGTGTCCAGGTATCTTTTGCTTCATCATAAGACCCCGACTCGAGAGATGTTGACAGCCAAATGTTCTGTCGAGGTCAGTATCAGGAGGGACCGGAGGTTCAAACTGTGTTGTGCTGGACTTACGATTCCAAACTTCTTCGCCCAGTCTTGGTAGCCGCGTGCCATATCGTCTTTGGTGAGCCATTGCTGATAGGTGCTGGGGAAAGTTCGGTCAAAGGGCAAATGGGCTTGAAATTATTAGCTCTTGCACGTTTTTGGTTGGGTACATGTTTGTTTCTCACCGAACTCCCTGATGGTGTGTACTGTATAGAATTAGTGTCAATTAGATAGGCAGTGCATAGCACATTAACTCAAAGGCTTACATTTGACCGAATCATATCTGGTCCTCCAGCAGTCTCCAACCTCTGAGTGTTTGTCGAGGATGACATATGATACACCTAAAGCCTGAAGTCGTCCGCCAACGCCCAATCCGGATTGGCCACCGCCGACGACAATACACTCGAAATCTTTTCCGTTAAAATGAGATCCATTTGTGCCATTTGACCCATTCAAGTGACTAATTCCATTGGTCCCGTTGACTCCGTTTACCTCGTTGACACCTTTGACGCCGTTCACTCCATTGATGCCATTTGTGGGCCCCGTATTCGGCATTCCATCGACAGGTTTCAGCTCGTCGCAACTTGGTGCTCCTTGAATAGCCTCCAGAATTGTTTTCAGCAACCATATCTTCCACGTACCATCATCACCAGGAACGACAGACAAGAACCCACTGCAGGTCAGAGCAGGCGTTCCGTTAGTCACAAAACTGAAACCTATCTCGACCCATGAGTGCTTGACGATACGAACTAAGTGAGGCTTCCCAGTGATCGAAAAAGAAGAAGGATCGTGAATCTTGCTTGTGTCTTTCCATGCAGCAGCAATCGAATCAGAGCCATAAAAGCTGCGCATTGAGCCTGTCACAGCAAAGTGGTCTCTCCAGACAGCATCTTTAACAAACTGTTCTGGGATCAAATTCTCTAAGATCGGTTGGAATGAGTTTGCCAATGCTTCGAGATCCAAGTAATCTGGAATGGTGGCCGTGGGAAGCGAGACTGGAAGATCAGGTAGGCAATAGACCATGGTGAATCGGTAAGTTGGAATTCAAACAAAAGACTTTAGAAAGAGGTTGACTGTTGTTCAACGAAAATTGATGCTTTGCCAATACATTTGAGGTCTCCAACCAGTCCAAGTCCATATACTCAACCATGGCAGTTGGCGTGAAAGCCGAGAAGGTCGGCTTTCGCGCGTACATTTTGCCGACGGTACCATCATCATCATGCTGAAAATAAAGATTACGGTTTCTCTCCGCACTTTGGAGTGCATGTTGGGGTCGTGATAGACGACGTGCGGAATACCAAGTCTAGCTGCATGTAGCCGGGTCATGCTTCGAAGCCCATAGGGAAAACCCCACATCCCCAAGTTGGAGAACATCCCCGTTCGGCGTTCACACGATCTCAGTCTCAGACCACTCGATTCCATACTCAAGTGATTTCCAACACTTTTCCCTTCCACATTCCTCCAATAGCCTTGTCAATCCTTTCAACCGCTTTTCAAGATTAGCTTTCAACAATTCTTGTCAGCCGCCAAAGCGGACAGAGTGAGAATGGGAGCACTCGACTTTTTGTCTGACTTTCGTCGCCGCGAAGGAGAAGATGATATTTTAAAAGCGACCTGGTATATCGCTGCGGTATGATCTTTCACGAGACCATGAAAGTTCAGTACTGACTTCGGATTGAAGGCCACTGGTCTGGCAGCCGCCAATCAGAGCGCCCACATCCCGAAGCTGTATGAGCTTGCAACGCATGGACTGTCGCTTGCAGATCGCAAGATGGTCCAGAGGAGGTTGAAGGAGGCGCTGTTGAAAGGGACGGTCTTGTACGGTGTACCTCGAGCTGCGCAAGCTCTAGGACCGCTCTACAGAGCCGTCCCGGATGATGAGGTTGATCTTTATTCACCCAGGTGAGATATTCCCTACCTTCAGGTGGTCATCAACAAAACTGCTCTAATACTCTGCACATAGAACCGAGAAATTCGCTTCAGAGGGTGAGGCTGCGAAGCGTGTGGAAAGAGGTCGGAAATATTTTGATATCACGTGGACGCCAGGTCCAGCTCAGGAAGTTCGAGACAGAAGTTTCAAGAATCACCCAGACTGCTGTACGAGAATACTTCAAACATCGCTAAATCGTGGTTTCTAACTGTCTTAACAGACTTGTTGAATCTTGAGACGATCTATCAATTGTGGATTAGTGAGGACGCTATCTTGTCAAACCTTGAAACACAAATGTGTACTACTACACTCCTCACCTGTCTCGACTCTCCAATTCAGGCTCTGTGGCATACGCGAGGACTTATTCGTCATGGCGCTAGTCTGGAACAGGCACGATTCGCACAGGAGCTTGGTCTAGCTATTGCTAAGCAATTTGGATGCAAGACGGCAGGTATTACAATGGTGGATGAGATTGTGTTCGACGAAACCTATACATAACGTTGCATATTACATATGATTGAAGCATTAATACGATGTCAGACATGCTATCTTCTGCTTTCATAATTCGCGTAGATGTGGTTTTCCAAGGCATTCTTCACTAATATTTGACTCTAAGGCTTACTTCACACAGCTTGACACTTATTCACAGATTCACAGATTCTCATAATGAGGCATGAAGAGAAAACGGCTCAAAAGTATTATTAGACCCACAAGAGACGCCCAGATCAGTCTGCGTTTTGAAGTAACATGCGCATCACATTTCCTTCCTATATCCATATTGTTCATTCAGAGACTGCCTAAATACAACAGCGAGAGCATCCATGCGACTTCGACAAGTCCAAATGTGGCCCCCTTTCAGCACAAATCGCCATCTTCTCACTGGCCTCCAAACTCAATGTTTGTTGAGAAGATGCGCTGGAGTTCCTCTGGTCCCTATTTCCGGCCGCTTCTTGATCGAAGCCAGATCTTCCCCTGATTGCAGTCGACGAACAAACTCTTCTGGATCAAAGTCCGTCCCAATCGGGTTCCTCTTGAACTCATCTGAGAGCATGAAGTCCGTAGCATCGCCATTATTGTCGAATAGATCCACTTGCGTCTCGAGGTGATTTCCATCGGGATCCTTGTAATAGATGGACATCGTTATGCCGTGATTGACGCACCAAGTTGGCTCCATTCCAAGCTTCTTTCTTTGTCGGTATGCGAGTGCAAGATCTTGGAGAGAATTGAAACCAAATGCAATGTGCTCGAGACCTGCACTTGACGGCATCTTCTCGCTGGTTCCTGGCATTGCGCTGATGGCGATTCGGTGATGTTCCTCGTCGAAGCAGAGAAATGCGATTCTGCTACTCTCAAAGCGAGCTTCTGCATTCAGAAATTTCTTGTAGAACGCGACCATCTCGTCAAACTTGTTGGTGCGAAGAAAGACATGTGCTAACGTAGCGGGACGAATGACCGTGTCTCCCGGGGAATCCAAGTCTACTACCGTCATGTCTTTGAATTGTCTGGGCGGAAGTCTCGAAATTGTGATGGGGAAGCGCAGTCAAAGATGTGATCAACAATTCTTGCGGAGCGAGAGAGGGAGGATCTTTCTGATGGTGTTTTGGGATATAAACCTGCAACAGACAGTCCGGGTGAAGCTAAATTGCAAAACAAGAACCATAAGCGTATCACGAGTGCGGGGTGAATTGGGGGGGTGCGACTTCGAGGCAGGTCGGAACCTGAGATGAGTGTGTGTGGGTTAAAGCCGACCGCGACATCCGTTGCGACGGTGTTCTTCAGGTTCATTGGATAGTTCGGTACGAAGTGAAATTTCAAAGGCAGTGAAAACCGAAACTCTGAGCATTAGTTCTGGAATATGGCATTGGAATGGAATCTACGCCCGGCTGTATAGTGAACTGAGCAGGCGTTGATGACATTAACTTAGATCGGGTCCCCTACCCTCAGATTTCGGTCACATCTATCGCAACTCAACCCACCAAAACCTAACTTCTCATCAACTTGATATCTATCTCTTTCAATGGCAGTGCAAAATAAAGTTGGGCTTGTCACAGGTGGTGCAGCCGGCATCGGCCTCGCCCTCACGAAACACCTCTTGTCCAAAGGCTGGCGGGTCGTAATTGCTGACAAAGACGTCAACACCGGAAAGAAAGTTGCCAAGGAACTGGGACCAGACGTTTTTTTCTTGGAATGCGATGTTTCGGATTGGGACTCCTCAGCAGTGATGTTCAAGAACGCATTCGAATGGGCTGGACATATTGATTTCCTGGCTGCGAATGCGGGTACCGCAGAACACGAGTCTTTGTACGCTTTGCCAGAAGATCCCGAGCCCCAGAAACCCAACCTTGCAACCATCGAAGTCGACCTTCTATCAACGTTCTACGGACTGAAACTCTACAGACATTACGTCCGGAAGAGCGGTGCTGGTGGTGGTAAAGTGGTGGCAACTGCTAGTATGGCTGGACTGTATCCAATGTTTGTCGCGCCCATTTACGGTGCTGCAAAGCATGGTGTAAGCTTTTCCCCGCCAAACTTTCAAAGCTGTTGTGCTGAATATGGATAGCTTGTTGGCCTCTGCCGTGCTGCGGGGCCTAGGCTTTACAGCTCCGAAAACATCACCTTGAATTGCGTGTGCCCTGGGCCTGTTGACACGGGTATCTCGCCTGGAATGCAAAAGCTGGTCCCTGAAGAGCATATGACGCCGATGGATGTTGTCGTGTCCGCCTTCGATAAGTTTTTGTCTGAGGACATCACCGGCCAGGTGGCCGAATGCTCTGGTACGGAAGTGTTCATTCGTCAGCCTGTGGAGTATTCCAACGATACAGCTCGTTTCTTGAACCAAGACATGCTCAAGCCAAAGAAGTTCGATAACTACTATGAGCATGGGTCTTATGAGAATACAGACTGAAGTTGCAGGCGCCAATTGCGACGCAATGGGGTTGTCATGTCACCCTGCTCGATAGGTTTATTGAATGGAATGACAGGGCATGTCCGTACACGTTTTAATTTTCTTTCTTGTGGTTTGCGTGATGAATTATGAGTTATGTTGGAGTATGCAATACTCGCCAGCTTGTGACCTCTGGATCGTATCAACCCCGCTGACTTTTAAGCGAGCCCCTCTGCTTAGCGAGCTTCACCTTGCTCCCTCATTCTGGTCTCGAAGAACGTTGCACTCGAGACTGCAAGAATACTCCTTCAAGCCAGAGTTAAACTTACAATCTCTAAGCTTCAAAGTATTGACATTCCACGTTATACGAGATCTACAAGCTGGTGGCGCGCTGACAGGCCGTAGATGGAAAGCAATTTTAATACTTTATTGAAATGTGAAAATTATTCACCGCCATGACCTACAATGAAGTCAGCCAGCCGGCTCGAACAATTCACTTGGAGCGGTCAGATTTACAAGTTTGGAGATTTCTGCCATGATCAAATGAATTTCAGATTCGAAGTAGAAGGAGTGACATGAGCCAAAGAGCTAGCCCAACGGACTGCAGGCTGCTTATCGCGGAACACTACAGCTTGTACTGTTGCGAATTGCGGTCATACATGGTCTTCTCAAACAGGATGATCATCTCTTTCACTTGTGCATCCCCAGGTGGCAGTACTTGACCACCATAGAATCCACACAGTCCAGCTTCTCGATCCAAGAACTATCGCCAGGAAGATCAGCAGTTGTCTGGCAGCACGGAAAATGAATCTGCTCACCCAAAACAAGTTCAAGGCACCACTCCAGTTCAGGCATCCCTTCCTTCTGAACGGTTGACCATCTCTTTTGACATCCTCCGTTGTCAACAGTCCGCCGAGTCCCCAATCATATTTGACGTCGGCAGGGAAATCTCCAATACTGCAAGGACCTCTCGTCGGCTTGCTTTCATAAATCTTCTGGAGTGCAACTTGACTTTCCTTGCTCAGCTGTGGCTGAAACATTATCGCTGCTGTCTCCTTCTTCAGCAGTTTCTCGTCATCTACAAGCAGGCTTTGCAGAATTTTCAAATAGGAAGACGGTGCAGCTACCAGGCCTTGTCCGCCAAGGGCTTCAGCGGCTCCATCAACCATGCTGGGGCCTTTGAATGGCATGATCTTGCCGCTGCCATCTGGCACTGATGGATCCCGAACAGATATTCTTGCTTTACGAGATTGAAGATCAGGGTTCGCATCAGGCCAGAAGGTAATGTCGTCAATTCCAAGAGGTGAAAACACGTTTTGCTTGAGATATATTTCGAGATCTTTCTTTGTAAGTCGCTCAATCAAGAGACCAGTCCAATCCAGACCCGTGCTGTAGGTCCAAGAAGTGCCAGGCTCAAAGGTAAGGGGCGTACAAAAGCTTTCCAAGACAGTTTTAGGAGACGTCATGGCAAATGGAACCTCAAGAGATTTGTTGTACTCTTGCAGGACTGGTGACATGAATAGGTAGGAAGTACCAGCAGAGTGCGTAAGGAGATGGCTGCAAGGACGTCAGCTGTAATTCGGCTGTTCTTCAACGTTCTGAACGCACCGTAAAGTGATTGGAATTTGCCTTTCCTTCAGTATCCCTTTCCCGTCCTTCATTCCACTCAAAACCTCCAAGTTTGCAAGCTCTGGAAGAGTGCTTGCCACATCGTCATCAAGGCCAATCACACCGTTCTCGACCAATTGGAGTGCACCAACAGTTGTGATGAGCTTTGTGCAACTTGTGAGAGTCAGGAGGGAATCCGGTCCAAGTGGAACTTTGATTTCATCGCCGAGAGAGCGGACACCAAAAGATTTCGAGTATGTGAAACTCCCAGTCTTGTTTGTTGCCACAAGCACAGCTCCGGGAATTTTCCCACTTGCACAAGCAGCCTCAAATGATTCTTCGAGCGTTGGCATCTTGATGAATTGCGCAAATCAACCTTGATGCTGTAATAATGTTAGAACAATTGACAGAAGACGATAACCAAACACAACCAGAACTTAGGCTTTTCCTGCTAAACTTCAAAGAACTTATCTAAGTCCTGTCTCTGAGACCGGAGTCTCCACGTGACCCGACATGGAGAAAGGCAAACGTGTAGAACTCGCATGAAGACGCCTATTGCTTGTACAAAACCCCCACTCGCGATCAAAGACCATGTGGGAATTAACCTTGATGCGCCTCCCCCGCCATTGGGTTTGGATTGCTCGGTAAATTCCCACTCAGTCGAGACCCGGACCTTCACGAGATCAGACCCTTTTTGTGCATTAGCCGCCTTTCCGGATCCGAACCCCGAGTCTACGACTCATGGGTATTGAAGGGAATCATTAATAATGCATGATCTGAGTCCCTTTACTGTCTCTTAGGCGTCCACCTAGGCCTCGTTCCAGAATGTTGTCAAGAATTGCTTTCAGCGCAGATCGTAGCAGGGATACACCTTATAAAGGGCTTGCGTGGAGCCGTGGAGGACCCTGCGCCGTAAAATGTGGCGTTCCGTAACTAGCTTCGCTCGCCGATGCACCCCATAACCCCGCATTTTTGCTTCCGCACTTCCTTTACCTTCTTGAAACCTCACATCTTCCTACCTTCACTTCTGTCTCCTTTTCAACTCGTAAATTCCATCTTCTTCCATGAAAGCAGCTTCGACAACGTCCCCTCGATTATTTCTGCCCTTGGTTACTACTCTTCCCCCGCCCCATTTGCTCGTTGCAACGATAACGATGGCTGCCCCGGACTTTGACCTTTGCTATGCAGGAGTGAACATGGAAGAAATCTTTCGGTTGTCTGCGGATATTGATCTTTGGAATGCGCCAGGGGTGCATGAAAGCAGCGTATGGCTAATAGCCCCCACCACCGCGGCCCGCCAGAGGCTAATAGAAACGGTAACAGAACGATACATTCAAACCTCCTCAGTCCAATGCAATTCTGGATATCACGCAACCCTCGCCGCTTTCGTCGATTGACAGTTAGTTCAATCTCTATTATTGGTGGCTCGCATGTCATATCTGACACATCTAGGCGATACTGCAACGCCGAGTGAGCTCGAACAGCACTTTTCTCCCATTGAAGGCAAGTTCTATGTTAACATACAGATCAAGATGATGTCGTCACTGACTGAACGGTGCCAGACATCAACCCCAGTGCACAAACACCGGATCAGATATTCCTCGACGGCAACGCGGATTTCTGGACAGATACTATCGAACAGCACTCGCGAGGACCTAGGCAAACCGCATCTGGAGACTGGCCCCATACCCCTTTCCATGCCTCAGAGTTTTTCGAGTATGGATCTAAACGGTACTCCGCTTTGTGGGACAATATAAATGTCGCTCCGCTAGATCCATCGTTACGAGATGAACTTGTCATGATTTACTTCCGAAACGTACACCCACTGTGTCCTATCATTGATGAGCAGCAATTCTATCATCACTACTTTGCATTCAACAAAGATGGCTTTTTAGATATGTTTCCGTCGATTCTTTTCAACTCTATGATATTCGCTGCCTTCGCTGTAAGCCAAGTACTGTATCATTTTATCATTTTCGCTGGTACTCATTCTTGATAGCATGCGAGAGACGAACAACTTCAACGCGCAGGCTTCGAGTCGGTATGGGAGGCACAGACCGAATACTTCCAAAGCCTCAAGGTAAGAAGATTTCACTCGCACTACAGTGAACACGGCTAACTTGTGCCGGAAGAAAATGTATGAGTGCGCTCGCTTTGAGATCTGGACTGAGATCGATGAGCTTGTTCTCGCCAAGGCTTCTCTCCTGCTCTCTTTCTGGTGTGGGCCGAAGCTTGACGTGACTGTGAATAGTGTCTGGGCGGACAGGGCCATCTACCACACGCGGCAATATCTGCTCAAATCGACCTCGCAAGTAACGCTTGTGATGCCAAAACGCCGTGACATCCTCTATTGGTGCTGCCTTGCGCGAAATGCGTTCATATCATATGCTATGAGGCGACCACATCGCTTGCACATCGAGGAAAACCTGTTGTGCGAGCCGGACGCCGTTCGATCGGAGTTTGACAGGGAGGTTATCTTTCACAATTTCTCTTCGCCACAAGGAAAATTGAGGATGATCGAGGATTTTGTTACCATGTGCAAGCTGAGTCTAAACCTCAGCGCTATGTTGAAATTGCAGAGATCGGAGCTTTTTCAATTGCAATGGAACGCCAGCGAACCAGATGTCAAAGATAAGGACAAGGACGAGCCCGAAACTGAGGACAACCTGCACCATTACCTTGTGAACTATCTTGAAGCAGCGAAGTTCGAGACGGATGTCTCGGACCTGATTCGGGAATATGAAGAGAACCAAAGGCAAGCTCAGACGCCAGAAGGAGCAAGCCAAGGCGAAGAGCTGACATCGGAGCAACTGCTGGGGAAGCTACGAGCATACACTTTATCTTTGATTGCACAGTGAGTATTTAACCAAGCCAATTAGTCATTATCTAACCGCCTTGAACGAAAGTTCGAGTATTGCAACATTATACCAGTCCACCATCTCTACTCCGTCAGGTTCGTGGGCGAAGAGTTGTCAACAAACGGGCCTGAGCAGACTGCGAAGTGCATGTGCTAGCGTTTCCCAAGTAGCTGGGCGTATCCTGTTGGAAATAGAGGTTGAATCAATTCCGGGAACACTGTGAGTCCGGTAATTTGGGAAAGTCTAAGACAGCTGGCTGACATTGTTCCTACCAGTTTGTCCTGGACCATATTACCACTGGTGATGTTTTTGGTGGAGGAAAATTGTCGGAGAGTCGACCCGCATGACCCGCCACAAGACAACCCAATCGAGATTCATCCCGAGATGGAGAAACTTTTAGAACTTACCAACATGCTGGCTCCAAGGTTTCAGAGCGCTCGCGAACACTGGTCGGTTATGCAGGAGGTGAATCGTCTAATTCGGTCTAGTGCAGCATTGAAGAGACCGCCAGGGGTTACGTTCAGCTCATCGGGATCGGAAGAAGGAAGCCGAAAACGGCGGCGAACGAGTTCCAACGTTGGGAGGAGGGAAACGATGGAACTGGAATTTTTGAATCAAGCAATGGGATTCTTGGATCGCTCATTAGCGTATGGAGCTCCTGCTTTGTAATAATGTACAGTATGCTTTGTATCCAATAGATGTATCTTGAAGAAATCCACGGATTGCCTGAACAACACAAACAGACCGTACTTTCATGTACCAATCACTTTCATCGTATTTGATATCTCCTCATGCCTACTTAGGAGAATTTAAAGTTTTTGTCGCATGCAGAATGGACAGTCCGACCATTCCAGGAAGTATCAAAGAAACTGAGAAGGCATCGGAGATTTCCCACATTGAACAGTACACCAGCCGAGGACCCAAGCACCTCGTGGTGCCAAGATCCAAGGGGACTACACGTGATTACTTCCTTGCCAAAATCACTGTGACCTCTAAATAATCTGACCTCTTTCCCAGGAGAAACCCCAGACGTCCAACTTCTCTCTGCGACGTTTGAATGAAGATGGCTTTCGACGCGCTTGTCCGATACCAAGCTGGGGGCAAAACTTACTACGGAAACTTGGTCGAAGTTTCATCAGCAGGATTCAAGGTCACTAAGCTGAATGGGGATCTGACTGAAGGCTTCTCAGCTTCTGGAGAAGATGCCATAACAGTAACAAAGGTATATCAATCCTTGTATCTTCACCCATACACCATTCTAACATTTAGATCCTCAGCTTCTTTGCCCTCTGGAGAAAACACCTATTATACAATGCGTCGGCGTAAACTATGGGAAGCACGCAACTGAAGCAAAGGTAAGCTCGCTTCAAGACTCCCATGAGGCACATCAAGATACACTGGCTGACACAGTCTAGCTCACCGTCCCCAAATATCCAGTGATCTTCACGAAACCTGCAGACGCACTCGCGGGCCCCATGGACGACATCCCCATCCATCCCGATGCCCAAGTGATGCTCGACTACGAGGGCGAGCTCATAGTTGTGATAGGAAAAGATGCGTTGAACATATCGGAGGACGAAGCACTAGACTATGTGCTGGGGTACACTGCAGGCAACGATGTATCTGCACGCAACTTTCAAATGCCAGATGCATCTGGGGGCCAATATACATACGCGAAGTCATTCAATTCATTCGCACCAATTGGACCTGCCATTTGGTCAACGAAATCTGTGCCAGATCCGCAGAAACTCCGTTATGTTACGCGGGTCAATGGGGAGATACGGCAAGAGACTGGTACGGATGATATGATTTGGTCTGTGAAGCAGATCGTGTCGCATTTGTCGCGTGGTATGACGCTGAGGAAGGGTACTGTGATTATGACTGGGACACCGGCGGGAGTTGGCTTTTTCCAGAAGAAGTTTCTGCAGGATGGAGATGTTGTGGAGGTTGAGGTTGTGGGTCTAGGCAAAGTTGCGAATAAGATGGTCTTCAACAAGTAGATGCAACTACGAATGTACCGCTATGATTCCTACAAAAAAACATTTTCTCTCTGGTACTACTGCCCCTCGTACTCTCGGTGCATGTCAGGTTACAAGTTAGGTGACTCCTGCGGTGTGGACTGGCTAGTCCAGTGACGTTTTCTAGCAGGCCTCTCGCTAAGGCTCCAGGCTTTCCATGCCTGAATATTCAGCGGTCGATGTCCAAAAGCTCCCAAGTTACAGAGCAGATTCCTATATTTACAGCGGTTAAGTGTCCGACTTCGACTGCTGCCATAATCATGCTCACTTTGAAGAGGAGGAGTAGGGTTTCAATGGGGGTATTACGAGACACGACGTGAACAATCTTGATTTCAACTACAGGATAGCGCGACGAGTCCTTGAAGACTCCTAGGAGTGCACATGGGAGGAGGTCTGTGAACGAGAATTGTCGATAGGCGACCGAGTTGGAACCTTCGCCACCGCTTACCACTTGCTCAGGATATCATGTTGGTGCCACCATGCACGCATTCTCTTTCCAAAGACATACACTGGAATTGTTGTAGCAGATAATCCAATCATGACACCGCCGATGAGATTGAATGTTCTGGCGGGGCCCCATTCCGCGAGCCAATTGTTCATGAAGACTAATGATTGTTAGCTCATCCACAACCATTCATTTTGGTCTAGGAAATTATTGATTCATTGACTTACAAGAGAAACCAAAGAACAGAAAGTTCTTCATGGCCATAGATGCCACGAACACCTCAATGCTGACGCTGCGGAAGGCGTCCACGAGATATGATCCGATAGAGCTCATCACCAGTTGAACGGAAACGAAAGCGATGCCCCAGATAACAGACATGACGACCGGACTCTTTCCTTGCGAGACCAAGTTTCCGAAAAGGAAGTATCCTATAGAGCAGAATATCGGGACAAGTATCATCAGGATGAGCCGGAATTCAGGTTCGTAGACACCGTTGTTTCGCCTGCTGATAGCCTTTGCGAGGGGATCCGAGATCATACCACATAGGAGACAGCCAAGCAATCCCCCAACCATGGGACCAACGAACAGATAGCCGATTTGAGCCGTGTTGAGATTGTAGGGAGGCACAGCGAAGAGCTGCGCCACTAAAAGGTTGATGAGAACATTCCAGAGTTGAGAGAAGGCTATGAGGATGACAGCCCAAGATATAGCAGGGTTGAGCAATGTGAAGAACGGTCGAATAACCAGCTTGATGAGTGAATCATCTGTATATGTGGTGGAACATGGCCTCATCCTTGTCACAAAGGAATCGCGAGGCTTCGACGCACTAGAGGACATAGTAACGGACCGGTCGAGGACGATTTTATCCTCCTGGTGAGTTGCCCCACTCTTGAGGTCCTCAATAATTTGAATATTCTGTCTCTCGATTAGCAAGGGGTGTTAAGCCGGAGGACTAGGATTTGCTCACATCTTGTGACGAGGAATCAATGTTATAAACTGCATTGCGGTTGAAGGCAGTTTCCCAGCCGAAAATTATTGCTCCAATGAACCCAACTCCAAGAAAGATTGCGAGGAACCAAAACACCCATCGCCCTATTTGTCAAGATCTCGGAGTCAGCTAACTTCTTTTGTATGTTTCAAGAATAAAAACGCATGTCTTGAGAGTGCGTCTGAAGCACATTTGGAGTGCATTAGAGTAATGCACTCCAGAGACAGCACGAAAGAGGGAATAATTTTCCGAGAAATTGACACTTACAACTCAGGTCAGTAGCTATCTGTCCAGCAATCAGACTAGGTAAGAGGAGTAATCCCGACTGAGCCATGATAAAGATTGCCATCCGTGATCCTCTTTGATGAACAAAGTACATGTCGCCGATGACAGAAAATGCGACGCCTTCGAAAAAAGTCGAGCCGATACCTTGGAAGATTCGACCTCCAAGAAGCGTTTGGTAAGAGGTAGAACATGCACACCAGATTGTTCCAGCTAGGAGAAACGCCATGGAGACGAGGAATGGTAGGCGCTTTCCATACTTGCAGCATAGCGCGGAAATGAATACCGAGATAGCTCCAACTGTGCAAAGTTGGTATCCTGTGAGCAGAGACACTTGAGTGAAGGTCAAGTGAAACTCCTGAAGGATGGGAAAAGTGATGACAGCGAGAAGTGGCCCAACTCTGAGGATAATCAGCCAAAGTTTTAGTGTATGATCGTTGATACTTACCCTCCCACGCACATCAGACAACAAAAGAGGTAGAGGACCAGAATCAGATCACGCTGCCAGAGTGGCCAATTCAAGGGGTCGTTCGGGTCGTTTGAAGGTTGTGGAATAAGAACAATATCTGCATTCCTTCCACTTCCTTTCTTCAGATGAGCTGTATTTTCTGGGGTAACATCCTCGAGTTGTGCAGTGCCAGGGACATGCTCCAGACTGCCACGATATTCCAAAATGCCGAATGCCATATTGAATGGTACTTCCAAATGCAGCGGGTTGTTATTTCGTGCTTCTGTGACTGGTAGAGAGGAACAAATTTGTCAGATCTGGATTATAGAAGCAACAACGGGAGGAGCAGACCTCATATGCAGACTTACTAGGGAGTTCTAGGCCTGTGCGTCGAAATTCATGGGGAGCGGCCCGCCCCCACAACAGCTGAAAGGAGCAGTTTGCGGGGTAGCCAGACACATCAATTTGCCTTCGGCGAGATTCAGGATATTGCCGTTCCTTCACAAAATTGGCAGGTGCGGCCCAGAGGGTTCTTTGAAGGTACAATTGCTAATACTGTTACACGGACTGGACGCCACGACAATTCGGCCAAGGTTAAGCTGTTCCAATCCTCCGGTGACTACAGAGCCACTCGTTCATCCGTTTCAAGCAACAAATTCTCAATTTTCGGCTTCACGGTGAGCTGCCTGCACTTCTGCGATACATGTGGGGGATATCCCGAGTGGGTCATTCTCAACACATACGGCTTTCAGAAAATTCGGAGTCCAGCAGGTAACTGAATTGGCGAGGGTGACTGCCGTGATGATGATATATGTTGGAGATCATTAAGAAACGTGTATATCATATTCCTTCGACGCGATGTAATTTGCTTCAGTTAAAAATCGCAACCACAAAGCGAAATTCATCACATCCCTTTCTCTACTCTCGTGAATTGAAACTCTTTCGCCATGAAAGCTTACCAGTGGAACGGTCCTGGGACTGGGCTTGTACTTCAAGATGTCCCAATCCCACAACCTGCTGCAGGCGAAGTTCAAATTCAGATCAAAGCTTGTGGACTTTGCCACTCCGATTGCCATATTCTTGACGGTTCAGGAGCTCAATGGGTGAAGCAAAGGCCCATCACACTCGGCCACGAGATTTCAGCCCAAATCACCGCCTTGGGAGAAGACGTCACGGAGCTATATGTTGGACAGCGAGTTGGTATAGCTCTTGTTGCTCCCGCCACCGCGATTGGTCTGGACTTTAATGGCGGATATGCGGAGTTCGCGGTTGCACCTGCCCATACGGTCGTACCTTTGCCGGACAATCTCAGTTTTGAGAAAGCTTGCGTCGCTGTCGACGCGATGGCTTCGGCTTATCATTCTGTCGTGAAGACAGCCGGGGTCACATCTTCCATGACTGTTGGTGTTCTTGGACTCGGCGGTTTGGGATCTGTTGGTCTGCGAGTTGCATGTCTTCTTGGTGCGACGGTCTATGGAGTTGACATCGACAGTGGAAAGGTGGAGGCAGCCAAGAAACATGGCCCCGAAGCCTGTTCGACAAACATTGAAGACTTCAAGGATGTGGTCTTCGATGTCATCATGGACTTCGTTGGAGTGAAAGCGACAATGGTTGCGGCCATTCACGCTGTCAAGCGCGAGGGGGTCGTTGTTCTAGTCGGCATGGGAGACCCAGAGATGCTGCTACCTTCAGGTCTAATTGTTATGAAGAACATTGAGATTCGAGGATCTTTGGGAAGCCGAAAGGAGGAGTTGCCTGTCATATTCGATTGGATTGCGAGTGGGAAGCTGGAACCAGACATAGAAGAGGTGCCGTTTGACGAGTTGAATGACGCTCTTCATCGCTTGGAACAGGGGAAGGCAAAGAGCAGAATGTATGTCAAGCCAAATGGGCCACAGAAACTTGTTTGAGAATGAATGAATTATTTTCCTTACAATTACTCCAAACTGCTGCAAGTCTTCCTCCAGCATAGACAGGTGGAATTTTCGTCAGAGTAAGTGCTGCCTCTAGGCTGTGATCACTATGTTCCGTTTGTATTCCAGGAGAGCTTACGGGGCAGGTGGCCCTAAATATTTAAGGGCGTGCAGCAGCCTATGGTCCTCCGGACCACCCTAGAGACCCCACATCGGGGTCAAAATGGAGCTCTAACTGATATAACAGTAGTCTGCATACCCCTTCGATACCATCATACCATCAAAAGACTCATCAAGGCCTTTCGAGACTTGTTAGCCACCCAACGAGCACCAGCAATGTCGTCAGAAAAGGAAATTCTTCTTTACGAGCACAATGGCAGCACCATCGCTCATTATGCTGCATCAGAGAGCAAAAATCCATTTGCTTCTTCTGGAATTGAAATCACGATGCACGAATTGAGCTCTGGTATCATAGGTTCGACCATTTCATCATCCTCTCCATCTTCGAGGATAGGATTCTCCGGTCAGCTCGGCATCATTGATTTCACTACCTCGACTCGACTACCCCGCCACGTTCATATATCCTCCACCTCCCTGCCTGCCGGCACCACTTCTGACGACGTGGAAACTCAATCAACCCACCATCTTACGTCCGAACGAATTCTCGTCCTGAATGGCGTCGCCCTCGTTGAACTCAATGGAGATATATACGTGATACCTCCCAAGACACTCGTTCATATCGCAGCGGGAGTGCCACATACTTGGACAGCGTGTCCGAGAGGGATCCAATTCTCAGATGCTATGAAGGAAAATGGTTCCTTCACAGCAGGGAATAGCATTAAAGAGACAGAATCTCCTATTTCAGACGGAACATTTTTGATGGTCTACATGTATGAAGACGTGACGGGTTTCTTTCCGACGGAGCAGACAGAGACTATTGAAGATGTGAATAAATATGTTCGATGCGACGACTTGGAGAGAATTCGATTTCCTCAGCTCAGCGTCGAGGATGTTTACGAAAAGGCTTGGTTCATCTACGGGACGGAGGTGTGGAAGTGCGGACCTCGATAGATCGAAGGATCACTATGAACATCAAAATGATCAAGTATTTGAGACTTTGCAGAAATTAGATGTGGAATGCCTTCTGAGCTTCTTGATCGATGAATCAGTCACACATCTCACCAATCCTACACCCCATAACGCATCAATTCTATACTCAATTACTGGCATGTTGATGGCAGAGCAAGCTCCTCGGCGCAACCTCTTTGCCATCCCTCTCTTGTTGCTAAGAGAGGTGGTGTAAGGGCGGCTAGTCGAGGGTTTCAAATGCGGAAACTTCCAACCGTTTTGGATTCTAGTCTACTGTCCTTAGAATCATCTAATATTCCAACATCCTCGGGCCGGTAACCTTAAAGATATTTCATCGGACTAGACATTAACCTGATTCAAGGATCAGAATTTTGCGGGGTAATCACGTGCTTCATAAGCTCCGCCACATCGCGATTACCCCGCATTGTCTTTGTGGCCTCCACAAGAAACCTAATTTCATCGGGCATATACACCTAAGCCGATCAACTTGCTAGTTTTTCCGTGTCCTTGCTGGGGAAGTGGCTTCAGTTGCATGCGGAATTGACTCCGCCCCCAAG